>QEPC01008474.1:3358980-3411915 GCA_003113815.1 Sphenodon punctatus
CCCCCCCCCCCCAATCTGTCCCTGCCCATTTAATTCCTGGCCAAATAAAAAGGTCTTACACTGCCTCTGGAAAGGCATTCAAGCTAGGGGCTCAGGTGAGCCTCCACGGGCAGGGAGTTTCACTGAGGGAAGGGCAGCCGCCGAGAACGCCTCTGTGGGCCCTAGTCGTATGAAATTGGGCCAGCGATGGAACCCACAAAAGGGCACCCTCAGCAGATCTTAAGGGAAATAAGGAGAAAGATATGTAGGGCCCAAGCCATTTAGGGCTTTAAAGGTCAAAACCAGCACCCTGAATTGTGCCCGGAACGCTATTGGTAGCCAGGGAAGACTCTTAAGCACTGGTGTAATGTGCTCTTGGCGACCCACCCCTAACAAGAGGTGAGACACTGCATTCTGTGCCAGCTGCAGGCCCTGAACAGTTTTCAAGGGCAGCCCCACATAGAGCGCATTGGAGTAGCATTGAGGTAATGAAGACATGGATGATGGTGGCCAAATCCACACTGGAAAGAAAGGGACGCAGCCTTTGCATCAGATGAAGTTGGTGAAAGATACTCCTAGCCGCAGCCTGACCTTCCAGGTGTAGCTGAGGATCCAGGAGCACCCCAAGGCTATGCACCAAAGTAGCAAGGCAAGGCAGGACCCTATCAGCGATCGGAGACTTAATCTCTCTTCCTCCCCGCTCCCCCCACAGGGCCAGCCAGCCATTATCACCTGAGTCTTGTCTGAATTCTGCTTCAGATGGCTCACTTGCATCCAGTCCCCAATAGCTGCAAGGCAGTGGGTAAGCACCAAGGTCGCAGGGCCTGGGTCGGATGAAAAGGATAAGTAGGTTTGGGTGTCGTCCACATATTGAAGACCACATACCCCAAATATATGCACGGTCTCACCAGATGCACGTTGAACAGGAAGGGAGATGGGATGGAAACCTGCAGGACCCCACAAGAGATGGAGGAGGGGGAAGAATAACAATCACCCATTGCCACTTGCTGAAACTTCCCCGACAGGAATTAACAGAACCACTCTAGAACCATTCTGCGAACCCCCGCCAGGTCCCACAGTTGTGTCAATAACACCTCATGGTCAACTGTATCAAAAGCCACTAAAAGATCTAAAAGGATCAGCAGGGTACAATATCCCCTGTCAATCTCATGGTGAAGATCATCATCCAATGCCACGAGCGCAGTCTCGGGTCGAGCAGGATTGGGCTTAGATGAACCTGTACTGGAAGGGAGTTCCATAATTGTGCGGCAGCCACCGAAAGCATCCCTCTGTATGCCGTTGTCATGCAAACTTGAAGGGCAGATGTTACCTCCAAGAGTGTGCTCCCGGCAGACCTCAGAGGCCGTGACAGGACAGGAGGGAAGAGACGATGTTTCAGATATTTGCGGCCCAGGCTGCTTTAGAACTTGAGGCACTATTGAGGGCTTTAGGCCCTATTGGAAATCCCAGCCTACACCGATAACGTAAGTCTTGGTGTGTGGTGCTTGAGAAATGGGCTGTGTGTGGATACTTGGCATGTGAGGCAGGAAAGGGCTGCTTCCCAATTAAATATCTTAAGAATGGACATCTAGCCCATCCAGAAGTACATCATTTGTTCGCAAGTATTGAAGCATCTCCACCCACAGCTCAGTGACCGTGCTGCTGAGTAATGAGTTGTCTTAAGCCATGGAGTGATACCAAGCCCAGTCAATTGTAATGTAGTCTTGTAAAGTATTGAATATCAAAACACAGGAAGATGCCTTCCTGTCGCTGCTAAGGCAATTCAAACATGGGTTTGCCAAATCCGTCCAAATTTCAATGTAGTGATTTACCACAATAAGCACAGTAGAGGCCTCGTTATTTGGACACCCCCAGGAGAAGTAAAACTTTTCCAAATGAGTCTCTCTTCCCCACCCCATATTAAGGAGGAGACAATTTTAGTCACAGTTACTGCATTGGGAAGATGGTTCCATTTCTGTCCCAATTATCAGTCTCCATTAAATGGAGTTGTCTGTATAAGCAGGATTCCTCCTCCTCTCCTATTTGGGATGTTTAGGAAAAGACTTGCTTCCATTGCTGATGGTTTTTATCAATCTTTAAATCCACAGCAGGAAACACAAACTTATTAAGCTCTTTTCGAGCTAAATCTACTGCTTTTAAAACCATTTCTTCACTCCAAAACACCGGCTCTCCTGGTTTGAATATTGGTTAGAAACTATTGGAATGTATTTATTTATTTTGAAGATTTATACCCTGCCCCTCCTGCAAAAGCAGCCCGGGGTGGCTTACAACACTAAAAGCATAATAAAAACAATTTAAAACATACAATGTAACAATATTAGAACAGGGCTAAAATAACAAGCTAATAAATAATAGGTAGGTGGGGGAGCTAAAAAACCCTCACCCTCCCCTCCCACCCTCCCCAAAGGCCTGGGCGAACAGCCAGGTTTTACACTAGCTGCAGCCTCCGGACCAGGAACAAGGGAAGCCCCACGTAGAGTGCGTTACAGTAGTCTAGCCTCAAGGTGACAAAGGCATGGATGAGGGAGGCCAGGTCCGGGCCGGAGACAAATGGAATTGAGGGACCGATACCATGCATTGCACAGGCTCCTGCACAGTTCTTCCGTTGTCTCTCTGTCCTTGCCTGTAACTTCTCCTACCACCTTCTAGCTTCCTGCATTTCTGCCTGTAAAACATCTGCTATTCTATTGCTGGACCCTGCACACAGCACTGGTAATGAACCTTGATCTGGGGTTTGTCTAGAATGGGTAGCCAGCAATGCAAAGTCGATCAGTTTATGTAAATTGGGATGAGACCACCATGCTCATTTTTGCAAGGGATCCACTATGATTGGATCTAAGGTTTTCAAATGTGCAAAGACTGTTTTTACACGAGCATTAATCCAAATTAAGTGACTTCATGTGGATTAAATTGATCATGTGAACACTTTAGTTCAAAATAATGACTCTGGATTCAAAATTTAAACCAGGTTCTAGAAACCTAATATTTGAGGATTTATTTTCATGCAGATTAAGCTCAGTCTGAATTAGTGATAATGTGAACAGTTAATCTGGACTGAGTCCCAGAGACAGCTGCAAATAGACATGTCTCCCCTCTAGCCATCCATATCTCTGTGGTATCCTGCAGTTTTCCCAGAAGTCTCTGCTTGGCGTGCCAAATTTTAAATCCTCCATGCCAAGGTAAAGACCCCTTGACTTCGCAAGGTGACTGCTGTATCCATTGATGTCACTGTACTCACAGAAATCAGAGCGGAAGAGTGTGCTGAAATCTGGTTGCCCTGCACCCTGGGATTTCACAGTCTTCCTTGTGATTCCTAATCCAGAATAACCTGTTCACACTGCAAACCAGGGTTAATTCTTATTCTTGATCAAAAATGATCATGTAAACAGTTACTCCTGAATAATCACCACAAATTAATGGATCTGGATTAAAAGCTAATTTGGATTAACTGTGAGTGTGTAAAAACAGCCAAGGTTGAAGCCCGAACCTATTGCCATTGCACTGTGTGGAAGAAGACAAGCCACACTGCAGTGGTGTCAATCAGGCTACACACACTATTAAATAAACCTGCCGACATTGGGCCTGATCCTAAACTTGTGCACGTGTTGTTGCGTGCATGCTACGTTCCCTGCACAGGGGTTGAGTGCAGGTTGTTTGTGGGTTGCAAGCACCTTGGGTCCACACTGTTTTACACAGCACTGAGGATCAGGTTGATAGACAATGCTGTCCAGTGCCTTTCTCTTCCTGAACCCATGGCTATTGCATTGCTTTCTGACTTCTAGAAAGCCTGGACTGCATACTTTAATGACTGTGCAATTAAATGGAACGGCTGTGGCCCACTACCTGCCCTGAGTTTTTGCGTGTTCAGCCCATTTCAAGGGTTGTTGGTGAGAGCTACCCCCTGTTCCCTTGACCTCCTGAGGGCAAGGGGTAACCACAGACGGCTTTAGCTGAATGCTCATCCTCCTAGCCCCTCCCAGTCTCTGAGGGACACCTTTTTTATGGCTCTGGTGCTAAGCGTCCTTTTCCTCATTGGCACTTGACCAAACTTGCCAAGTGCAACAGCAAAGTTAACCGTACAAGCAAAGCAACATATGGTTGCAACAGTCACTGTAGAAGACAAAACATCCAAAATTGCCATTTTCCCATTAGTTCTATGATTTCTCCTACTCTCTCTCTCCTTGGACATCTACAACCCACAAAGACATAACAGGGCAGCATAGTCGAGGTGGGAGGCCTGTACCAAATAAAGGTTGGCTGAAACGGAGTACATCAGCAATGGATGGAAATCTGGAAGTAAACTAGAAACCTAGTAAAACAGTTAACCGATAACAGCATTACCCGTATTCGGTATCTCGGGAAGTTGGTTAACAGATAATGGTGTTGGGTTACCAGTCAGATAGCTGTTTGACTGTCTAGAATATCGGTTACAAATAGTGGTTACTGAATCATCCGTTTTAGCTTTAGTTAGAACATGAGAACCGGCAAGTAAGTGAAGTGGAGGGGGAGATGAAAATTATTCCCTACAAACTAACTGGTGAACTGGGAGAAATGGTATCGTCCCCTGTCAAGGATCTGCTACTGATAGTCTGAGTCCTGGGGTCAGATTCACCCATGCTGCTCTATACTCAAGTGGTACTATACCTGTGTACTCCTAAGTGGAGTTTTGGCCCTATATATTCCAATCATCTGTAAAACTTTGCCCTGTTTCCTACCTTCAGGTCCCTGCCTTACTGTGAAGGTAAATATGGAGGTCCAGTATTGGAACTGTGAGGTGTTGCAGTCCATTTTGAACATCTGTTAAATAAAGAATAATCTCCAAAGCTGAATATAAGCAGTTATTGCAGCATGTGGGTTAGGTATATAAGAGACAGGATGAGCTTTCTGCTTCTGCTGGACTAATAAGAGAAGAGAACTGCGTGGGAGGCTCCCCCGTACTAGATGTGCAAACATAGCACATGGCATAAACAATTGGTAATTGAAAATGTAACTGCAGTTGGGTAAAGACTTTTTCTTAATCCCATACTAGAAACAATGCAATCAGCTAAGTGAGGGGTGGGGAACCTTGGTTCCCGAGGCAGATTAAATCTGTGAGAGGACATAGGTGTTTAGTGCTAATACCCCTCACTGAGGCCATCGATCAAACGGCTCCTAGGCATCCGCTTCCCAAATGCCGACAACGCGGGTCCCCTTGGTTCACAGAGGACCTGCGACGGATGAAGCAGGAGGGATGGCGGTTGGAGTGGCGGTGGCGCCACGCTCGTGCTGAAGCTGACCAATTGCGGCATAGAGTCAGTGTAAGAACCTATGCAGTGACTGTGCAGACAGCAAATATGATGATTTTTTGCTGCCCTCATAGTGTCTGCGAAGTCGCGTCCAGCTGAGCTTTTCGGGGTGGTACAGAGGCTGGTCAGTCTGGCCTCTCTTCGCCTGGAACTGGAATCTTCCAGTGCTCGCTGCGACATGTTAGTTGACCTTTTCGTGAATAAAACTGCTTGGATTCACCATGATTTCGATGCCGCACTTATACCAATGGGAGAACCGGAGGTAATGAATGGCCCTGCCTTGTCCGATTTTGTGGGATCAGTTTCAGTGGGTGTTGACGACTGATGTGGCAGATGTTCTTAGCGCAGTCAGAGCCACCTGTTGTGAATTAGATCCATGCTCATCCTGGCTTATTAAAGCTTGCTGTGAGACACTTGGACCGTTGCTGGCTGGGGTTGTCAATGCCTCCCTTAGGGAGGGCAGAGTGCCGGGCTACCTCAAGGAGGCGGTGGTGCAGACTCTGCTCAAGAAACCATCGCTTGACATTGACTTCCTCGCCTACTATCAACTAGTCTCTAATTGGACGGGTGGTGATTCGGCAGTTTCAGGGGGATCTAGATCGGATCAGTTTTCTCGATGCCTCACAGTCTGGCTTTCATTCTAGGTTTGGCACGGAGACTGCGCTTGTGACTTTGGTTGATGACCTGCACCGTGAGTTGGATCAGGGAAGATCATGTCTCTTGATCTTGTTACATCTGTCGGCAGCATTTGATACCGTTGTCCATGAGATGTTGGTGGCTTTCCTGCGGTGTCAAGCGGGGGAGGGCGAAACTGTTCTTGAATAGTTCTGCTCTTTCCTGCTCAGAAGAACTCAGAGGGTGGTGCTTGGGGAGTGTTCATCATCTCCCCGGGACCTCACATGTGGAGTCCTGCAGGGTTCTGTTCTGTTCAACGTGTATATTCATCCTTTGGGCGAGGTCGTAAGAGGGTTTGGCATACGATGTCATAAGTACGCCAGCGATACACAGCTTTATGTCTCTCTTTCAGCAGACCCAGACCCGGCGGTCTCTGTGCTTATCTGGCGGCTGTGGGGGATTGGATGAGGGCGAGTTGTCTGAACCTGAATCCCGACAAGACGGAGGTGGTGCTGGGGGAGTGGTGGCCCCTGTCATTGATGGGGTCTGCCCTCCCCTAGCTGCTCAGGTTCATAGTTTGGGGGTGCTCCTCGACTCACAGCTCCACCTGGATTCTCAGCTGTGGCGAGGAGCGCCTTTCACCAGTTATATCTGGTACGACTACAGCCGTATGTGTCAAACGCTGATTTGGCCACCATCATCCATGCTTTCATCACCTCTAGATTGAACTACTGTAACGCACTCTACGTGGGGCTACCCTTGGCGACGGTCCGGAAGCTGCAGCTGGTGCAGAATGCGGAGGCCCGCCTCCTTACGGGGATGGGCCGTCGTGAGCACATTACACCAGTGCTCTGTTCTCCGCACTGGCTGCCGATAGTCTTCTGGGCCCGATTCAAAGTGTTGGTGTTGACCTATAAAGCCCTACACGGCCTAGGGCCCATATACTTGCGGGACCGCCTCATGCCTCGGACCGTGGGGCAGCCCCTGCGGTTGGCCGGGGACGCCTGACACAAAGTCCCGAGGGTTTCTTGGGTGGTGACGATGGGGAGGGCGTTCTCGTTGGCAGCTCCTAGGCTGTGGAATTCCCTCCGGGTGGAGGCCCGCCTATCCCCGGACCTCCTTTCTTTCTGAAGACAGTGGAAGACCTGGCTGTTCCGCCAGGCCTTTGGGGAGGGAGATGGGTGGTTGGGGGAGAAGGGAGGGTTAGTTCCGCCTTTTAATGAGTTTTTACAGTTTTAATATGTTTTAAACTTTTGTAATGGTTTTAAATGTGTTTAACGATGTTGTGCGCCGCCCCAGCTGCCATAGCGAACAGGAGGGTGTGGGCTATAAATTAAATACCTTTTAAATAAATAAATAATGCAGCCCACAGCTAGTTCCTTATGTGGCCCCTTGATCCAGTTCCTGTCCCAAAGCACTGGAAGACTGAGCTCAGGTTAAGGAAGCAGAGATGAGGGGGTGCATGCAGTGATCGGGGAAAACTCCATGGCACAAATCCAGACCCTCTCTTTGAGATGACCTTTAAGCATCCCGGCTTCAGCTTCTACACAGACCTTGGAGCTTGTACTCCGTTTCAAAATAGCCCCTGGGAGGAGAAAAGGTTCCCCGCCCCTGAGATAAGAATGAGTCATAGAGGTGGTACTGTCTGTTTCTTTAAGGCCTATGAGTTGGATGTTCCCACAGCTCTGTTAATGTCTCACTAACTGGCTGAAAGCAGCTGGTAATTCAGCTTCAAAAGTAAAATTTTAAACAGTCTTGTGATACGAGGGCTTTTATTTGTTTTTTTTAATGTATTTGCGGAGACTGCAAAATAAGAGGGCAGGGTAGAGGATTTGGGATCGCTAGCACTTCTCAGGGATGTCCTCAGGTGAGCAAGGCAGACCTCTCCTTTGTGTGCATCCCATTCCATTGATCATACTTAATGGCATGTGGTGACTAAGGCAGTGGGAGTTAATCACTGGGGGGAAATTTGGAGAGGTAGAATATTTCCCTATTTGGGATAACCTATACTCCTCCTCCCCCCCCCCCCCCCCAATGGTATTCTTTAATGACTGTAATGTTACGGTAGCCATGCGTATAACCCTAATGAATTCTAAGTTTGGTGGGGGACTCCAGCAAGTTTTGGTCTCTCTTATACAGTGGGTCTCAGAGAACTTGTACAAGCAAAAAGGACTTATCATGGGATAGGTTAGGGCAGGTGTGGCCAGACCTTATTTTATTATTTTAATTATTCATTTTTATCCATTCCCTTAAGGCTTAGAATCGGTTACAATACATAAACATATACAAAAATAGACAAAATAAACCCAAATATTAAAATACCCAAATAAAACCAAGTAAAAATTGATAAAATCCCCTAACCCACAATACCCCGGCCCTATCCCCCACTTTGCCAAACACTTGGCCAAACAAAAAGGTCTTGCATTGCCTCCAGAAGACAGGCAGGCTTGGGTTTAGTCAAATCTTCAAGGGCAGGGAGGTTCCATAATTGTGGGATTGATGGGGTATCTGATCAACTTGATTCAGGCATCTGGCTCTGCCGCTTCAGGCCTGAGTCCCCCCTCGAGGGCATCTTAGCAACTGGTCTCATAGAGAGGAGCACTCCCCTTTAGAGAGAGCCCTCTCTGCTGCACTGGAGGAGCTTTCTGTCCTAGGCCATTTCCTCCCTGGGGATATTGCCTGGGGTACTGGTCCTGCTCTCCTCCCTAGAAGAGATCTGAAAGGCTGGCTTCCCCCTCCCCACACTCTGATGTACTGGAGGCTAATTTGTGTGATCTACCCGATAGATCACGATCTGCCTCTTGGTTGCCCCTGGATTAGGGGTAGTATGCACAAGATGTTCGTATGAGAGTTAACCCAAGAGTAAATGGTTGTGGTATGGGGTAAGATTCAATCCCAGGTAGTGAATACAGCTCCCTTGAAAGCGTGGTTTGCTTCTGTTGGAGGCTACTCAATGCAACCCAAAGCCAACTCCTGCTTTGTGTGAACACAGTCTGAACTGGGGTCAATTTCCATGAGGTAGAAGAATCCAAGGGAGTCTCATCATGTGGACACAGAACTAGTTCTACATATGTCCACTGTTAGGGAATATGGGATGGTTTCCAGGGTTGATAGATTGCTACAAACTAGTAGTTTTAGTGTTTGGTTTAAATAATTTCCATCCACATGAGGGACACCTTGCATCAAATGTGACTTTGCTGTTTCCCATCGTTTGTACACTGCCTTGCCTTGCCAGGCAAACCATCTTTGCTTGTGAGAATTCTAAACCTCCCCTTGAGGTCTGAAAAACGTGTGCAATACTTTTGCTGTTGGGGGGAGCAGCTGTTTCCAGAAATCTGGGGGATTTGCAAGTCCAGCTAAAATTACTTTTTCTCCCCCACCCCAAGGTATCAGAAGGCAGCCGAGGAAACCGCTGGAGAAAGAAAAAGAAGTGTAAGTATTTAAGATCCTTGGAATGAGCAGTAGCATTTTAATTAGGACTGGTTCAAATGTGTACATGGCTTCCTGGGGCTGCTACTCTTGAGCATATTTAAGTCACCCATATGGCTTCCTTCCCAGCTTGTTTACACAGGGGAGCTTGGCTTAGCTGAGATGGTGCTTGTCTTTTCAGTCAGGCCCTACTTTGACCCATTTTCGCCCCCCATGGGATTGACCGAAACACAAGGAAGTCAAGTGGCTTGCGGGGGGTCACGCACTGAATCATTGGTTTTAGCTCTGTAGAACCCAAGATGTTCCGAGCTCCCAGCCTTTTGTCCTAACCACAAAACATGAACAGCCACCTCTGTGCTTGCAGCTGGGTGGATTCTATGCTTTGTTCGTTTCCAAACTCAACTTTGAAGCTTAAAGGGACGCTGTCGGCCTCCAGTAGTCCTAATTTATGCTATCTTCTTTTGAAGTGCACAATCCATTTAGGGGACTGTCCTTTTTGAAGTAAGTCCTAACCATTTAAGATATACGTATAACCTCCGGGGCAAGGAATCATTCTGTCCTGGCTCCAGTATCACAATTTGGCTTCCGCCCCCCCAGCTTTGGAATTGGAGATCTCGGTACAAGAATGAACTTAGAATTCAAGTCTGCATTTACCGACAGAACCTCTGGTTATTACTCGTTTTAGAACAGCCGTGATTAACTAAAGTGTCCAGAAACAGAGAGAAGTCCCCAAGCATGATACTGCTGTGACACTTCAGATTCTAAGGAGAAGATGTATCATTTGGTCTCTTTTTGGCTTGTGGTAAGCCATTCAGATCTGAATTTTGAAAATGCCTGTGTTTCAGGCAGTGTTTAAATCTGGTATTTTGCTATGGGCCGTGCTCTGATTCCGATGCTTCAGGAGATCAGATGTCTGCAACTTGGCCTGACATAGTCCCTTTAGCTCAAATGCTGGATACCCTGATCCTGATGCATTGGAAGAAACCACTGATGCAGACTCTCTTGCGGCTTCCTAATGCACTGATCAATTCTTCAGCCTGATTAGTTCTTGCTTCAGATCATCTTTCATCCTAACAAAGGATACTTAGGAGCTTTAAACTTAATAAAGCCTTTTGGGGAGAGGTACCTTGGTGTTTAATCAGGTTTGGGAAACTGCCCGCTTGCTTTGATTGCTATCAGATCTGGCTTGTTGAGCAAGCATTGCTTTGTCTTGTCTCTGAGTCAAGCTGGATTTGGGAAAGAGACCAGATACGGGCCTGGGGAGTAACGTAGTGGTGAATGTACAAGTCTGTGCATGGCCATGTAATACTTGGTTAAATTTTTTACATTTAAAAGTGTGAAAACAAACTTTGAGACTTGCCTGTAGCCTGATGAGGAGGAGCCCTGTGTGGCTCGAAAGCTTGCACATTTATTGCACCAACTTCAGCTGGTGACAAAGAGCTCCTCTGAACTGCTTTGTCTCAGTCTTTAGCTCTCCCAGTAGAGTTAATAGGGAAGGCTGCCAGTTCACCTCTGTGAGCTGTTGCGTCACTTGAAGGGTAGGGCAAGGCAGAGCCTGGACACAGAATGACTCATGGTACGGCGCATGCCAGAACTCCAATATGTAGCAGTACGCCTGGGCTCTGAGGAAGCTCTGGCTGCAGAAACCTCGGTGTCTAATTCTGTCCTGTCAGCCCTCCACCTTGGGGTACCTTCTTCATCCCTCTGATTTCACTGACATCCCCCCCCCCCCCCCCCCCCTTGCCTAACAACTTTGGTGGCTGCTTTTAAATACAGTGAGCGAATGCATCAAGCTTCCCCCCCCCAGCTTAGTTGGATTCTAGTTAATTTGTAAAGCAGCATTCAGATTGCAACTAGGAGAGTAATAGGGTGAGAGACTTAAATCCCAATATAGCTGCTAATCCTGTTTAATTCCCTAAAGCTTTGCAGTCCTGTTCCACTTGCAGTTGCAGCTAGTCTTCTGCATGGTGGGATCCACAAGGAACGGACCACAAAAATGCAGCGCTGGCAGGTATCGGATTTGAATTTGCTGAATGCCGGGTTCTGTTTGAAGGGTTGGGGTAACAGTTGTCAAGCAGCAGTAGGATGAAAGCTCTTGCATCTGGCAGTAGTGCAGTGAGGGGCAACCAGCTAACCTAGTGGTATGGCAGTGCTCATAGAGCAGGGGTGGGGAGCCTCTTCCCTCCCAGGGGCCTCTTTGAAAATTAGTACAAGCTCTCAAGGGCTGCGTAGAAGTTGGAAACAGGGTTCTTAAGGGGTGCACACAGGAAGAGGGGAATCCAGATCATGCTCTGCTCCCTTCCCCCCTCAGCTCAGTCTTTTCAGCTCTTTGAAGTAGGAACCGGATCCATGGGCCAGATTCAGGAACCAGAAAGGGGCCAAATAAAAACGAGGCATGGACTGCATTCGGCCCCTGGGCCAAAGGTTTCCCATCCCTGTTGCAGAGTTGAACTCCATATGCTGTGAGCGCGTGCCTTCCAATGATCTGATCGGGTCTCCTGGAGTAGAAGGATTAAAAATCCCAATATATGATCAGACTTGATAAAGGGACGTTGCTCTAACATGAGGCTTACGGTGGGCGGCATAAAATGCTGGCATTAAAATGCTGCTGACAACTAATTGCAAAAGTATATAAATACAAGTTAATATTGGTTTCTATGTGTGTGCTCTTTTTGTTAAGGCATATTGCCAGTACAATAAACTAAACTTTTAATATTGGTTTGTGAAAGAGGTGTAGTTCCTTGGCCACGGGCAGTTAATTGCTCTCTCGCCCTGTTTGTCTTTATGGAGCAGATGGAAAACGCTGCAGCATTTGGCATTGCACCTCTTTCTCATGCAGTTTCTTTCCCCCTTATTAGTTCTGAAGCTTGTGTTAGTTTGTGGATTTTGTTCCCTTTTCTTCTTTGTGTGGATCCAAGCCTTTTGTCTCTAATTTAACTCTCATTAGACCTTGACTCCCTTTCTTCCTTATAAGGCCATCCTGTTTGATCACTTCCTGCTTCAGCTCCTGACTTCTCTCTTTTCTCCCCCTTCTTCCCTCCCTTCCTCCCTCGCCTATCCTGGATGCTTTCTCCATGTGGCACAGTTGTAACTGTTCACAGCTGTCTGAAACAGCAGCAGGCTAATACCAGCACCAAGTCTTTAGCTCCCTTGTTCTGAGAAAGGAAGCGCTTTCATGCTTTGTCAGGCAGTTCGTAACTGGCATTAACTTCTTGTTCGTTTTTAGAACACAGAAAATCTCCCCCCTCATTTTAAAAGGGGGACTCTGAGTGTGTTAAAGAAGAAGTGGGAGAATCCGGTATTGGGAACGGAGTCTTGGAAGGAAACGCTACGAAGCAGCTGTTCTGAGGTTAGGCAGAAGGCTGCTAGCTCTAGTGTTGGAGTTGAAAGCAACTCTGCTGCTCAAGCAGAAACTGACCAAACCTCCGGGGTTGGTCCCAGATTTCGACTCCGATCCTCTTCCGGAAGCTTTGGCCAGTTGCGGCATCCCAGTGTCGACAACGAAGATCCTAAAACCCACTCGCTGAAGAGTGGTAAAATGGAAAATTGTCTCAGAGAATCCAGACAAGAAGTAGGAAAACCTGAAGCCAATGAAAACGCAGAGTCATCGGGGAAGATAGAGAAATATAATGTTCCTCTGAACAGACTAAAGATGATGTTTGAGAAAGGGGATGCAGCTCAGACAAAGGTAAGGATTGGGTTGCTTCAAACTATAACAGAGGCTTAAAATGTACCGCCTCTTGGGCATTGGGGAAAAAACTCTCTGTAGGGGGTGGTTTAGTGTTGTAAAACTGAGAACAGCTGTTTTTATTCATTGTGCTGAAAACGTCTATCCTGTGGTGGTTGCAAATAACTCGCCTCTGAGTTAAGTGAACATGTGCTCCAGTTTCATGGATGCCGTCAATTCTGTCAGAATTCCAGAATAGCAACAAATTAAATTTTGTGAGAAATTAATCTGGATTGGCTAGTTTGGAGCTGGCCAAAATGCCAGTGAGCATCAAGCACATTTTATTCTCTCTGCACAGGTTGGAATATTGTGGGATTTCTTAAAAGATAGGAGGAACTAGCTGCATCTGTTTTCTAAGGAAAGGCACAGAGAAAAAGCAAGTCACTTATAAACACAACTGTTAAATTCCCTTTGTGATGGGCCTAACAGTTTACAGAGGGTAGGAAGTTCTGAAACAGCATGTTAGGACTTAAAGGCTGGTTGTACTGGGCTGAAACTCTAATCTCCCCTTTGCTTTTCTCTCATCTGTGTGTATCAACAAATGGTTCCTATCAATGAAAATCCTCTCTCAGGAAAAAATAAGTGAAGATAATCATTCCAGCTCCTGCCTTCACTAGTTTTGACTTGCAAATTCACAGGGCTTGCATTTTCCTACAATTGCTCATGAAATCTGATCCTGCATGTGGACTGCAGACTCTGTCCCCAGGGAGAATTGCTTAACTAGAAAATGAGTTGCATATGCCAGTGACTTCCAACACAGTCCTGGGGCCTGGAAGCTGGTGGAGTTTCCAGTTTTCTCATAGTTTCCCAAATTTCTGGCTTCGTTTTATTCAGCATGTTTTTTATTATAAAGCATCCAGTGAAACAGCAATGACAAAAAAAAATAGTACAGATCTAAAATAAGTGGCAGGCTGGGGAGGGAATCTCTGTTAAGCTAAATATTTAAACTAAAAAGAGACCATCAAAGCTGTTTCTCACAGTAACAGTTTATATCCAAACTCTTAGGTCACTAACATTTATAAGAGCTGTCTGGGCTACTTTTCCCAGGACTTTGATACCAACTCTGCAGATGGGCATGAGTGGCTGTATCCTTGCATAGTAAAGGTATTGTCTTTGAGCTGCATGTCTAGAACTGGAGTTACTTTCTGTGTGTCCCAAGAAAGCCGGTATCGGGGAATGTCACTGCTGCTAGTTTGTTTATACCGAAACTGTTACGCAGCAGCTTTGAAAGCTCAACCTGAGGGTTTTCCTGTTTTGAATTCCCAACATCAAACCAACTTATCCAGTGAAATGTGTAAGCCTTAAAATGAAGGGGAAAGATCTTTGTTGCAGCTAAAAACCACCATTGTAAGTTTTCTGGCCATGGGAGATTGCTAGGGGTTTGAACTGTGATGTCATGCTGCGTGATACACAATGCAAATACAGTCAGGAAGTATTGGGACTGGGGGGAGTTACATGGCCCACTTTCACTGAGGTAGGAAGTGAGTTTGCCTTTTTTCAGATAGTCCGGCTCTGCTGCTGATCAGTGTGTTCAGCCAGCTGTTTCATTCACATTTTTGAAGAAGGCTAGAGTACAGGTTTGTAATAACTCCTGTTTATTATTTATTTTATGTAAATTTATATGCCGCCCTTCCCAGAGGCTCAGGACGGTGCTCAAACCATAAAAACATTAAAAACTAATTCAAAGAACCTTAAAAACCTTCCACAAAAACTAACAGCACTTCCCTGCCCAATGTCCTTCTCACCCCTACCCCAAAACAACCCACCAAACCCCACCCCTATCTCCTTAGAGACCTTTTAAGACTTGTCCATTGCTTACCACCTCAATGAGATGGAGAATCTTGATCTCTGCAGCTTACCTACTAAAGGTGGGTAGTATCCTGCTTTCTGTACATGGAAATGGTGCAATGGCCTACTTATGGGTGCAAAATTGGAAGTCAGGGCTTGTTTATGGGTGCAGAATTGAAAGTCAGGGATTCCTTGGCTGCTAGCCTTATGGTCGGCCACTAAGACACAGCAGAAATAAAAACAATCAAGAGACTTCCAAAACCATGATCGAAATTTGGGGACTAGGTTAAACTTGGCTTATTCTTCATGCTGCAAAGCCCCAGCATCCCATTTTTTGCAATGGGCAATCAAGAGAGTGTGTGTTCTGTCTTCAAGGATCGGGTGTGTATTCTGGGCACGTTTCTAGTAGACGGTTGTTGCCTGCTTATGCCTTTTTGGACAATTTCAAATATATTTTTAATATTTCAAGTCAAGCACACAAACCAATTGTAGAAGCAAGTCCACCAGCATGTAACTAAAATATTGTCAGAGCAGCAATATACTGTTATCTCTACATTATAAACTGTTCGAAAGAAGGGTTGGTTCCCCTTGCCGCTGTTAGCCGTTGGCAGTGCCATGTAGGTTCATGGTTGTCCGTTCTTACAGCACAATTCAATAGGTGTGGTTGCCCAGAATCAGGTAAACTGATGGGCAAGAGACCAATTCATAGTGCAGCTAACATGCCTCAAGGGAAAACTTGGGACATGTAGGGTGTTGTTAAACCAGACGTGTCCATGCATGGCCCCCCACTGTCAACATGACCAACTGCTCGTGTGACAGTGCATGGTGAGGCCTGCCCCTGTAATCCACGCAGCAGCTGCTCATGGCCCTGCACAGAGCTCTCTTGAAAAATCCAGAGTCCCCGTGCAGACCGGGCTGGCTGCCTTCATGGACGGGGCAGCCATGCTGGGAGCCACTAGTTGGAAGTGCTCCTCTTGTATGTTGCTTGTGTCGGTGCCACGCAGCCATGCCTCCCACAGTGCTCATTTAAAAACATCTCTTGTGTCTTCCATACATGAACTTCCATGCTTCCTAAAGACGGGTGAATTATTTTACAGATGGTGCAATTGAGGCACAGGAAGTTGTAGTAGGCCTCACATAAGAGCCTCGCAATGTGTGAATGTCAGACATGGTACTAGGAATTGGTGACACCTATCTGCTACACTTGTTGCCTTCCATGTAAAAGGGCTAGTTGATGATTATTCTGGGTTATAAAAATCGGTTTCGGCCACTTGCAAGCCATCAGTGAACTTCGCGTAAAACCTTTTGCCTCCAATCCTCAAGTGCTACATCAGCACGAGCCCCATCAAGTGAAAGTGCCTTGCTGCCATAACGACTTTACAGGTCAGAGCCTTTCCCCTACCAGTTGGTGGTTTTTTTTTGCTTTGCAAACCGTTTTTTTCCTAATGTGTGGTTTCAGATTAACCCAATTACTTAGCCTGTGCACCAACATGTGGTGCATTAACTTGGCTCTTCTGTAAAACCTGCAGAGGGCACAAGGGCACTTCAGAAGTGTTCTATTAATGGTAGCCTTGCATTTGCTAAATTATTAAATACCCAAGTCTTAACGGAGACTCCTCTTGAGTTCTTTCCTTCTGTTGACATCTTGCTTCAGTCTGCTGTAATTTGCCTGTTTGGCTTAGATTGTTAGACAATCAAGGTGTATCTTCTCTGCAGTAGTAGCCAGTGCTTGATTCTTTGCACACAAACTAAAGCCATTGTGTTCAGGGGATGGAAAGGGATGGGAGAGCTATGCAGGGGACCAGCTTGCTGTCTGCAGCTTGAGTATCCTCTCCTACCTTAACTACGGTTATTTTCTAACTCCATTACTTAACTCGTGATTTTCCTGCTGCTAGAATGAATTCTGCAAACTCGACACATACTGAGCAAAGTGCTGTTTCCTTTTTATTCTACACTGTAAGAAGTACTTACTATATACAGCAGGGGTGGGGAACCTTTTCTGTCGCAGGGGCCACATTGAAAATGAGTACCATCTCCGAGGGCCACATAGAGGTTGGGGGCAGGGTGCTTAATCGGTGTATTAAAGAAAAGGAGGGCCCAGATCATGGCTCTGTCCCCTACCCTTGTGTGCATCCCCTTATTCTGAGCTCAGTTTTTCAGTGCTTGGGGGGAAGAGTGTGGCTCCAGCGGTCAGATCCAGGCACTAGAAAAGGGCCGCATTTGGCCCTCGGTTCCCCACCCCTGATTTACGGGGTGAGACAAAAAGAGAGAGCTAAGTCATTTCTATAATGGCTTTCAGTTTCCTCCTGATGGTCCCTTTCTTAACACTAAAACTATAAGCATAGGGTTTTGTTTTTTTGCACTTGCATCTAAGGTTGTTGGGCTACTTTTTTTTGTGTGTAAGCATAATGAGCAAACGTTCCTGCTTCAACAATTCCTGGGAGCTTTGGCACTGATTTACTTCTGATTGAACAGATGGCATAGGCTACACATGTCAAGTTAAGATTTCGGGAAGTTCTTTCAAAACAAATTCCAGTCTGCTGACAGGAAACGGAGAAGGGGGGAGGAGACTGCGGAGCAGAGGAAGGGGCCACTCCCTCAGGAACTTGAGTGTCTACCCTTGATTTGTAACTTGCATCTCTGAGGTCCCTCAGAATGGATTGGCTGCTGTTCTCCATCTAGATGCTCACAAGATGAGTTTATACCTCTGAGTCAAGAAAGAGAGCTAAAGGCTTCTGGGTTCACTGTCCTGACAGATTAATATTGTTGTATCTGGACTGGGCTGTGTCTCTTGTTCCAGCTTCCTACCACTAACACCCAATATAAGGAAGCATATACTTAACCTTGCATGCATAATATTGTATCCCTTTCTAAATGGTTACACTGCTACGGTCAATTGGGCCAACGCCTCCGGGAACTGGACACTGCTTGATGCGCAGCTTTGTCTAGATGCCCAGGTTGGCGCTCTGGCGAGGACCACATTCCGCCAATTACACATGGTGCGATGGCTTTGGCCGTATGTCTCCAACTCTCACCTGGCCGCTATCATCAAGACTGGACTATTGTAACGCGCTCTGCATGGGGCTGCTCATGGTGATGATTCGGAGACTGCAGCTGGTGCAGAATGCGGCGACTTGACTCCTTATGGGAACGGGCCGCCGGGAGCATATTACACCGGTGTTCTGTTCTCTGCGCTGGCTGCCCATAGTCTTCCAGGCCCAATTGAGGGTGCTGGTTCTTACCTATAAAGCCCTCTACGGCTTGGGCCCCATATATCTGCGGGATCGCCTCACTCCCCGTGCTCTGGATCAGCCCCTGCAGTCGACCTGGAGCACCCTCCTTGAAGTCCCCCTGGTATCCCGCGGGGCGACTATGGAGTGGGTGTTCTCGGGGGCAGCGCTGAGGCTGTGGAACTCCTTCCTGGCATAGGCCTGGGTGGCCCCAGACCTCTCCTCTTTTCGACATCAATGCAAGACCTGGCTGTTCCACCAGGCCTTTGGCGAGGGAGACAGGGGAGGGTGGGTTTTTATTTTTATGGGGGGCGGTAAGGGTGGGGTACCTATTTCTCTCCTCTTTTCCCAGGGGGGGATGTGTTGCCTTTTTTCCTTCACTTCTCCCCCCTTTTTAGATGTTTTATGTTTATGTTGATCTTGTATTTTTATATGTGTATTTGTATATATTGTAAGCCACCCATAACTGCCTTTGGCAGGAGGGGCGGGATATCAGATATTTTAATAAAATAAAATGAGTTGGGGTGAGGGGAAATCAATTAAGCTCTGGGGCACCCTAAAGTGCCCTATTCATTGCTCTGAGAGGAAGTGGTTCAGAAGTTTGGGTCTGTACTTTTAACCCCAAATTATAAGTTCCCAGGAACTTCAGAGGTGACGGTGTGGGATGTTAGAAGGGGACACAAGCTCAACAGGAATGTGAAAAGTACTCTTGAAGATAAGACTGGGCTTACAAGTTCCTACAAGTGTTGAGTTATGTCTCAACACTTCCTACAGAAGGAAAGGGCTGGTCTCAGCTAAGTCTTTTTCCAGTAAGAGACGCTCCCAGAGTCCTAAAATAAGGAAACATGAAAATTCCTTCCCACGTTAATGGAAAAAGCAAGGGATTTTCCAATGGCAGTTTCCTGTCCTGGCAATGTTTCTTTTCCATGTGGTAAAGAGGTCTTATTTTTTACAGTGATTATCTTACGGTACAGTTCTGTTAGAATGAAACTTTGGAATTTCCTTCAGAATGAGGACCAGCAAATGTGAAAATCCTTGGAATGGAGGATGGTGGGGGGAGGCAGTATGGTTGGATTGGCTTTCCGAACGCTTCCTCCCCACCTCCTTAAGCCTGCAGTCTTAATTTCCAGATAGGGTTGGGATTTAACTCTTCCTGGGGTGAAAAGGTTTCTGTCACTTTTTACTATTTTTATAGTATGTGTTTCCAGCTGTGAAAACATCCCATTTAACCTGGAGCAGCAAGGAGTGCTGAGAAGATCAGTTAGAATTTTAGTTTTGTAGTAACTGGATTTTTATTGAGCGTTTAAAAAATAAATCGTGCTGCAGGGGGTGCCAGCAGAGAGGTGATTCCATCAGTATGTGCTTGAGCCGTTGTCTGCTACAGAACAAAATGCTCCAATAAGCATCCTAGCTGAGGGGTGGGAGGGAGCGGGGGTTATCCCACAGAACTGAACGCATTTCTCTCCCAACACTGCCCTCCCTAAGTGATGGTTCCTTATTTTTTATATATTTTTTAAAGTGACAGCTCTTGAACTTGAATTGGAGCTAGGTTTACAATTTGCTAGTTCATGTGCTGACTCATTGATATCCACTATTCCATAGTTAGCCGAGACCATACTGGATATTAATAACGCGTTCTGCCTTTGAAATCTCTGTACAAAACTCTTCAGTTCACCTAGGTAGTTACTGATCAGTAATGCAGATACATTGATGTTTTGATGTTCTCTGCCTTAATCTCTCTCCTTTGAGTCTGACGTATACAACGGGATTGTTACCGAGTTTGCAAATTCAGTAATTTTGTGGGGATATTGTGCGAGTGCCTATAAATGACTTGCCACCTTATGTGGAGACAAGATGTACGCAGGTATGCGTTGGAGAGAACATGCATTTAAATGGGTGTGTAATCTCGGTGGTCCTTTTGGCATTCTGATAGGCTGGCTTTTCACAGCCGGAGGCACTTTTTGGATCTCAATAGTGATGTGATCTCCAGGTGACCTGGGAGAATTAAGAATCCCATGGCCAAACTCAATATTCATGAAATAAGATGTCTGCCAGATTTGTTCAGTCCGGTAAAGGGGATTTGCTAACAACACCTGTGTGCTTCAGAGGATTTATTCCCCAACAACCTTGTCCATGGCTCATAGGTGGATTTTGTCTTATGCAGGTTCTTCGGGACCAGGGCAGGCCTGCGGGTGGCAGGAAGATCTCCGAGAACAGCTTCTCTTCAGAGGACCTTGATGTCGGCTCTGGAGAGAGGAGCCGCAATGTTTCAGGTTAGTAGCCTTCAGAACCTTGGGGCCTGTGTGCTAAACTGACATTGTGGTGCAGGAGGAATAATAGCATAGCGCCCTGCATCCAAGGACTTGAAGCTGGCCCCCGTAAGCCCAAGGCATTATTCTCTATTATTCATGGGGAAGTTGTGATACACTAGAGAAACCTCTTGTGCGGTGGCCGATGTTGTGGATTTTCCTTTAAGCGCTTCTGAGTGAGCTATGGGGAAGGGGGTGGAGATGAGAGCATCAAGAACAGGGGATGGATGCACAGCATAGAGCTAGGATCTGGTTCCTTCTCTCCTTCCTCTATTCTGAGCATACTCCATAAGCCACGGTGGTGAGGCTTATGTTGCACACAAACCACTTGATCCTGGGATCTATCTCAGGTCATCTACCAGAAGGTTGCCTGCTGGCTGTGGTGCTCCAGGCCTGGAACCCTCTTGTTGGCGTCCAGCTCTAGGACACCCCAGTAACTGGTCTTGGAAGTGGAGAGGAGCGCTCCCCCTCAGAGAGCCTTCCCCACCACACTGGAAGGTACCTGTTGAGCCCTTCTCCCTGGAGAGGCTCCTTGGGGTTCCAGTCTCACCCTCCTTCACAGAAGTGGTTTCTGAGAAGCTAGTCTTCTTTCCCTTCACTGCGATCTACTGGAGACTAACTCGTGATCCACCAGTTGGCCATCCCTGCCTCCAAGTCCTAGGTGGCCTGTAGCGCTTGTACCAATATTCAGAGTCCCCTGCAAGAAGGAAAAGCTGCTTTGCCAGTATTTGCAGTGAGTGCATACTGTTCCCTTTACTGTCTTCACCCTATCAGTGCTGTGCCCCTGCTACTGAATTTTTGGACTCCATTGTCCAGGTAGTCTGAAACAGCTTTAGTTGGAACAGTAGCTTTAACCGTGACTCGCGTGTTTCCAGCCTACGGGCTAACATTGATCACAGTTTACTGTAATAACCGCAGTGACCGTCACGCTGTGAGAACACGGGGGGGCGGGGGCACAACACTTACTATTGTGCGTCCCCCGAAAACAGATATCAAAGGTTTTAATATTAGGGTAAAACTTTCCAAATGAAAGCAATGTTTGTGCAGGGAAATAAGTAACCAAGAGAGGCTGTGAAGTTGCTGTTGTGGGAAGTCCTTCAAAATAACTTGGATTGTTCCAGCATAACCAGTCCTGTCTCTGTGTAGGGGTGGTCACTAGACTGACCTCTGGTGAGTCCCTTTGAGTTCTAGGATCCTGTACTTGTTCTCTCTTACATTCAAATGAGTTGGTCATTTGAGACCAAGTTGGCTAGTGGAAGGGCTGTTTTTTACACAGTTAAGTTAAGTGGCTGAAGCTCTTGTGTAGGAATAGTCCCTAACTAGGAAGCTTGGAGGTGGAATGATTCAAGGCCCTTCAGTCTCCACACTGCCTGAAATAAGGTCCACAGGGACAAGAAAGGACCGGATGGTGGCTCAAGGATAGCAGTAGCAGTCGGGAAGCCTGGGTTCCATTGATAGTTCTGCGCTGTGACCTTGTTGGCCAACATTTCTGTTCCCTGCAGTGTAGAACGGGGAGGAGTCCTACTCCTCTCACCAGGATGTCATGAGGCTTAATTTAATTAGCAAAGCATTCATTTTGAGATCCCTGGATGGAAGTCTCTGAAAGTGATAGTTGTGGGAGGATTAGTTGGGAGTGGAGAGTTGAATGTCAGTTTTTACCCTGGCTGCTGTATTTCTTCCTCCTCAGTCAGAAAAGAAGAGTAAAAAAGCGATTTAGAGGATGGACTTGACACCGATCAGAGTGAAAACATTTAACACAGCTATGAGTGACTGAGAAGCATTATACTGAACTATTAACTTGATAGCACCTGTATGGTCTTACAGGTAGATAATTTGTATCCTATTAGCTGCTCTTAGGGGCTTGGCTGGACTCTTCCTCCAGGGCAACTAGTATTGGCAAGAGCATTCATGCTGTGACATGCTGAAGGGGAGCAGCTAGGTCAGAATGTGCAAAAGATGGAGTCATCTCGTCGTCGTTGTGTCCCCCCCACCCCCCCTGGTCTGGCAGGGGATCCCGCATGACCCTCTGTGCAGCTGCATCACCTTCCCTATCCTAGCTACATTCCTGACTGCCTCTAACCTTC
Source organism: Sphenodon punctatus (assembly GCA_003113815.1). Lineage (NCBI taxonomy): Eukaryota > Metazoa > Chordata > Lepidosauria > Sphenodontia > Sphenodontidae > Sphenodon > Sphenodon punctatus. Next base: position 3,381,448 of record QEPC01008474.1, read on the forward strand.
AGTTGAATTTGCTGTGATGGTCTGGAATTTCTGTGTGTTGGGAGAGTAGAGGGGGATGGGGGGAGAAGATCTGACCCAGGGGTAGAAAGACTTGTTTTAATCCTCTATTTATGAAGGTCTCTGTAACCATCCATCTACCCTTGTTTCAGGTCACATGCTATCCAGCTCTCCGACATTCAGCCTGGACAAGCCAGAGAGTAGGAAAAACCAAGAGTTGCCTCGCCTAACAGAAACGTCAATAAAGGACAGATTGGCCAAGTACCAGGCAGCTGTGTCCAAGCAGGCCAGTTCCACCAGTCTTGTGGTACGTTTCTCTCTCTCTCATTCTCGTCTGCTTGCAGCGTAGAGGGTGTTGTTTTGGTGCAGCTCTGAGCCTAGGAGATGGTCCTGAGGAAAATTAGACCATTAAAATGTTGTGTCCTGCTGAAAGGAAGCAGAACATGGAGTTATTGGCTCATTTGGAACAAAAAGCTGCCTTCTGCTGTGGAGAATAGACACACGAACTCTCCCTTCTCCTGGAACATTTTTGGTGCTGTTGAAAGAATCAACCACTGGATCCATTCTGAGGACCTTGCCCTGAATGTGTCTGGCTTCATTTTCTTTCTGCATGTCTGTAGCACTCTGCATCTGAGGATCTCTGCATGCTGGTCAGGTCAGCCTGCTAATAGGTGGTGGTGGGAACGACACAGTCGCAACCAGGTGGAACAACGTGCCTAACATCTTACAACAACTAGGTTGCAGATCTCCTGATTCACAGCCCTGTGCCTTTCATAGACTAACTTTACTAACCTTTCTCACAGCCTCCTCTTCATCCGTGTGTCATAACCCAACCTATTCTTCTTATCTCTGCTCTGGCAACTGACCAGTGCTGGCTAGACAGATACTTGAACAGGAAATGAGAAGCTGGTGAATCAAGCTGTACTGTAGCTAAAGAAACAGCAAGAGTCCCAATTTGTGTGTTGGGAAAAGGGGTAATGAGTGGGTTGGAGCTGCCTGCTGCTCTGTTTAATGCTAGGGGCTTTTGTTGGCTTTTGTATCAGTCTGGCTACAGAGGATACGCATTCCAAGCGGATGACACTATCGTTAACAGTGAAACTAGTCTGGTGACTTCTGCCACCCCTGCTGAAGAGTCCACGTCAAATATTGGAAGTTCCCATGGTCTTGAAAAGTCCGTCCCTAGTGAAGCAGTTTGTAGCTTGCTATGGGAACTCTCTCATTTCCATGCTAAAGGGATTTTTTTTCCCCCTTGCCATATGCAGGTTTGGTCTAATTCTCAAGCTCCTGGGCAGTAATTGAAGTAAATTTAATGGCATGAGCTGGAAGTAATTGCAGCTGGTGTAACAAATCTGCTTAACTGCTAATGGCTGATTTAAGGTCTGCCCCTCCTCTGTCTTGCATTCCATTTGCTAACCTGCTTTTCCCAGTTTGTAACTGAGATGGCTTCAAATTGCTGGCTGGTCCCTTCCTTAGGAGACAGGCAGAAACATTTACTTTGGTGCACTCTTTTTAGTCCTTGGGGAGTGCTTCATAGGCTGCCATAGATAGTCTGGCTTGATGTTTCAGCATACATCAGCTCTCCTTGCTAGAAATTATCTCGCCGTGAGCCACCTGCAGCAGGTTCTGGAATGCTTTGCTATGGATTGCATTGGACAAGAACTTAGGGCCAGTGGTTGCCCAACATATAATACATTCTAATGCAGGAGCGGGAAGCCTCAGACCCTGGGGGCCAAATGCAACCCATGGCTAGTTTATCTGGCCCCTTTCCAGTGCCTGGATCTGGTCCCTGGGTCCAGTTCCTACCCCCAAGCACTGAAATACAGAGCTCAGGGTAGAGGAGCAGAAATAAGAGCATGCACACAAGGATGGGGGACATACCTATGATCTGGACCCTCCTTTTCCTCACACACACACACACACACACACACACACACCCCCCTCCAACTTTTATGCGGCTCTTGGACCTCGTTACTGATTTTCAAAGCAGCCCCTCAGAGGGAGAAGTTTTCCCACACCTGCTCTAGTGAAAATGGTTGCTCCTGGCTTTAGGTGAATCTCTGTGGGGCTGTCTGCCCCTTGCAACATTAACATGCTTGCTGCCTCTCAGGCACCAGTTTCCAATTTTTGCCTGTGACCCCATTTTGATAAATAATACCATTCCATGACCCCAGCTAGCAATCTAGACATTCAGAGTATTTTTGAATATCAATCGGGTCGTGGCCTTGTCTCCACCAGCAGTTTAAGAACCTTTCGGGAACATTTTGGAAAAGTTACTGGTGTTTGTTTTAAAACTCCAGCATGTGCCGCAGGCTAGAAAAGGACCTGGGAAACTCATGGCACGGTCCCTGTCTTTCAGTACTGATTCAGTACTTTGATGATGCTGGAACCTGGCAGGTCCCATCCCTGCTGTAGAGCAGGTTATCTAAGGGAAACATGAGCTTTGGGTTCTTGCAGGGCCTGCTGATTGCCAAAGAAAGTATCTGGCTGCTGTTTTTGTTGTGTTTTTTTGTTTGTTTTTAAACCTAATTAACTGCCAAAGTCTTCTCTGTTTTTGAAGCGAGATGGACTCAGTGATGCCTAGAGCTGCAGGAGATAGGGGTGGAACTCCTTGCTGGCTGTTGCTAATGTGCACTTGCTCTGCAGAGGAGTTTGTGTTCCTTGTCACAAGGAACGTGGGTCTTGAGACCTGGGGCAGTGTTTCAGGTGAAGGCAGGATGTGGAGGGATGAGAAATGAGAACAAGGTAGGATGGAAGCAGAGTTGGATCCTGCAGGGAGTGGAGACTCCGTACTTTGTAGGGTGAGGAATCCATGGCGGAAAGGTGCTTGGATACTGTGCTAGTGATCATGGTTTTAAAATGGCTACGTGCCCTTTACCATCATCCATTCCCTTCCCTTCTTAGTGTAAAACCACCCTCCTTCCCCTTAGCCATCGGCTGTGTGTGTAACAGGAGATTAATAATATTTGCAAGAAAACACCGGAAGAGCTTTCGCTCTCTCCCAAGGAATAAAATCTACCAATACTCAAGCACTTTGTTGTTCTGTAGAATGAGATTCGAGCCAGTGACAGCGAAGTCAAGGATTACAAATGCGAGCAAAAGGAAAATTTGCCTCCAAGTCCATCCGAGGACTCCCTCCCCAACCATGACAGAGAGAAGGTAAGAGGTGCTCGTGCTGAATGAGGATCGGGAACCTTCTCTTGAAATCAAGCTTCTTGAAGAGGCACAACTGGGACACTAATGGCCTGCAGCATCTGGAAATTGAGTTGTATCAGCTGATGCAAATTGCTTGTAGGCTGTGGGACTTCTGACTGAGATCATTGAAACTGAGCTATAAACTGACATTAATCTCTAGCCTGTCTGTAAGACTCCAGACAAAAGTCCTTTGTGCGCGCAGAATATCTGGCTACGGTTCTTTTATAATCTCTTTCCTATAGCTGTTTCGTTTGTCTCTAGTCAGGAAGGGCCTGTGCCAGTGGCTTAAAAATTGCCTGATCAGAGCTGGGTCTCAAGTCCTGTTCCCAACTCTGCTTTCTATTCACTTGGTGACCTTGTGAGCAAGATGTTGCATCCTCCTCTTCCGGTTTCCCCATCTGTAAAATGGGCATAAATTCCAACCTTGGAGGATTTTAAAAACAGTCTTCACATGGCAGATGCTATACACGTACAGAATATTGGGAAAGTCCAAAGTTTGGAAGCGAGTCACTGTTCCTGCGTCACTCAGTGGCCAGATCTCGGGGAAATGTAACGGGCATCCTGATGGTTTTTGTTCCCAAACCTGGCATTTATTAAAAATGAGACCCATGCTCGCTGCCTTTTCCCCATTGGCACCTATTGGGAAAACGCAGTGAACATACATCCCTGGAACATAATAGTAGCTCATGCCAGTATTTGTGTAACTGTGGCTTAAGTTGGGGGATGATGGAAAAGCATCAAGGTCAGTGACTATCACTAATTCAAGGTATTGTGTACTGATGGCAGCCAGATGCCTAGAAGGCTGTTGAAACCTCCCATTCTAAGCTACTGCTGTCAGCTGCCCCTCAAGTGAGTGGCAGCTAGGTCCCCAGAGGTTACTTTTTCTCCACCACACAAGATGAGCTCAGTAAAAGGAAATGTATTAAACCAAAGCAATTTCTCTCTTTCAGTTCACCTTTCTGCTGTTGAATAGAAGGTTTGAATCTCCCTGCTGGCTCTTGGAGTGAATAACTTGTAACTTACATTATAGGCATTCCTGTAGCATGCATCCCTGTAGTGTCTTAAGCTCTGGCTTGGTGTGTGTGACGACCACCGTGGAAGAATATTGAATTGGAGCCATGTTTAAGTGTGTCAGCAGCACTGTCATCTTGGCATCCCTGCAGAGTAGAGCCGGACCATGTCCTTGGCTGAGCAGAGAGCCCTGTAGAAAAGTTAACGGAATACAACCTGCTTACATTCACATCTGTCATTCACATGCAAAAAGCACCATTCCCCTCACATCCCAAAGATTTGGTACCCAGGCACTTGAGCATGAATTGAATTCAGTGCTGCCGAGTTCACTTCAGAGCATGAGGTGAGAAATACCAGTGAGACGAAGCTAATCAACCAAGTGCAGTGTGTTCTAGCGACTGATCTGCTTTCCTCCCTAACAGCCACTTGCTAAGGATCGTCAAGCTGTTGGTGTGAATTAGTGAGATGCTGTGGTTAATCTTACTATGGTATTTTTGTTCCTCAGTGTGAATGCTTTTATGCTTTATTTTATTTAATAGAAAGAGCCAGTTAAAATAACCATCCAAGCTCTGCTTCAAGCACCCTTAATATTGCTCCTAACCTTATCCAAGCTGATATAACAGTTCCTTTATCAAGGAAACAGGGTGTGAAATAACAAAGGGCTTCATCCTGCAGAAACTCCATTGGGGTGGCTCTTGTACGCTGTACCAGCGTAAGTCTGATACTTACCCAGAGCCAGTGCATTGGTTTGCATTTGGTCTGCAGATTTTAATTGCGATAGTAAATGAGATACAGGCATGCTGTCCTGTGGCAGCAGACGGGGAGGCTGTAGAGCTGTCCGCCAGAGATCAATCTGATAGCATGCTTTTAATGCTCCTGCTTCAGGGGAGCAACTTCTGGTGTCCTGCCTCGGAGCTTGGAAATTAATCTTGGTTTCCAACTAGCACTCCTAAATACTGGACCGCTCTACCTGTCTACAGCCAAGTAGAGGGCTGGAGTTCTTATAATTTAATCTATATGATGACCAGTGCAGGGAACGGGGCAGGGAAGTCCTGAATGAAAGCCAAATAAATGATGGTTTCATTTCCAACTCTGCAATGACCAATATCAGCCTTTCCCTGGTCTGTCACGTTTTGGGAGCACGCAGTTCTGGGAACATTTCTCCCCCATCCTTGAATTTAATTGCCAGGACTGACCCCCTCCAATGCTTCCTCTGCATTGGAGGGAAAGGTGTGTGATTCTCTCTAGTATTGAGAGAGATCTCGATTTAATACCCTGCTGTAGACCAGGCAACTCTATTCTAAACTCCATTTAGCTAGTCATGGTTAAACTGGGGGGCAGAGGGGCAAATATTTACCTGAATCTAGCTTAATAGAGACTTAAATCAAATTGCTCCGGCTCAGAGCTGAGTGTTTTTGCAGCTTCTCCATCATCTTGAAGTCCCCAGAGCTGAAATCCTGAGAATCTTGGTTTCCATTAAAAAAAAATAAAAAATTGAACTTTCACAACTATGAAAGAAATCAAACCCTTAAAAACATAGCAGCAGCATGTCCCCTAAAGGCTCCGAAACCAAGAGACTACTGAAAAAACCAGAGAGGTGATTTATTTTATTTTAAAAATTCTCCATAACTTAAGTGAACAGTGTAGTTTTTTTGTGGGGTTTCTAACCATGATTTTAAAATATTTGGTTTTGGGAAAGCTGCTGTCCTACACTAGGATTTTAATTCTGTTTTTAGTCATCCCCTCCTCCCCCAGAAAGTAGACGAGCTTGTAGGTTGTGAAATACTCTGTCTGGCCTTGTGTTTTTCGTACAACCACTGCCAACACAGATAACATTTGGGGAATGCTAATGGAGCCAGGTACGGCAAGCATCTCTTACTCCTGTCTCCTTTAGACCTGCTCCAAGCAGGATTAGATGAAGACATGCTTTAAAAAGTTGATAGGCTGCCAGGACTCTCACTGCTGGAACTGAAATGGCAGTGGCAAATAGTCGAGGGTTGAGACAGCTCTTTCTGAAAGCTAAACATGTAAGCTGCAAAGGGGGAGAGCCTCCTGCCAGTACTCTTGTGCGTTATGATGTGGAGGAGGTGGCTCTGAAGGCATTCTCCTAAGCAGTAAGCTATAATTTTGGGTGTGGGAAGGCCAGCACGTTCTTGACGGTTATTCACACCCCGCTTAGTGTCTTGCAACACAATTGATCAGTGCATGTGAGCGTCCTTGTCAAATAGGGCCATGCCTTTTCTTGCCTGAATGTGGTGTTCCGTTATACATCACGTTATCTTGCTACGTGCGCCAGGTTTGTGTGCTTTGAGTCAGTCAGCTTGGGAGCCCAGCTCACTGACTGTTTTGTTAACGCAGCTCATGGTGCAATCCTTTCTCTTGCAGGGTCCCATGGGCGAGAACAGTCTGCACTGGCACGCGAGCCTCCTTGAGGACACCACCAGTAAGCACTTTCTCCAGTGGGAAAGGAATTGGAGGCTGAGGGGCAGGGTGGCCCCTGACGCATCACCAAAATAGAGGACAAATTTGCATAAAATGTGCATATACTGATTTATATTCATTTATGCAAATTTGAGAAATGTGTGACCGATGACACGGTGGTAGCTGATGGGGCGGGGGGCAGGGCCAGTGGTAGGTGGGGCCAAGCCAACAGTAGACAAGGCCAACTCGTCTATTTGCTCCCTCCTCCTGCCCACCCGGGGGGGGGGAGGAGGAGGAGGCATCCTGTGCTCTGTGTGGGAGAGCTCTAGCCAGAAAGCCTGGCCCCACCACCAGGAGGGAGGAGCTGGAGCCAGAGGAGACATCGCCTGGCGCAGGTCCTGTGCACCACACGGGGAAGCTCTTCTAACCAGTCCTTCCCTGTCGGATCCTGGCTGCATGCCAGTGCCCATCAGCTGATGGGTGCTGGCTTGTGGCCAGGAGCTGACTAGGGAGGGTTGTTTAGAAGAGCCTCCTTGCTACACAGTGCACTGCAGGACCTGTGTGGGGACTCCAGAGGCTGGGGTGAGGGCAGCAGTGGACCTTGGAACAATGGGGCGGCCTTGGGGGGCGGGGGAGGACTCTGCCCCGATGCCCAAGGGGAGGATCTGAGTCGTAGGCTAATTCTAGACAACAGTGCGTCTCGTTCCAGTCCAATTGTTGGCCCTTGACCTATTTGCCATGCTTGGTATTGGATCAAGTTGCCATCTGAAACCATAGGTTTTGGAATCTGAAGTGGACTCTTTACTTAATTACAGGAAGATGCTGACCAAGATGGTATTCTGTTTTAGTTTACTCTTCAAGAGCTTTACAGAATAATCTGTTAGGCCAGGAACTTGGGTCTTAATGCAGTTATTAATAGAAACCTGTGCATGTCTAAGGCGGCCTTTGCATGAGCCTTTTTCCTCGCCTCTTTAGTTCCTTACGTGGGAGAGGAATTGTGGTTCTTAAATGTTCCAACATTCTCCTCCCTGTTTTAAAAGTTACCCCCTATTATTATCCTGCGTGCTGCTAGCCATCCTACAATGCTGTGCAGCTCTAGGCTGATTTCTTTGGTGCAGACAGATTGACAGCAGAATAAATTGCTTTACACAATATGAAAAATGCGTGGGAGGGGATTTAGCACAGTCGATCAATCTTGGTTTCCAGGTTAAACTTTTGGAGTAAAAGTGTGTTCTACCCAGTACGACCTGTTTCCCCATGATTTAAAAAGAAAATAAAAAAAGGGGTGGGGGTGGATTTTCATCAACTTGAGTGTCGCATGTGAATCTAAGTGTGTGCTGGGAATGCTGCAACTTTAAGACAAGTGTTTGATTAAATGGACACTAGTTCATGTCCCCGTAACTCTCGGCTCTTTCCTTTTTAAAAACACCTGACTCGTAGTGGCTTTAGCAAACGACTGCAAAGACTTGCTGATTATGAAACGCTTCCAGTAGGAATGACTTCTAGTCATGAAACTAGAATAAGATTGGGTGGTCTTCGTTGTTTTTTGTTGTTGTTTTTAAATGTTACTTCTGATTATAGTCGTCGCTAGGATGAATCTTTCCTTTCTCCTCTTTCATCACATGCAAACCCCTCAACCAGACTCCTGGATTATTATTTTTAGTTGTTTGTTTTTTTTTAAAAAAAGGAAAAGCTTTCTGTGCATAACGTTGTGCGGCTTGTTCAATGCCATTATGAATCTGGATTGAGTTTATAAACAGGGATTTGTAACTGACTTACTACTCGGATGGTTGCCTCCTAAAGGGGTTTAAAATGTATCCCTTGCAGCGAAATTCTAAGAATTACAAACAGTCAATAGTTCTGTATATTTTTAAGTGCCTTCCAAAGATGCTTATGCACATGCTTAACTTTACGTATAATGTTAGTAGAAATTAAGCATGCATTTAAGTACTTTGCTGAACTGGGGCCATAATTCTCAGGAGTTAAGACACTAGGTTGGTGTCTTCTGAGATCAGTGTAGCCTAATGGAAAAGGTGTTTTGACTTGGACTTAGAAGACCAGGTCTTAACCATAAACTCACTGGATTATATTTGGCAAGTCACTATTTCTCAGCCTCAGTACTGTTCCCTTATCTGTAAAATGGGAATAATAATGATATCCCTCACAGGATTGTTGTGAGGGTGAACTAGATAAGAAGTTCAAAGTACGTTGAACACTCAAAATATCATCTAAAGGATAGTACTGAAAGGGCTGCCTTGCTGCTTCTTCCTCCAGTCATTTACTCCTCAGGTGATTCCAGGGCAGAACCATTCAAGAGAAAAGTTGATTGTCTAAATGTCTTTTTACTTGCTCTGGAGATAATACTTTAATTGTGGATATTTAGGAATAGAGAGGGCTTTGAGTGCTTTTTTGGCAGCGGGTTTGTGCAGTCCTTAAGAGTGCTCATCCCAAGTTTCTTGTGGTTTATATTAAGAACATAAATAACTGAGCGCTCTCCTCTCCTCTTCCAGTTGGACTCAATTCCCAGAATGAGGCTGAAGCCCAGTGGCCTGTCCACACAAAACATCCAAGCCCTGACTCCAAAGCATCCAGCCAGACGGACTCCTCTCCCCCCAAAGCAGTGAAGGTACAGTGGCTATTTGCTGAGCACTAGTGATGATAGTTAATACTGCAGCAAAGTTGTGTGTAACATGGAAAAGTCTTAGTCCATCCAATGAATCTGCATGTTGACTCTCAGGGAATATTACAGTGTTACCTATTTGTATCCAAACTCTTCCTCGGCTCCCAGATTTGCTGTATGGCCAGTCTTTACCTCAGCACCTTCTGAAAAACTCACTCGGGAACTAGTTTCTTAACCAAGGCAGAATGCATAACGTTTGCCATGGGCAGCTCAACACACAATGCTCAGTTTGAAAAAACGTGCAGTGAGCTGAAGCTTGAACCACCTGCAAGCAAATACTTTTATTTCTTAAAGAGGTTTGTGAGACAGTGACCCTATGGGAGCCCTGCGTTGGGGAGGAGGTACTGAGTGGAGAAGGCTACCTATAGGCCCTGCCGGAGCCAGTCCGTATCATCACTTGAGTTGGTTGCTGGAGATTGGTCTACTCGTGTTAACCTGCAAAGCCCCAAAAGGAGTGGGGCCTGGCTGTGTCTTGGACTGTGTCCTGCTCCCCAATCTGTGTTGGCTACAGCCAGGAAAAACTTTGCAGCTGAGGGAGCTCCCTCTGTGTTGGGAGCACTAGTCATGATTTCTGTTGTACCCAAGTTAACAGGACCTCTTTCTAGGAGATGCAGGCAGGAGAGGGAGAAGGTAGTCCTCCTTGGACAGGATATTTTTTCTAATCTTACTTAAGGCCCATAAATACTTGGGCAGTTCCTAGATACTAAGGTGCAGAGCACTTCCTTCCTGTATATTGCATGGAATGAGGTCAGGTGTCCCCTTATCTTCCAGGCTTGGGCCACGAACCACAAACGGCCAAATCCGATGTATCCCATAGGGCTTCAGTGGGGCAACTCTGGTTTGTGGGTCATGGCCTTTATGTGCTAACTACAGGCAGGTTTCCTTCACCTCCTTTATATCTGCTTTTCTGTATGTTCGAGAGAAATAACAGCAAATCTTGCTGGGATGCAATTCTGGATGGTTCAAGGAATGCTGCGAGGTTCTTCTCTTGAAATGGGTTGCAAATGCAGTGTGTGAATTGGACACACTGCCAGGATTGTGCAGTTGAGAGGCTAATCTAGAGCGTGTGTGTGTGTGTGTGTGTGTGTACACGCTGTTTATTGTTTTAAGAATTTAGTTCTTCGTTTTGTCTGTGTGAAGCCTGTTTATATTAATAAAAACCTCTTGGCTCACGTAGGGAACAGCCCTGATGCTTCTTTGTTCATGTTAAAGGTTCCTATTTCTCTCTTCCAGCTTCTGCTTCCTGCTCCTGGTTCCTAATCTCTACTCCTGCCTTCTGCTTCCCTCCTAATGTGAGCTCAACTCTTGGCTTTCTGGCCAGTTCTCCTTATTAACTGGGCTTTGCCCTCCTCCTGTAGCCTTCTATTCCTTGTGTGCCTGGGAAGGAAATTCTTTCTCTACACCCCCTTCCCCCAATACTTCTCCAGCAGACAAACAGGGCTTGCATAGATGCATGTAAGTTGAATGGGGATGCGTATTGTGGACACTGCCTGGCAGCATTTTTTGACTGGCAAGCAAATTTGTTTGTTTAAATGGATATCTTGCCTTATCCCAGAGGCTAAGAACAGGTGGCAACATACATAAAAAAAAGTAACATAAAATAAGTGTTATCCCATTTAAAAAACCAACAAGCCAATTCTCCGAAACTCTGTCCCCGCTCACCAAATGCCTGACCAAATAGAAAGGGCTTGCTATACCTCTGGAAGATGCTCAGGCCTGGGTTCTGACTACCCTCCAGGGGAAAGAAATTTAATATCGGCGAGGAGCAGCCTCCAAGAAGGCCTCTCTGCGTATGGGCTTGATGCACTGATGGAACTTGCAAGAGGGTGTTCCCAGCTGACCTCAAGGATCATAGGGGAGGAGGGGGAGGAGGTCTTTCAGTTATGTGGGGCACAGGCTATATAGGCATTATCCTTCTCTGTACACAAAGGCTGCAATCCTGAACCTATCCAAGTCTATGGCTAAACTCCCATTGATTTTAATGGTAGTCGCCCAGACTTTTAATACGCATCACCCAAAGGTAGGAAAGGGGCTCCCTTGCTTGAGCTGTTAAATTTTGATGAAGTTTTACGAGACCAAGTCACCTTGAGATGTAAGCTTATGCTTAGGCTTGCTGGCTAGGAATTTCCTCTTTAAAAGGACAAAATTGTCCCTTTTGCCTGGGACTTAGGAACATGTTAGTCTTGTACACATCCAAGTTCTCGGTGTGAGGTAGACCCTCAAGGTAGCACTGGAAAGAAAGCAAACCTGAGATTTCATTTAAAAGGTATGTTTCTCTACAGCTGAAGTGCGCATGTCCCACAGCCTAGGACTTGCTTTTAGCAAATTACATGCGGGTTTTGAGGACAGATGGATTTTCTATTAGTTGGCTCTGTCCTTGGCAACCTAGCCCTCACCTACCCCCTAGTTTTCAATGTTGAACCATGTAATTTAATTTTATAATAGACTAAAGACTAACTTCTGTTGTTCTTGGTCCTTTTGACATTCCACTTCCTGCTTCCATACTCATTCCATATTATAAGCGTAAAAGGCTTATAGTAAATTTTAGGAGAATGTTCTGTTGCGGCAAGCGGGTTTTAGTATCGAAGTGAGCTTTTCTGCAAATCCCTTATCCTTTACTGGTTGAGGAGTCGAGAAGAGTCTGTTCAGAGTGCCAGCTTGCAATTTTGTATTGCCCCTGTGGCATCTCCCCTCTTGCCTCCTTAAAAGTGTCTTGATAGTTGTTAATTTAGCACCCTTTTTTGTTGCGTGGATAAGCTGTTGTCGAAGAACTATGCCTTGTGCTACCAGGCTGGTAACACAAGGAGCTGATCAATCTTCATTATCACCTGCCAAGCATTTTAATTTTGCAGGGGCCACATAATTGCATTTGCCAAGTATAGTGAATACTTTTGCAATAGCACTGAAACCTCTTGCTGGTGGGGTTGAGATATGGCCCCTGCTGTGTTACACTACAAATTTAGAGTTGGAAATCTTTAAACTTAGTCTAAAGGGAAGCCATAGTGATCCACTTCCTACTTTACAGGCAGAATGCCTACGAAAAGCTGTTTAAACCACCTTGACTCCCAAACCCATTTTAATAAAACTGTCTAAAAATTTGATCGGACTGTTTCCTCCCTTTCTGTATTTGTGGGACCCACACATCTCATGTTGCACTTCTGGCTGCTTTTCCTGTTCCAGCTGCTTTGTTTATTTCTCCTCTCTTGCATGTCCCCATCTTCCCTTTCACACTAGCTGATATTCTAAGATGCTCCAAGGATGTGAGTGCAGATGGTTGTGCTTTTTTGTACTGGAGGGAAAAGTTTGTTAAACCATATATTTTTAATACTTTACCTTATTTATTTATCTTTTATTTATATAGGGAGAGAGTTTATTTTATCAAAATAGAAGTGTTTTTTTAACTTCTCTTTGAAAGCTGAAAATGATAAATTCCAATAATTGGCATTTACTACTTCACAGTTTAAATGAGAATCGTCACCAAAAAAAAAAATTGGGAAAAACTTTAAGCAGCTCTGATACAAGCATGGGGCGTTTGGCCTCTTGGGCAGGGCTTGAGTAACCCTTGTGAAATGGCTGACTCGGGTAGTCTGCTATAACTTCAGAGGCTCTGCATTATATGGGGCTCAGTGGGGAATGTAAAGGAGAGGCTCGTGCTGCCAAAACAAGATGAAGTCAATTTAATGTGTCTGCCTTATTTGAGAAGGCTCCTGTGGGAACTAACATTTGGAGCTTCTGATAGGGAAATGCAAAGGCATGAAAGTTTGCTCCTTGGAACACAATTGGGTTTTGTACAGAACTCCCAGAGCCTGCTTGCCAGCCTGCTCTTGCCCAGCTAACAAGCCCTCTTGTCTTCCCTTTAGAAATTCCATTTGCCAGCCAAGGAGACCTGCGTTGGGTGTCAGAAGACTGTGTACCCGATGGAGCGTCTCTTTGCCAACCAGCAGGTGTTCCATATCAGCTGCTTCCGCTGCTCCTATTGCAACAGCAAACTCAGGTAAGCCTTGCAGATTCTGTAGCAGGAAACCTGACCTTTCTGAAACTAGAAAGGCGGCTGACATAGGATGCTGCATGCATGATGATATACCTCGGGAGAGGCAGCTGTGGTCTAGTCCAGTAGTTCTTGAAACCTTTTAGGCAAGGTTGCCCTCCCCTTCCTCTTGTCTCTGGTAGCTGAGGACCCTCTCCCACGCATCCACTCAGCCACATAAACTAAGACCACATTCACACCTTCGTGAAGATTTTGGTCCTGGGAGAGAATCCGGAAGCCAAAATATGCGCGTGGTTTGGCACGTGTAAAAGCCCCCTGTGCGGCTTTGCCGGCAAACACCCACAAAAGTACAGAGCTGGGGAATCCAGCGGGTGTTTGCCGGCAAAGCCATGCAGGGAGCTTTTAGATGGGCCAAACCCCGTACATATTTTGGCTTCTGGATTCTCTCCCAGGACCAAAATGTGTGTGGGGCCAGCCCCCACCGAAGGTGTAAGAGTGATCTAAGTTTGATTGATCAGAAATTGTACTTAAGCAGACCATAAGGAAATGGACTTAGAGACGAAGAAAACTGATGCTCAGATTAAGTTAACACCAGGTGATCCCTCCCCTTACAGCTCATTTCCGACTCCCAGTCGGAACTGACATTAGTTATACACACATGGTTCTGCCTGGCTGCCAGCAGAAGTCTGCATGTCTGGAGAGTTGGAGAGAACTGGGGAAAACACTGATTCAGCTTATCCAGAGATTTCATGTTACGCAAGTTCTACTCTTCCCCGCTTGCTACCCTGTTGTTTTGGGAACCCTTGCCAGCTCAGTCAGAACGGAGTGCCAGTTGTGCTGCTTTGCTTCTCACCTGTGAGAACCTTCTACCTGCACCCCCCTTTCCTGGTAGGCAGTCCCCAATTTGGGAACCACTGGCATAGTCTAGTCAGGAGGCCAGAGGCCTATCCTCGGCTTGGATACCAACCTGGGAAGGAGAATCGCTCAAGTCCCATCCTCCTCCACTGGCTACCTGTCTGAAATGGCAGCACGAACCACTCTGAAATCCTTGTAGGAGAAAGTCCCAAATAAACATCTGTTATAAGTGCTTTCTTCTCTAAATACTTTTAAAAGATGCTTAATGTCCTGGCTAGACATTCTGAGTCTTGAGTTAATGATTGCGAGAGTGGTAATACTTTATCTTGTCTTGAACAGTCTTGGAACATACGCGTCTCTACGTGGAAACATTTACTGCAAGCCTCATTTCAACCAGCTCTTCAAATCCAAAGGCAACTACGATGAAGGCTTTGGGCATAAGCCACACAAGGAACTGTGGTCAAGCAAAGTGGAGAATGAAGAAACCTCAGAGAAACTTGTCCACTCTGTAAATACAACAGAAGGCTCACAAAGTCCAGGAGTAGAGGATGCTCCAATTGCAAAGGTAGGAGTTCTGGCAGCCAGCATGGAAGCGAAAGCTGCTGCTACACCTGAGAAGGAAGAGAAGCCAGCAGAAACTAAGAAGCTGAGGATTGCCTGGCCACCTCCATCTGAACAAGGTAGCCAAGGAAGTGCCCTGGAAGAGGGTATCAGAGTGTTCAAACCAAAGTGGCCCCCAGAGGATGAGGTCCCCAAGCCAGATGTTCAGGAGGATGTAGACCTGGATCTCAAAAAATTACGAAGAAGCTCTTCGCTGAGGGAAAGAAGCCGGCCGTTTACAGTAGCAGCCTCATTTAGAACAATGTCTGTGAAAGGCCATAGAGCTGAGAATGCAACTTCTCCGTCCAAGTCAGAGAGAAGCGTGTTCAAGCAAAACGAAGAATCAGAGAATGAGATCACTGTGGAAAGACAACAAGCAGAGGAAGGCAAAGCAGCTGAGAATGGCACCATCCCGAATGCTGGGGAGAAGGAAGGAAAAGTTTGTATTGATAAAGCAGAAGGTGACTGGGTAGCGAACGGTCAAGGGGGAGCAGACATGGATGAGGAGGAAGAAAATGCTGCAAAACCACCGCCTTCTCTGGATGAGGAAGGATCAATCCCAAACTCACCTACACGTTCTGGCTTGGTGAACGCAACAACGGATAAGGAATTGTCACCTTGTCTGAATCGTAAATCCCAAGATGTTGGATTCTGGGAAGGCGAAGACCTAGAAGATCTGTCTGTGGAAGAGCAGATTAAGAGGAATCGATACTATGAGGAAGAGGAGGAAGATGAAGAATGAATTAGCCTTTCACTAGAGAACTCGCTGCAGGGTGCCGGGCCTTAAATTTGGTGTTTTAGCTTTAACGAGCGGCTGTCATCCGTGTCAGTGATACTGCGCTGCCTGCTGATACATAAGGGAACCATGAATGTTTGTGCAGGGGTGTGTTGGGTAGGAAAGTTGGGTGGAAACTTGCAGAGAGCATGTTTCTATCCTTGGTGTGGGATAGACAATCCTACATTAATCTCAGCTTGCATTATAAGAACATGAACAGGTCAGGTCTGTTCTGTGCCCTGGCTATTTTTAATGTATCTTATCTTTTTCCCCCGCTGTTTTGTTATTTTATGAACAACAAACTTGCAGGATTTGACTACTCCTCAAAAGTAGTGTTTAAAAATGAGCTTTCCAAAATACACTACTATTACCACTACGAATGCTATTTCAGTGCTTCGGGACCAGTTCCAAATGGACTTGCAGGCCTGCTTTTAAAAATGGTGACTGATTGCACTTTAACACCTGTACAGGGCACAACTGATTTAAATGTAACACTTCTCTAATGAAAACACTAATCGTCTGTGTGCTTGGTGTCCAGTAACTAAAGTCTGTTCAGTATCCAGAAGGCAACTTGATGATTTTTTCCCCCCCTTCTACCGAATTCTTAATTTACCTGTAATGATCATAGGGGGAAAAAAACCTTTTTGCACTCTGCTTTCCCATGTGCAAGCCTAATCCTAAACTGGAATAGAGGGGGGGTTGAGAGCCTCCTGGCTGCCCAGTGAACTAGAGTAGCTGATGTTGGATTAGAAGCAGCGTGGCTGATCCCAGTTTTGTGTGATGGGGACCATCTCTTTATTGGGTAAGCCACTCCTTTCACAACGTGCCTACAAGGCATTTCTTTTTACATTCCATGCAAATTTTCTGAGGGGGTGTTGGCTACTTTTAGATTTTGTTCCCCAGGCTTATTCACCCAAAGCTGTGAATACCGTTTATAAGGCCTTTTTTTTGGACAGCAATGAAACTGTACTTTGTACCAAACTGCCAGACCTTTTTAAGAAATAGCTGTAGCTTTGACCCTTCTCTAAAGCTGCATACGAAGGCCACAGATAACATTTGGATGAGCAGCAGGGCTTCTTTCTTGAGACCAATTCCTAGCATGCAAGGTTCTTAGTACATTTTAAACTTGACTGCATTTATTTTACAAATGATGGTATTTGAACTGGGGAAAGGGTTTACCTTCTACAGTAGTTCTCTCTCCCCCCCCCCCCCCTTTTGTACTGTATTTACTATTTACCTGAGAACTAGCTCTAACTATATTTTGTAGAGGTGTAAAATATTCTGCTTTCTACCAATCTTGCTAAGTATGAAACATTTTTATTCAATAAAGCTTTGTCATTTTCACTGAACTCTTAAACCTGAAGCATTGCAGTTTGTCTTTAAGTTTTCTTCACTAAACCGAAACAACAGATTCTAGCAGAGGGGGGTAGAGTGTCTTCCACCGGAATATATCATGCAACCACTAGGTGGTACTGTTACTCCACTTCAGCTGGGTACATGAACAGATCTGGAGGATCCCTTCCACTTGCATTCTAGAAAACAGAGTTAAAACTGGAAGCTCATCCATCAGTGGGCCTTCATTTTAACCCCTTTCATTTCTGATTGGGATAATTTGAGGGGGGAGGGATTTGTGGCAAACAGTGTGTTGGAGGGTGTTGCTGTCAGAGCACTCTCTATGGATGAATTGAAATTGGAAAGAAATGGGAGGATGATGGGCACTAGGTGTGTAACTAGTACCATGGAAGTAATTACAGTGGGGGATGCATCCCCTGCAAACTGTCTCCTCCTCTCTCTCTCCCCCCCCCCCCCATTCTAGAATGATGGGGTGGAACTTATGTGGGTCAGTATCCCCCACAAATCCTAGACCCAGGTTACTCCCACAAATCCTAGCCCCAGGTTACTCCCACAACTGACACCAATGAGAAAAGGGCCACGGTAGCAATTGGCTGTCCAGGGGGCATTTAGCAGCTGCAGACCTGCTAGACAATGGGATGGAAGCCACAAGACTGGAAAGACTTGGCTTTGAGCTCTTAATCTCACTGGCCTGAGAGGACTACAGAATGCGCTTAGGACTTGATTTCTGGTGCCTCCTGCAGATGCAGTAGATGCCTGGGGAAACCTTGGGATGCTCAGCAGCTCCTATACAAAGCAGGCACTTGGCCTGTGAGAAAGGAGGGGCTAGTAAGAGTCCTCCTGTATTTAACTTCCAGTATCCCCAACGAGGTTTTGCGTACTTGGCTATGAATACTAACTTGTTAAAGGTGTGCCTAGCGCCAGTCTCCTGTTGATCCAATCCTCCATGTGAATGAACAAAGAGCATCAAAGCACCATCTCAAGTCGGGGCTGCCCTGAGGTTCCTGGTGGAGACGAGAGGTAGAATCCCAAGCAGAGACCCCACTAGCCACTGTGTTCAGCTTTAAAGATTAGTTTTTAACTTCAACATTTTTACTTGAAACTGATGTGTTTTTTAAAAAAGTTTTTAATGTTTATAATTTGACTATTTTTCCCCCTTTAGTCCTCTTCATTAGTGAAAAAGGAAACAGGGTTGTTGGGGGCATATCAGCCCTGTCTCAGATTATCCTAGATCGTTACAGGTAGGCTACACTCTCCTTGTAAACACTGTAACTTTGAAATGGTCTGATGAATAAACAGGTTGGACTTCCACCGTCAAAACTGCACCGTATTTTCTTTTGGGGTGGCGGTGGGTGTAGGCTGGATGGTATGTGTCAAATTAGAAGCCGATTGAGTACAGCAATCTTAAATTGTAACAATTTTAAAGTGAATTGGTTCATCTCTTCTTCAGGGAGTCTAACCATTTCATGCAGGGCGATAGCTTGCTCATTCCAGCGAGGTGCGACTCCCAAATTTACATGCATATAACCTGAGCGGTCGATCACTTGCTTTGGCTGGACTGACGGTGTTTACTGAAGTATAACGGAAGTTATTAAACATTAAAACAAATAGCTCTTGTGCATGTGCAGTTGAGCTGGGCTTAGTGAGGTGTGCAAAGAAGGGGGGAGAAGAGAGTTGAGCAAAGAAGTGGCGGTTGTCTAATAGGCTAAGTGAGTGTGGCTGCCTCTTTGAAATTCACCTGCAAAGCGCTACAGGTTCAGCTGGGGAGAGCCTGGGTCAGGCAACCCCACCCCCAGAACACCCACGTGGCCTGAGACCCAGGACACCCCCGCTGAACCCACCGCCACTGAAGTCTGCTTGAGCAGAGTGAAGCTGGGCGTGTCCTGGGTCTCAGATCACAGGGAGCCTGGGAGGCATCATGGAGCTTGGAGTAACTTGAGGCGGGGTGAGCCAGGGTATCCTGGGAGAGGTGGGGAGGATGGGGCGGGGCAGTGTGGGTGCTGGGGGATGGGCATGGGGGAGCTGGGAACGGGAGCAGGATGTGGGGGCCTAGAGATGGGGCGGGGCTGGGAGCTGGAGCGGGATGGGTCACTGTGAGTGCTGGGGAATGGGGGCAGGGAAGTTGGGAGTGGGGTGGGTGGTGCCTGGGGATGCAGCGGGGTGTGTTCGGGGAGGGAGATCTCTGGGGGAATGGGAGAGCCACAAGGCGGGGAGACATTCCTGTCACGCGCTGCCTGGTTTTCAGGGCAATGGGAAGAGTCCCGGGCGCCATTTATGCCGCTTGCATTTTAAAAAACAATTAAAGGGAGGCTCATTTGTAAACGAAACTTATCTTTCAAAACAAAAAGCTATTTAACATCCACTATAACCAAACTTAAAGCTAAAAAATCATGGAAATTAATTACACTTTATTTTCTAACTTATTCCAATAACTCTACTGAGGCAAAACTTGAATTAAGAATTCAAAACCACCTCGGCATCAACATTATGACATTGCCTTAAACTCTGTCTTTCTGTCTAGGACAGGTTCAATCTAATTGTATTATTATACATTCAAGTAATGAATAGTTTTCACTTGCTTTAATTTCTGTAGCAGGTTGTATGATCTCAAGTTCTAATATGTACTTGAAAAGACGGTTCAAGCCAGTGTCGTGATGTTGATTCTGCAGTTCGCATTGGCATGAGAAAACCACAGAGAACATGATTCTGTAAGTGCTGTATTGCAGGACAGGAGCACTCTCGTTACGGTGTGCTCGGGTATATATTGAACGTCAAAGCAATACCAGAGGGGGCGGGGGGCTACATTTAAAAAAATCGAGATGTGATTCCAGTCTGCACGTATGCAAAATGGCCACTGCACTGCACATGTGCAGACTGGCTACCCTCTTCCAAAATGGCAGCAACACTGATGCTGCCATTTTGAAAAAGGGTGCGCATGTGCAGAACAGTCTGGTGACCATTTTACGCATGTGCAATGGGTTTTTAAAACCAAAGGGCAATGGGCGTATTTTTCACTGGTGTGATTGTCATGTGTGAATTAGTAACGATCTGAATCCGAACTGCCCATCCCTGGATGTGAATGTTCTCCTTTAGCTCTATCTCTTCTTAGTTCTTGAACCACCCCCTCCCTCATCAAAGATAAAGAACACTTTTAACCTCAACGCTTCTTGAGTAGGTACCTAATATTAACCAGCAGACTTCAGGATGGTGGCCTGTGCTAATCAGAGCAATTTTATATGAATTGGGGAGGAATTGTGTTGCTGTGGTGTCTGTGAGCTAAGAACCTGGTCGTAGTGGTGGCCTGGGGTGCTTTTCACTAACCTTGTTTACTTTCAGAAACAGGCCTGTCCATGATCATCCATGTCTTCGTTAGCTCAAGATTAGACTACTGTAACGCACTCTACATGGGACTGCCCATAACTGTTCAGGAGCTGCAGCTGGTGCAGAACGGGAAGGCCCAACACTGGATGCGTGGCTCACTGGGAATGTATTATACTGGTGCTCTGAAGTCTGCAATTGGTTACTCCTAGCATTCCAGGCACCATTTCAAGATGTTGATTTTGACCTATAAATCCCTCAGCAGCCTGTGGCACAACACCTGGGACTGCCCCACCTCCTGCTCTCATTGGCTTCTATAGCCTGTCCCCTGCTCTTGAAGGTGGCTGCCTGTGGCAGCTGCCGAAAGCGAACACCAAAGGTTGCTGGCCATTTTTGGCTGGAGGGCTGGGTAGATTTAGGGTTCTTAGTTGGAACTTTTCATGTGTTTATAAGGTGGAGTGACTCGCTCCTCTGAGTGAGAGATGGGGGAGTACGTGGTGATAGGGTAGGAGGGCTTGAAGGGGTTAGTCATGGTGCCTCTGTGAGTGGGTGGGGCCTGGGTTTGGGAAGAGGGGCAGGGGGACTCTGGGTGAGAGGCAGGGGAGTGGGTGAGATGGGATGGTTGGGCATGAATAGGAATGGATTTTTTTACAAGTTGGAGGGAAGGGCTGGCTAGGTTTGGGGAGGGGTGGGACTTAATTTCTGTGTATTTTGGGACAATGTTTTAAACCGGTTGTAAGCTGCCCTGAGCCATTTCTTGGGATAATGTGGAGTATAAAAAACTCTCTAAAGGACCGCCTCTAAGATCACCTGGGAGCCCCCTCGTGCGGGTTCCATCTTCGCAGTGCATCCATACAGTAAGGATCCAAAGAGAGACATTTTCAAGGGTGGCTCCACAGCCTTGGAACTCCTTCCTCTTAAAGGTTCACCAAAGGCCTGGTCTGCGCATCTTTCAGAGCTGATGTAAAGCTTTGTTTGGCCAGGCATTTTAGCGGGCACGGCTAGGCACTGAGCCTTATGAGAAGGGTAGGATAGAAGTCCAAATAAATTTTATACTGATGGATGAGGCCATGACTGTCTTCTCTCCATCTTTAAAATGAAGATACTAGTTACTTCCTACAGAAGGTGAGCGGAGGAATTAAACCTGAAATGCCATACGAAAACGCCAGTATTACAGAAATCTTAAAAATTATGAAGGCAAGGTCCCTTGTGCTCCTGATTCACTGTTATATAGTACATGAAGCACACGGGATATCTAGTGCCCCTTAACATCAGCTAAGTCAACTGCCTGTCCAAGAGTGTGGCTGTTCAAAGTTTAAATCTTCCCACCGAGCCCACTATGGGGGTGTACTTCTGACGTTGCTGTATTTATTCTAAATCCCACCCCAGTTTCCAAAGTCTTTTGTAAAACCCTAGCACTGGTTGGCATTAAATCTCGGATTATAGTGCTAATAAAAGGTCAGGTTCATACTTGGTTTACTCTGCCCACTCATTCCCTCGCTAAACCTCCTCTGTTCGGTTAGTTGAGCCCTGGGCTTTGCCACCCACACAAGCAAAGATGAGGTGCCACTGCCGAATACTTTTACTCAGAGAAAAATGTCAGGATTCACCTTTGTATCGCATCCAAAATGTACCCCTTTCGTTTCAGGCCTGTTGAAAGATGGAGTTTTTGTAGTGCTGAGCCAACTGATTTCCTCAAACCTGTTTGGTGTCTTCCTATCTGTATCTGCAGCCACCGGAAAACAGTCCTCCTTTCTTTAAAATAATAATAAAATTTAGTTTTATTTATTTATTGTATTTGTATAGCATTAGCCATCTACCTGCTGCTGT
Organism: Sphenodon punctatus; assembly: GCA_003113815.1. Lineage (NCBI taxonomy): Eukaryota > Metazoa > Chordata > Lepidosauria > Sphenodontia > Sphenodontidae > Sphenodon > Sphenodon punctatus. Next base: position 3,403,468 of record QEPC01008474.1, read on the forward strand.
ACAAGGAGTAGTTAGAGATATGGGGCCCTGCCCCAAGGGGCTTACAATCGAAGGTAGACAAGTGAGGGGGGAAGATGGGGCAAGTCAAGGATACATTTATGAAGTTGAGAAGCCCACAGGGGTGCGGATGCTTAGCTTGGTTACCAGAAAAAGGACGGATGGAAGTGGAGGCATCCATGGTGAGTCTACGGAGATGAGTTAGGAAAAGCCTCATGGAAGAGGTGGGTTTTCAGGAGGAATTTGAAGGTTGGGAGCGAAGAGAAGGAATGTATTCGGGGAGGGAACAAGTAGCCAAATCCATTTGCTTAGGTTTGTCTTTATGCAAGCCTCTCTTATGCCTTGCTAGTCTGCTGAGGAGAAATTGGTTAGTCTTTTGCTGCAGCTCTGGAAATTCTAATTTTTAAGCATTAAAAATGCAGGAGTCTGAGCCCTTGAAATAAATCATAGGGTGATTTCCGAAGTGACATGGTGAATGTCCACCACAGTCAACCTCAGTCAAACGCGGGGGGTGGTGAAAGCACCGTGCATGTCTGTTTGCTCGCATCCAGATGTTCACCACAGTCAAACGCGGCCCGGGGTGAAGCTAACTTCGCTTCGTGAGGTCGGGGCGGGAGGAGGTCCAGAAGTGTGGTGAATGGTCCCCACGGCAGGGGTGAATGAAAAGTAACTTCTGAACGGAAACCCGCAGCCGCGGTTCATTCTGGGGCTTGAACCGCGGTCCACGTCTCCACTGCATGTCTGTTGTGTTCCCCCGGCCCATGTTCTCTCTGATTGCCCCCGGGCGGTGGTCACGATCCTGTCACTTCTGTTGGGGCCGCACGTGTCATCACAGCCCACGGTGAATCCGTTCACACCAGCGTGGCATTCACTGTGGTGAACTGGAACGCGTCACTTCTGAAATCACCCATAGATCAAAATTTGGGTAGTTCTCGTTTGCCTTCTGGCATTTGCAACTCTAGGTGGCATATTTGTATAGCTTTTCTCCATAAACCTCAGAACTGAAGCTACAACCTATACTGACCTGAGATTCTTCTGTAATCGTACAATGCCGCGTGCTGCGAGGGTTGGAAAAGGAGAGAACCCCACTGGAAATCAAGAAACTGGTCTCCCATGTCTGAAGAGCTGGTAGCGTGGCTTGTGGCAGTTTGATATTGCCAGCTGAGACTGAAAGGTAAGGCAGGATGCTGGGTTCTGCATAACATAGCTGGGTCAGAGCAAGGGGCGAGTGGAAATGGTACTGGGTTTGGGTTAGGGGAAGAAGCTGGGTGCACTAAATACCCCGCAAAATTTAAATTGACCACAGGGTTGCTCCCTCACGCACTTATATGCGGGTGCACATTTCCCAATATTCCCAGTGCATAAACAGGGACTGAAGCTTTCCTGCTCATCATCCCACTTCCTTCATTCCATCATCTCCCCGTTGTTCTCTCAAGAGCTTTTCCTCGGGGTCAACTAGGAAAGAGGTGCCTGAGGCTTGAATTCTGCCCCCCAGTCTCCTGAAAGTGGGACTAGGATTCAGCACCCAAAGAGGGACAGTCCTTCCCCAACAAGGATTGTTGAGAGAGATGCAGTAGCTGGGATGGTTGGTAGAAGCAGAGACCAGCAGTTGGGCTGTGTTGGGGTTTGGGTACAGCAGCAGTTGCAGGAGCAGCAATTGGGCCGTAGCTCGGTTAGCGGTGCTGCCGCTGTTAGGAGGAGTAGGCAGCAGTGGCAATGTCCCTTAGATGCAGGGAGGAGTAGTTTTGTTTCTGTAATGGCTGTGTGAACGGGCATGGCTATCGCTGCTGGTTCCCTTGGGAGCAGAAGCTGTCCCTGCAGGATTCTGCGCCTAGTGTTTGGTTTGTGTGTGTGTGACAGAGATGTAGAAAGGTATTGGTTTGGCTGTGGAATTGTGGTTAGCTGTAGGGGTATGTGGGGTAGTCGAGGTGTGGCAGCTGGTGATGTTGGGGGCAGCAGGTGTCATGGTGAAGTCTGGGTCTTATGATTTTTCTTTCTTTCACGCAGTAGTTGAGCTGTGACTGCTGGGGTGACAGATGCCTCCTGGGAGGATGGGTGTAGTTGTGTGGGTTTGGGGCTGGCTTCTCCAGGCAGGAGGAGCCTGGGGGAGGAGTGGTGGCTGAGCTAAGTTTCCAAGTAATCTCTGTTTCGATCCCGAGCCTTTCAGCTCTAGGAGAAATGTGCCCCTGCGAGAATTCCGTAGTACTCTGCTGTTTTTGTTTTTTTTAAACTGATCTGCCCCCTATCTACTCTGAACTGTTTATTTATTTATACACATTTTTACCCTGCCCTTTCCCAAAGGTTCAGGGTCACTTACAAGAACATAGATATAATTGAGAGGGAAACAAAAAAAACACGGGCTCCAATATCAGTCCTCTCACCTACGCGCTATCCTCACCTGTCACATACTTTACTAAAAAGAAATGTTTTGTACCGCCTCTGCAAAACACCCAGGATCGGACTCACACAGACCTCCAGGGGCAGGAGTTCCACATGTCCAGGGCAGCAGCCAAGAAATCCCTCCGGTGAGCCCCTGTTGTAGACTAGAGTCACAGGTGTAACCTACAAGAGAACGCTCCTGCCTGACCACAGGGGCTGCAATGGAATAGGGTAGGACAGCTGGTCTTTCAGCGATGTGGGGCTCAGAACCACCTTTAATAGGGCTAAAAACCCTATTGGTAGCCCGTGTAGATTCCAGATCACCAAGGTAGTGGGCTTGCGGCTACCTGCTCCTGAAAGGAACTGGGCTGTTGCATTCTGTACCAGCTGCAGCTTCCAAATAGTTGTTAAGGGCAGCTCCACTTAGAGCGCACGGCAGTAGCTTGGCCGTACAGTGAACAAAGCATGGACAAGAGGGCCCGGTCTGGATTAGAATAGGTGCAACTTGCTCAGCCGACGGAGTTGGGGGAAAGCGTTCCTTACCACCGCCACAACCTGAAGCTCTAAGTCTAGCAAAGGGTTCAGAAACACCTCATAATTGCAGTCCTCAGGCACCAAAGGAGTCTGGAACCCATCCATAATAGAAATCCCCATTCCCCACATGTCACAGGGCTGGGCCACCATCGTCACTTCAGTCTTGATTCTGCTGCAATTGGCTCTTTCTCATCTGCTCTTCCAGCAGCTGCCAGGCCCTAGGTTCGCACCATGGCTGCAGGCCTCACATTGGCTAAAAAAGAGAGGTAGAGCAGGTTGTCCGCAGCGGCTGGATAGCACTTCATCCCAAACCTCCAAAAGGCCTCGCTGAGTAGCTTCATGGACACGTTGAACAAGAAGGGTGAAATCCTACAGGAGAGGTTATCATGGGATGATGAGCAATCGTCCATCACCCCCTGCTGCGACCTGCCTGTCAGAAGCAACAGCGACCCTGCAAGAGCTGTCCCCTGCATCCCTGCTGCAGCCCATAGACTATCAACACCACCTCATGCTCAACTCTGCTAAAGACCACTGGAAGCGGTCACAGGAGTAGAACCATGGCAATGGCGGTTTCTAAAGGGTATTTGACAGTTTCAATTATTCCAATTTCGAGACAGCGCTCTCTGGTCCCGCAGGAGGTATGTGCCTGAAGGAAGTGGGCAGGTATTTGGCGTCGTCTCCCCACCTCCTTTCCAGGGCGCATGCGTACAACGGTGTTGGCTGAGGGCTCGGCTTCTGAGTGTTTCAGAGCGCGTGCGGCGGCGGCGGCGGCCGCCTTGGGAGCTTTTCCGCGCACGCGCCCTGCCAACTCTAACGGAGTGGGAGACGGCCCGCGGGGTGGGCGTGTTCCCTGTTGGGCCCCGCCCCTCGGTTCCCCCGGCGGCTGGTGGTGGCGGCGGCGGCCCGGCGGGAGGGGGAAGATGGCGGCGGCAGCGGCCGAGCTGCTCTCGGGCTGGTTCTGGAACGAGCGCTTCTGGCTGCCGCGGAACGTGACCTGGGCGGACCTGGAGCGGCAGCCTAGCTACCCGCGCGCCGGCCACGTCCTGGCCGCTTTCCCGCTGGCGCTCGGCGTCTTCGTCGTGCGGAGATTCTTCGAGAGGTAGCGGGGGCGGGGGGTCCTGCTGCTTCCCCGGGCGCTGTCAGGAGAGGGGAGGGGGACGGTGTCTCCCCTGTGGGCCGCGACCCCCCCCGCCCCCGGGTCCTGTCAGGGATTCCTCCCCCTCCCCTTTCTGTGGGTAACGGGACTAGGAGCATCCCCGAGGCCGGGCCCGAGATCCCATCGCCGCCTCCCACTCCTCCTGGGGGCAGGAGTTTAGCTTCTCTCCTAGGCAGGGACATGCTTTCCTTCCTTCTGCCCAGGGGCGACGGGGACTGGGCTCTCCCCATAGCCATGCGCTGTCAGATGGGGGAGGAAGCTGTGGTCAGGGGGGAGAATTCCTTTTTCTTTGGGGCTGGGGGTGAGGATTCCCCCCCCCCCATCCTGCTCCTGGGTCACATCAGGCAGATCTGGGGTGGCGGCACCGATGTCAGGAGGGGAGTTGATTCTTCTTGTGGGCAAAGTTCTGGTGTGTATCGGGTGCGGGGGGCTTGGGGCCCAGACCCCCCACTTTTTCCTACCCCCAGATCCTGTCAGGCAGGTGGCCTGTTGTGGGGAGAGGAGCCAGGCTTTCCCATTCCCATGTGAGTCAAAACTTTTCTTTGTGCAGAGGGTGACACATGTGCCACATCTCCCTTGCTTGCTCCCTGTGCTTGGAATCCTCTCCCGGAATACATTTGTTATGCTTTCTCCTGGAAACCCACCTCTTCCTTTTCCTGCCTTCTCATCCCCGTAATCTTCTCCTTCATTTACTCAGGCTTCCCTTCTCCCCGGAAACTAACTAAGCTACCTGTACCTACAACTTCTTAACTTCAAGAATGTATCCTTGTTTCTTCCTCTGTTTTCCCTCGCTTGTCTCTAAACAAGAGGCAAGATTGTAAAGCCCGCTGTACTATGAACAGTTGTAAAGTGCCAGGTGCATTGCTGGTATAATATAAATATACTTAGTAATCCTAGGGCAGGAAGTAGCCATGGGAAGCTGGGTTTCCAGCTTATTCAGTTCCCAGGTCCTGTCAGGCAGGTCTCTCTCGGCAGGGAACAGAGGGACTTCTTTGGGGAGGGATGTCAGTCTCTTTCACAGGCAGGAATTTCTCTCAGGTGGGTCTTAGGATGAGGGCAGTAGAGGAGCCAGGGATCCTCCTCGTCTGTGAAGTGGGTGATGGTGTAGGAATGGGGAGCAGCCACAGTGAGCTGGAACCCCATATCTTCCTGCCCTGGGCCTTCTGCTGGTTGGGGATGGGGGGAGAAGGAGAGCAAGTCCTTCCTCCCCCATCCATCAGATGAGCTACAGGACAGGATCCAGGACTCTTATCTCATCCTGTCCCCGAGTCTTGACAGATGGCCCTTCTTGTTAGGGGTGTTCGTTTCTTTAAACTCACTTCCTTGGAGATCATGTTTGGCCTCTCTCTCGGTCAAGTAACTGTGATGGGCCACAATAGCATCCCGCATCCTGTGTGCAGGAGCTCCACTTCCCAAGCTCCAGAAACCAGTATGATCTGCATCTGATCTCTCAACTTGGGGATTTCATTCTTAGAGAAGCAGGCCTGGGATCCACACCTTCCTCCAAACTTCGGAGAGGGGATCAGGGAATCCCATGAGGAACTGGAAGCATCCATCCTATGTTGGACTCCCTCCTGCAGACCTGAGAGTGCCGGAGTAACACCAGCCCTGTTGAAACTCTGGAGCATCTGATCTCAGTGCTGACAGGATTACCCTACATCTATACCTTCTAGGAGCTTATGCAGAGAGAGAAATGGTGGACCAGCTTCTGTTGGGAGACGTTTCAAGTCAAACAGGACCCTTCCTTAGTCATTCGAAAAAAGGGAGTTTGCGGAGAGTTTGGGTAGCTGTCGAGGGATGGGGTTGCAATTCCCTCCCTGGGTCAGGGCAGCACCAGGGAAGCAATAGCTTCTGGTTGTAAAATGCATGTGCTTGTGAAGGGCTTGGAGACCCTCTCATGCAGCACTGTTTGTGCAAATAATTATCTCCTACAGTTAGACTTTCCTGCAATTCCAAAATCTTGTTAGGTAAGTCTTGGTGGCCATAAAGAATGGCAAAATGACAGCAGTGCAAACCGAAGCAATTTTCCTTACCTACTGAACCTGAGTAGCAGAAGAGCATATTGCCTTCTCGCTGCCCTACTAAGAATGCTGTCACATAAAACTTCCCTGATGATGGGGAGCTGATCCTGATCAGAGCCTGTGTTCTGCCTTCTCTCTTGCATGAAGAGTGTTTAGGGAAAAGTGGTTGTTGGCACAAGCACACCCTGTTCCCACAACATCCTCCCCTTTCCCAAATGCATGCACTGGAAGTCAGCTTGGGCTTTGCTCAATATTGATTTCCCCCGATGGGAAAGCTTTGTGTGAAAGTGCACATAATGTGCATCAATTCTGATCAGATGGGGTCTGAGCTGGTTCAGCTTTTAGATAGCAGTGTAGTAAGTCTTGTTCAGGCTTCCACTTCCATGTGTTGGATTTGTAAACTAGATGTAATTCAGGAATGCTTGCCTTGCCAGCTCTAGAAAGAGGATTGAATAAATCACTCACCTGGCAAGGTAGATGCTGCATATTTTGATTTAATCAGTTTGAAGTGGTTCCAGTATGCCTGAGGGGTTTCGTGTTTGAGCTGGGAGCACATTTTCACAAAACACACGAGGAGGAGGAGGAATGACATTGCTTAAAGATCTCTTAACTCTGTCTAATTGGAGGTGCATAATGAGAGGTGAAGCGGGATAGGTTGGGTGAAATATTTGCTTTGTGCGCCCTGTTAAAATTGTGACAGAGCAGTCTCTGGATTCTTAAACTCAGTCAGTCTAGATTTGCAAATGGAAGTTTATTTCTAATTAACTGTGGATTTGCTTCAATGTGAAGAACTTCTGTTTCTGAATCATGCAGTTCAGGAATGGACATGAACTGCAACATGTTCAATTCAAAGTATATATGAAGGATGATTTACTCATCCTAATATCAGCTTGGCTTAGGATGCTGTGACTGCTTCTTGACTACTGCTAGGTTTGTACAGCTCTTGGCAAAGCTGTTCAACTGCTTCCTTTTCTGTTACGGTTAACAACTAATGAAACATTTTACGAGGCTGGTATCACTTAGCAACCCTCCTTGATAACATTGGAACAGAGCTCTTCAAGAATTCTCTCTAAATTCAAGAAATAGGAAAATGCCATGGTAGGAATAAATCATGTACCCAGAAGCACCAAATCATATTCTGATTAGGGTGACAGTTTACAGAAAAATCCAGATGTATCCCAGAAGTTAGTCTTTGACGTAAGAAACAGTCTGGAATTTGTGACCTTCCCCCTGGGGAAGTGATTCTTGCTTTCTGAAGGATATGGGGGAACCATTTGCCCATGCCCATTTGCTCAATAAAGCATGCGGCTTAGTCATCTTTCTTAGCACTTCATGTACATTTTAACAGTTTACTAGAGGATAAAATGCGATATTATGCAACACTGTAAAACATATTGTAGGAGGCAGTTCTGAATTTGCAGAGAAACTGGGTGATTAAGGAGCGCTTGCTGCTTACCTTATTCAAACTCTCTAGCGTGCGCTTGGGCTAAAATGTTTTGTGGTGTTGGTGGGGTATCAGACTGCTCTGGGAAAACTACATTTTGCTGTTTCAGAACCTCCTGGCTAGAAAACAACTAACTCTAGGCAAAGGCAAGGTCAACCAAACTTCAGTGTGGGTAGATGGGATGGCACTTGCTTGTTGATAGCACTGCATTGAACGGTTTGGGTGATTTGTCCATGCAGCTACCTAAAAACAAGTGTTAACTTCTCATTTCTTCGGCAGTCTTGTCAGTCATATCTGAGGGCAGAGAAAGTCTACAAAACAAACACCCACCTTGCTTGCTGCTGTAAGCCCTCTTACTTTCTTACATTTGGGGAGGGGGGGGAAGTGCACATTTTAGTCAAGTAAGGCTTAAAATAATTGGAAAACCTCCATTTTCTTAGCTGATAGTATCCTTGGGCTAGTGAGCTTCAAAATGTGTTGTAGCATCTGACACGAGCTTATCTTGATTTTGAAAAGGGTATTTTAGATGAAACACATTGGGACACCCCCCCCCCCACACACACACACACTAAATTTATAACTGTATTATTATTATTTATTATTCTTTTATTAGCATTTATATAGCACCAGCAATGTACCTGGTGCTTACTAAGAACAAGATAGACATGGTCCCTGCTCGAGAGGTTACAATCTAAAGACAGGGGGAGGGGAAACAGGGAAGGGGAAACAGAGGGAGAGACAAGGGACGTGACATTCATGAGGATGCGAGAGCTCAGTTGCACGTTCTTGGCTTGGTTACAGTAAATTGGGAGTTTGCAGATAACAGGTGGGGGATAATCCTGGTTGGGGATGCTTAGCAGGAGTTTGGAAGTGCGGCGCGGAAGAGGTGGGTTTTGAGGAGGGACTTGAAGGTGTGG
>QEPC01008474.1:3412730-3483453 GCA_003113815.1 Sphenodon punctatus
AAGCCAGATTGGAGGGGGTCAAGGGAGGAGTTGGCAGAGAGGAGGTCGAGGCAACGGGAATAGACAACCCGTTCAAGGAGCTTGGAAGCAAAAGGGAGGACCAAGACAGGATGGTAATTAGAGGCTTCAGTAGGGGTGGAAATTCTGGTTCTCCTGAGATCCAATATTGCTGGTATTTGGGTGTATCGGCTTAATCCGATAAATCTGATATTTACCTGTACTGGCATACTGGATTTTTAACATTGGCCGTGGTACCGGATTTTTTACACTGTGGCCATTGAAGTCAATAGCCGCAATGTAAAAAATCCAGTACTGCGGCCAATGTTAAAAATCCGGTATGCCAATACCAGTAAATCTGGTACCAGGGAGATCCGATACCAGTACATCCGGTATTCTCCCCGGTGTCCCACCCCTTGTTCAGAGGGATCCAGAGTGGAGTTTTTGAGGATGGGGGAGACAGTGGCGTGTTTAAAGGCAGAGGGGATGGAGCCAGTAGAGAGGGAAAGGTTGATGATGTGCAGGAGGGGAGGGGCGACGGTGGGAGCAGTGGAGGTCAGGCGGTGGGAAGGAATGGGATCCAGGGGAGGGGTTGGAGGAGGAGAGCAGGGAGGAGATTTCCTCAAGGAAGGAGGACAGGAGAGAGGTGGGGGGGTGAAGGGGGGAGTAGCAGGGGGAGAGGACTTGGAAGCGATATCCAGGCGGATCTTGTCAATCTTAGAGGTGAAAAAGAGAGCAAGATTCTGAGTGGGGAGAGAAGAGGGAGGAGGAGGACAGGAGGGTTTGAGAAAGGCGTCAAAGGTGGAAAAGAGGCGGCGAGGGTCCCAAGAGCAGGACTCAATGTGGGAGGGCATAGTGCTGTCTGTCTGGCGAGGGAGATAGCAGATTTGAGCAACGAGAGGTTCCAGTTAAGTTTACCGAAGCATGCAGATTCAGCCTTACTATCTTTCTTGTGCAACAAGCACAAAACCTCTTTACATTTGAAAGAAACTGGCAGAAGATGCTGCAGACAGATAGTACGTGTAAAGTGCTATGACTACTGAATCAGCGATCAAACCCAGGGAGGATGATGTAAGAGAAGTAGAAAAAGTTTAAAAACAAAAAAAGAAAAACTCATACCCTGAAGGCCTCCCCCTGTCACCCTCGCTCCTCGAAAAGGAAGAATTGGAAACTCCCAGAATCCTTCTGCTTTCTCCTAAGTTGCTTCCTCTCAAGCATCACTGCAGTCAATTCTGGGATACATTTACAGAGTGCCAAATCCCATCTCTGCCTGGAAGTGCCAATGCTTGTCCTGGCCAAGTGTCTGTACTCACCGGCAAACAATGGAAGGAAATTGTGTGGCAGGATGTTCTGTGTTAAAGGGATGCTGCAAAGGTCAGAACAAAACCTTTCCTCCCTCCTCATTTATCTGCATGCAGCACTGGGCCGGTTGGACAGGTGTGTGAGTTTGGAGGGGGAAATGGGGCAAGTTTTTATCCTGGCTCTTTTGAAACATCAGAGATAAGCTCCTGGCAGAGGCAAGGTCTAGTATTGCTCCCAGGTTAACATTTATTTTATAATCTCTATATCGCCTAGGTTTAAATGCCCTGGCTCTGCATTTCTTACGTGACATGTTGTAAAATGTGTTCAAGAAGTTTCCTCTACAGAGCTTGGTTGAAAGTTTTCACGCGCCCATCTGCCCTTCTGCCCCAACTCATGCTAGGCTTAGTTGTAGCTTTAAAACGTGATGTCAGTAGGCCTGCTTATGTTGACACCTGGTCAAGAAGGTGATATTTTTTAATTAGTTGACTTCCAAGTGCTGTATTGATCTCTGCCACATGGTTTCCCCTTCTCTTGCGCATCCGGTCATGAAGGTAGAATCAGACTTGGCTGGAATGGCGCTTGGAATTTGACTTGTGAAATTCCCCTTGCAGTGTTAATACAGACTCTGGCCTGGTTAATTAAGGGGCTGGCTTTTTAAAAAGCTCCACAGTGGTGGCTTTTCATTGTCCTATTCCAAAGAAAAGCATCCTGTGAACGTTACTCAGAGCATTATTTCAGAGCATTTACTTTTTCTTTCTCTGAACACTTCCCTTCTCTTGTCGTCTTCACTACTTTGAAAAGTCCAGATCTGTCTAATAAAACCCATTTTGCATATGTCCCCTTCCTGATCTTGGAGAAAGATTTAAGTCAGATGGCTTCCTTGACACATAATTGGCCTTGGGGCTGATGACTCAGCGTTTGAGCCATATATTTCTGTAGAGCATATTGTTTTAGCTTCCCCCTCCGTCAGTGGTGTTGCATTTGCCATACGGTGCAAGGAGGAAGTACTTCTCCCCCAACCGAATGGCTTGTTATAGCAACACAGTACTTTCTCTTTTAAGTGGATGTTCTCTTTATGCAGAGAATTATTTAGAGAGGGATCCATGCATTGCATGGACTACAAGTAGGTTATTTTCTCCAGGGAGCCAGGGAAAGCTGCAGTGTGTGCTTTCCTACGTGGTGCTCATATTGATTCTGCTGGAATGCATCTGATCTCTTCAGCGCTCTTTCAATTCCTCCATGGAGCTGTGGGGAAATTAGACTCTTGTAAATCGTTGACCTAAGTAATCTTGCTTTCAGGTTTGTAAATCTAGCCCACTGATACTGTGGAAGAGGTTGCACAGAGATTCAGCCTGTTATCTTGAGAGTGCGGCTTGTTAATTGGATCCAGACTGTTCAAAGGGTCATTTGTAATTGGAAAGCTTTTTTCCCCTTAAGAGCTAGGGAGCAGACTTCACAGGCAAAGCTGAGTGGGTGCTCAGTAGGAGACGAGATTCAGAGAAGCTGAAAGGCAGAAAGTAGATCATTAAAACTTTGTGTCTTCCTTCTCTCCCCTTCCGCCGCCGCCTCCTCCCCACTTCCTTATTTCCTGCCTTGAAAGCAATTCTGTCTCTCCTCTCCAATTATCAGGATGCTCTGGTATCCTGATCATTGGAAAGGTGGGTACCCTAAGATTTTGGGGAATTGCAGTGGGTGGTTAGGAACGGAATGAGCAAAGTTTTGCATTGCCAGCGGGGTGTTCAGTCATTTGTCAATGGTGAGAACCCTCCCCACAGCTATCAGCAGAGCCGAGTGTTGAAATTTATGCTTTCATAAAGTGGTGTGTGGTTCTTGTAATGTACAGCATTTGCTATGAACAAGTATGTTTGTACACAACTTTCCATCAACTCAGTTTGCACACACACTCCTAACACTCGACCCATAATCTCTTAGCTTCACTCTGTCTAAGGTGAGAGGCTGTGGCATATACTGTGTCTTGTCATTTTCTCATTCAAAGTAGTTATGGTACATTTCACAAGTAATTCAGCTCATGGGAGTCTGGGTTTCAAACCGACAGGACGCTGTATGAATAGAGAGAAATATCAGCAGTTGATAACTCTATTTTCAGCTCCTGGTTACAACCATGTCCCCACCAAGCAGGATACCGCCAGTAACAGCCGTTTGCGGACAGTTGTTCTTGTTGGGAACACTGTTGCTAGTTGGTGGTAAAACAATACAGTGGATAGGGCCTTAATGCCTGCTTCACAGGCCCTGGACTAGTTCCTCACCCATTTGTTCCTTGGACACAGCCTGCGTCTGGGTCCCCTCTTGCACTGGTTGTGCATGGGCTTTGTTTGTTTGCTGCCTACTTGCTATTCATCTGCTCGTGCCCTATGCACCTAGCAGGCTGGTGCTGCAACTCTTTCAAGTTGCCTGTGTGCTTGTCAGAGCAAGCCAAGGCCAATGTTACATTAACAGCCTAGGGCTGGCTTTTATTTCTTTATTACTTCCAAATAGACCTTTGATTTCTGTGATTAGCTGTGTTTTCCCTAAGTCGTTTGAAAAAAGAAAAAACACACCAGAAGTGGTCCAATAAAAGATAGCATCTGAACTACTTTGTCTCCAATTCTTTGTTGTAAAGAGAGGCTGTTATCTAGGAATAGCCTGGTGCAGTACTTTAGTAGCACCAGTTTAGAGAGCAGTAGCTTCATGCTGACAACCTTTTATGATACATTTTAAGATTTATTTTCCAGACTCCTCTTATTTCTTAACTTTATGTGAGGAATTAATTGGTACTTGGATATCATTCCTCAAATGATATCAGACCTTTGGAGGGGAGGGGAGGGTGGGGGGGTTAATTTCTGTGGAGGGTGTTTTAAATGTGTTGTTTTAGACTTTGTTTAAAATTATTTTATATTATGTTGGAAGCCGCCCCGAGATGCCGTAGGCATGGGGGGGCGGCATACAAATATAAGGGAATAAATAAATAAATGCACCAGGTCTTGCTTTAGGTAATTCAGAAATCATGGCAGTAGTGAAGATGTTTGAGACTTGTGGAAGAGACAGGGTGTTTTTAGATGTTATGATACACCAACACATGCAATTTTGAGCCCGTAGTGTACTGCGTATTGCTTATTTTACGGGTAAATCACTCAAATTCAGTCCCCGCTGCCAAAAGCCCGACGGAACAGAATAGTCTTACGTTGCCTCTGGAAGGTCACCAGGCTTGATCGCAGGCGGGCCTCCAGGGGGAGGGAGTTCCACAGCGAAGGTGCGATGGCCGAGAACTCCCTCTTCATAGTTGAGACCCGGCGAAAAAATGGAGTTTCCAGGAGGGCACCCCGTGTCTCTCAGAGGCTGCAATAGGACATGGGGAGCCAGCCAGTCCCTCAGATAAATGGGGCCCAGGCCCTTTAGGGCTTTAAAGGTCATCACCAGCACCTTGAATTGGGCCCAGAAAACTATTGGCAGCCAGGAGCAGCAAACGGAGCACCGGTGTTATGTGCTCACAGCGACCCGTCCCTGTAAGGAGGCACCAGCTACAACCCCCAAACCTTCACCAAGGGCAGCCCCATGTAGAGCACATTGCAGTAACAGAGCCTCGAGGGGATGAAAGCATGGATGAAAGTGGCCAGATCAGAGTCCGAAATATAAGGCTCCTTGCCAGATGGAGTTGATGAAAAGCGCTCCTGGCCACAGCCACAACCTGACGATCCAGGCCCAGCAAGGGGTCCCAGAAGCACTCCAAGGCTGCAAACTCGATCAACCAGAGGGGGCCGGACCCCCATCAATAAGAGGAGTCCCATTAAAAGCAACCCAGGCTTGGCATGGAGAGAGCAAATGCAGAGAGGTATGTCATGTAGTTCAGTAGCTAGAGCTCCAAATCAAGATTCACAGCAGCATTCAAACTTCTATATTAAAACAAGACTTTACGCTTGATCAATTTAGTTGAACGATAAAAGAACAAATGCTGCCATTCTGCAAACAACATATATTTGAGTTTTCTCTTCACAAAGTGTGCATTAACCCTAATATAAAACTATTTTTCAGTGCAGCCAAATGTCATTCTTACATGGAATCCGCTGCATTTGAAGATATAGGACCTGGCGTAGTTGCATTGGTTTTTAAAATTTAAACCAATACTGATTGAAGCACAATATCAAAACTTGAAACAGCATGAACTGCTGACTTGTTAGAGATCACATTCTGAATATTAGAGCATGAAATGCGTAGGACGGCACATTTAGGGTTTATGGAAAAGTTATATGGGCTTTGTTGAGGGAGACACTTGCGTTAGAGCACCTCCAGGTTAATGGCTGAGTGACAAAATAATTTCTCCAGTCAGTTTTGCTGGGAGCGTGTCTCGAGCTGAAAATGTGCATATAGCCATTTTTCATGCTGCTTTTCCACTTTTGTTAGAATTGTGTGCGTGGACTAATAACTTCCTCTTTGGAGAGATCTTGGGGAGGGCTGCTAAACACCTTTCCTGCCATAAGGAAATTGGGTAGCATTTGTACTCTGAGTGGTACTGCTGATAAGCTTAATGGACTTTGTTTCTGCGGCCCTACAGTGGGGAATTCTGGTTCAAATCTCAGTCTAGGTCTCTGGGGCTTTTGTCCATTTTTTGCAAGGTAATTTATTTTTGTTATGCTGTTTTCCTTACATAATACGAAAAAGATATAAGCCATACATTGGCGTGGGTGTGCTGCAGCCAGGTATCAAGGAGGTACGGGGATGAGGTGACTCTGTGCTTGTGATTCCAGGATGGGGGTTAGAGTAATATTGTTTGGAGGTTGCTGACGTTTTCCTTGCCAAGTTGAAGCTGGCAGAAGCTAGCAGGAGGGTCCTGGATAATAAGTAAAAGTACTCCATGTCTGTCTTGGAGAAAGGATATGATCTAGTCTGGGAGAGAAACAGAGAGAGCAGGCTCTCCTTGGGGATGGGTTTGGAGTCACGCCTGTCCTAATAGCGGTTATTAACAGGATACTTCCCACCCCCTGCAGCAAGAGCGCTCCGCTTCCTTTGTCCCATCTGTCTGCCTTGCCTTCTTTTCCATGATGGATCAGGGGGTGAGGCTCTCCTCTTCTTGTGTAGTTGAAAGGGGGGAGTCTGTCTCAGTTCCCCCTGTACTTGTGTCCCCTCCATCTGTCCCCTCTCACAAGGGGTCTGCTCTCCACCTTAACTTTAGATTGTGTTTACTCTGTTGGCTGTACTCTCTCTGCTAGTTCCAGGAGCTGTAGCTTCATTTCCAGAGTGCATAGGAGTTGGTGCTTTAGCAAGCTGGAGTTACCGGCCTTTCTAGGAATTGCCACCTCACTGTTTGCTTGAAGAAGGGAATGATCCAGGCAGAGCCTTGCTCCCTTCATCTCCAGAGCACACCTCTAAGATTCATGCCAAAGTTCCTGCTGATTTCCAGTAGTTTTCTTTATTGTCCATTGTGCCTTTTCTCCGCCTTCTTCCTCTTACAGCCTCAGTGAAATCCCCCACATCTCTGAGAAACATTTATAAAGTTCCTGCTCTATACGTTCTCCTCTGTAGTAGTGTTTGCATAAAGTTTATTATCAGTTTCTTGAGTATAACACTAAACAATTTAAGGCTCCTGAACAATGTGTAGCTACCTAAAGCAATTAATTTTTAGTTAGCTTAGTCAGTAGATGCCTAAGGCAATTAATATTTCCTCTAATCAGTTTCATAAGAGTTCAAGTTTCTACAAATTTGCATTATTTGCAAGAGTATTTGTAAGTGCTGCAGATATTACTTTCAGAGTGTATATTTGTTGATCTCCATTTCAACCTTTTTATTTATGAATCCATATTTCTATTTCAAAGGCACACAAAAATTATGGACAAAAAACGTTAAGTGATTAGTTAAGGCAGAGTTGTATTAATACAAACCCTTGAAGGGTGTTGAGTTTAATGAAATTTAAATGCCACAAAGCCAGGAAATAAAGAGTTACGGCAAGGCCACATTTTGCAAGCCACCTTAACTCTGCCTTTTTTATATTACTCAGTTGATCAATATTGCCTATGCATAAGACTTTAATGATTACGTAAAATATAATATATAGACAGATATAAATACTTTATTATATATAATACTGAAATACATACTATTATGCTGATAAGAGCTGCAGAAAAAAACATAGATGAAAGACTATCTATGTAGAGGGAACTACAGCAGTGATACTGGTATCTTATTTATGTCGTACCAGCAGCGTGTCTTGCACTGAACATTAGAGACAGATCCCTGTCCCAAGGAGCTTCTAGTCTAAGAGAGATGAGAGAGACAGAGATACATTCATGGAATTGAGCAGGTGCTTAGCTTGGGGCACTTGCACATGAAACAGGAGGTGGGGGGGAACCTCCAGGAGCCAAAATGATGGCAGGAGGAATCGTGGGAAGCGCTGCTTATGTGCGCGGGGTTTAGCCCATTTCTGCCGCGAATTCATTCTTGGATTACAGGGCTCAAAATCCAGCCCTGTAATCCAGGAGAGAAATTGTGGCAGAAATGGGCTAAAAGCCTGCACAAATCAGAGGAGCTTCCCACGATGCCCCCCGCCATGATTTCTGAACGTTAAATTTCTAGATTCCAAGTTTCTAAATTTCTAGATGGGCTAAATTTTAAATGAAAAGGAGGTGATGGGGTGGAGGCAAAGACAAGGCGCTTGTCCTGAATTTGTTTGGGTAGAGAGAGGCAAGGAGAGGCTGATCACAGCAGAGAGCAAGGTGGCTGACTTTGGCAGCAGTGTTGAGCTGGGATGAGAGTGGGGGTGGGGGTATGCCAGTAAGGAGGAGGAGGTTTCAGCAGTCAAGGTGAGAGATGACGAGAGCCTAGGCAGGCACATTTCTCATCCCGCACAGCTGTCAGCACTGCTTGCCTTCCCTGTCTTCACCACCCGCTGTCATGGGCTGGGCACTTATCATCTCTACTGCTTCTGTGTGTCAACAGGGGCCACCGAGCAGTACCACCTCCGCCGTGAGCGCTCAGGAGACGGATCTGAGAGAGCCACACGGCCATCCCAACTTGGGGCAGCCGTTTCTTCTGAGAAGCACAGTAGAAACACAGATCCCATGCTGCCACTTGCCCACCTCTAGACTAGAGTTTTGGCAATGGAAGCAGTGAGGAAGGACTGGATTTTAGCCACGTTATGCAGAGAGAAGAAACGTGCTTTAGCAACAGACTGGATGTCACGGGGTTGGGGTCCGCTACCCCACGTATCTGGGTTGGGTGGCTCAGTTTCCCTCACTTGCAGCCTGTCTGAATCAGTTCTCTCTCCAGCTGAGTCAATCCTGCAAAGGGGCAACACTTTTGTCACCCAAGTTCCAGAGGTTTCCCGTTCTCAGACTCTTTCTCTCTAGGTTCGCAAGTGCTTGAGGGCACAAGATACTCAGACTGTATTCCCCAATGTGAGACAACAGAAAGCACTTCTTAGTAAAGAAGAAAGTTTATTGATTACATAAACAAAGATAGTTTGAACGCAGAGTGGTGAATAAAACAAAAGTAAATAGCGCAATCCTAGTCTGTACTGAGTAAGTCCCTAGTTAAGATCTTACCCTACAGAAGTCCATTTCTCAGCCAGATGTAGTGAGGCTGGACTTTTTGTCCTTAAGCAGGTTAGCCAGCGAAGTTTCTTCTCCCCACTGAGCCTGAGGAAAAAAGATTTCCTCCCCTTAAATATCTTTCCAGGTTTCTTTGTTTGCCTCTCCCGCCTGGAGGACTCTGTGCTTCTAGTCACGTAGGCAGGAAGAGATCCGTTTGTAACTGAATGTTCTTTGTCTGGTTTCTGCAGAGGTGGTGTTAGGCTTTTCTGAATACACATTCAGCATGGTTTTGTCTCTCTACATTTCATGAAGTGAGTTTCCAGTTCTCAGCTTTTACATTACATACATGTTTAACCTTTACTTTTACATATTTGTTAGACGTGTAGTCCAGTATCTCCTTGTGACACTGGGTCTGAGATTTAAAGGAGAAGGAGGAGTCAAAAATGAACCCCAGGCTACATTGGAGTTGGAGGAGTCAAGAGTGAGCTTCTTAAGGATAGAGGAAACAGTGGCATGCTTTAAAACAGAGGGAAAGGAGTAAGTGCAGAGGGAGAGATTGGCAATAGCGGTTAGGAGTTGAGGGGGGTAGGGTCAAGGGGGCAGGTGGAGTGGTTGCATGAGGAGAAGGAGGAAGTAAATCATGAAGGGAAGCTGGGGGAGAGAGGAATTGTTGGAGGGAGATGGGTGAGAAGCCAGGCCAATGTAAATGTTGTTGAAAAAGGAGACAAGATCCTGTGCCGAGGGGGGGAGTAAGGTGGAGGAAAACCGGGAGGTCTGAGAAGGGAGTTAAAGACTGAGACGAGACAGTGGGGTTTGTGGGAGTGAGAATCAGGGTGAAGGAGTAGCATTGTTTGGCAAGAGAAGTAGTGGAGCTGAAGACAGAAAGGGTGAACTTAAAATGGAGATAGTCGGCAAGTTTGTGGGACTTCACCAGAGGCGTTCACCATTCCGAGAGTAGGAGCAAAGGCAGCATCAAGCCTTGAAGTCGCATGTAGCTGCTCCATTGTTTGAGTGGTCATGTATGAGATTCCACCCCCTGCTGCTTCAGCAGAGTTAATCTGACTCAGAGCTCTGTCCCTTCCCATGAAGGCTCTTGTACCCTTTGGCTTAAGTCGTCCCTTTGGTCTGCTCCTATTCGAAGCAGCGTTCTGCTCAAACAGAAAGCAAGATGGAATGCTATAGCTTCTCTTGACTTCCTTTTGCAAATTACTTGATTTTATTCGTCTTAGCTGTTCGAGCTAATGTGCTAGTATCTTCACTCCAGCCAACAGCACAAGCGGTTGGCTTTAGTGAGGGGTTGGTAACATCTGAAAGTCTGTAGGTAAGATTGGCGCACGGAGATTATGCAGTGGAAAAATATTTTATTTGAGTCGGAGTAGGAAAGCCCACCTGCCTGAGCCCCCAATATTTTATTCTTGTTGCTGGGGAACTCTTGTTGTTGGTAACCCCAGTGCAACGGAGCTAGCTTTGGTAAGAGTGGAGAGCTTTAAAAAATCCTTGGCGTAGGCAAGGCTTAAATCTCTCTGGAGTCTAGAGAGCGCGTCCTGTTGTGCTACTGCTGATATTTAACCTTGTGTGTTTACTCCGTTCTTGCTGAAGGTGGTTATTTACCACATGGGGGTAAGGAAGCAGGAGCAGAGGCAAGACTACATGTTTGGGTTTATTTATAAAAGGGGGAAGTACTTTGGTCAGCTCACTGCCGATGTAACAGAGACTTGGGTGTAGCCACTTATCTCTTGTATCTAGAGGGCTTTACGTCCAGTGATGGGCAGGGCTGACCTTAGAATTTGCAGGACCCAGGGTGAAGATGAAATGCGCGGCCCCAGGTGACCATACCCACTTTGGGGCCTTAGGGATGGTGGTGTTTGAGGCCTACTGGGAGAGAGTAGAGCCTCTCTGCACCATGCCCTCGTGAAATCGGGCAGAAGAACATACCAAGGGCAGTCAGTTGCCTTAATGGCAGACCTGGAGACAGGTCTCTGTGCCTCTGCCATTTTCTGGCCTGGACCAGTTTCACTGCTTCTTGGTGTGCTTGTTTCTTGAATTTATCTCCCCTTTCCTGCCTTTTTCTTGCTCGCTGTGGCTGTCTTTATCAGACTATCCAAGAATTTCACTAAGTGATTAGAGTCTCTGTATTGTTTAAGCAGTTACTGTTCTGTTTCTTTCTGGGAATCTGGCATTTTCTAGGGAATTCACAAGTGTCATCTTGGCAATGTCTGTGGAGCCTTTTCCAGAGAGATCAGTGTATGTGTTTTTCCTATTGTCAGACTCTTCCAGTGCTCTAGATAAAATAAATTACTGCCTGAATAGTGAAGAAGCACCATCGTTTAGCTGGAATGAACTGTTCTTGTAAAGTAAAAATAAAATCTCTTGCTATCCAGCAACAAACCAAAATGGCTTGATTATGCTGGAATCTCCCCCACTGGGAAGGAATGATGTTAAATTAATAAAGAGCACGTTCCCATTTGGGCCAAGCTCACATCTGGACTCTTCTCTGCCATCTCTACTCTTTTGCTCCAACACAAGACAATAACTAAATTGGGAAGCTTGCGATGTCGTTGTAGAGTGGTGTGTGTGACACTTTGGCCTAAAAATCTGTGGAAGATTGGTACTTTTGGCCATAAGAACATCTCTGGCTGAAAGTTGGGAAGACTCCTACGGCAAGCCAGAGGGGGTTGCTGGAAAGGACAGCAGGGGGAGCACTAGATTTATTTTGCTTTATTTAAATGTGTATCTCACCCTTCCTCAAAGGTTCAGGGTAAATAACAGCATATCAAAACATGAGAATAAAAAATACACATTAATCCCCTAAAAACTGCCACCCATACCCCAATCTCTTTCCCCATCTGCCAAACGATTGGCCAAATAGAAAGCTCTAGGTCTGCCTTTGCCTCTGGAAAATGCTCATGCTTGGACTTTGACAAACCTCCAGATGAAGGGAGTTCTGTAGTGAGGGGACAGCTGTTGAGAACACCTTTCTGTGCATCCTTGACAGGCAGTTGGTGCTTGCGCAAGGGCACCTCCCAGTTTACAGCAGAGATTGCAATGGCACACAGGACAGGAGGCGGTCATTCAAATGAATAGGGCCCACGTAGAGATGACAGGGATCTAACCACGTTTTTACAGTGGGTGCTTTTAGATTGACTGAAGTTCTGGCTCTGCCTGCGCCAGCCCACTCAACCCCCCTCCCGCCCCCGACTGTTTGGTCCGTTTGAAAGTGCCCTGCCAGATGTGGAAGCAGCGTTCTGGAACATCCTGGAGCACCGCCTGCGGAGCAGGCTGGCCAAACCCGGGGCACCAGCCCGAAGTGGAGCTGCTGTCCTTTCAGCCAGCCGTTGCCCAGGGAAACCCTGTAGAGTTACAGGCACCCGCCTAGAGCAGCGGGTGACCTGCCGCAACTCTATGGTGTCTGTGTGAGGTGGGTGCCGCACGGGCAGACAGTGGGCCGGGGAAACTGCCTAAAATGGACCCAAGCACGGCTGCAAGTGGGTGGATGTGGGGATGCACACCCCGGAGCAGCACTGTTCGTCTGTTCACACCCAATGCAATAAATAGTGACTCTTCCCTCCTTTAACTTTGTACTTCTAGCATCGTCTTCATAGCAACTTCTTCTAGAGAAGGTTTCTTTCTTCCTACGCTTACTAAGGCTTGTGTGGCTTTTATTTTGAAAGGCTCAGTTATGTAAAAGAGGAACTTTTAGTTTTTAAAGTTAAATGGATAATTGAATATTGGCTCTAAACATGGGTGTTTGCTTTGCTTCTATACCACATTCTCAGAGCTCTTTGCAAACAAGCTGCCCCGAGCTGTTTGCAGGCGGGGCAGGGTATAAATATATTAAATAAATATAAAGAAATAAACGTTTAGACCTGAAAAACGGAGGCATAATTTGTGATGTGCCCCAGATCCTACATCAAGGGTGGAGCCCATTCTGCTCTTGTGTTGAACAGTCCAGGTCCCTTTCTCGCTTAGCAAGGTACCCCAGTCGATGTGCTGAGCTGCACTTAGTGGGGAAGCTTGCTGTGTTCTGCCACTCTAACAGGGACCTTAGTCGTCATGTTTCTGGTACTTTCCAGCACCAGAAAGTACATTTTCTGGTCTATTTTCTGATTAAAAAACACTGGCCAAAAACCATCTCCAAAAACACTGTCACATGCCCATCAGGTGTCCCGACAACGGTGCTGTTCATGACATGAGGGAATTCAGGCTTTTCCCTCTTTACCCCAATGAAAGTGGGTGCAGCTCTTGGCATGCTTTTTTTTTTGGTAGTACCAACCATTTGGCAACACCAGGATGGGAATGACTGATTGTAAATGACTCTTCCTTTTGATTTTTTAATTTTTTATTTATTCCTCAGACATATTGCCAAACGTAGTGCCATAAACCTTGGCATTCAGGACAATGGACCTCACAGAGCACAACCCAATGCAATCCTAGAGAAAGTGTTTACATCCATCACTAAGGTACGTCCTTCAGATCCTGTTCAGACATGCAACCATTTAAATGGGCAATAGCCCTCGCTTCTGTTTACCATTGAGCGATTGTGGTCATGGGGAAATAAGCGTCACAGCTGAGACTACTGTTAGGGGAATTTCAGCGCAGAGAGCACCTGTGGTTTGTGTTCATTTCAGCTCCATCATTTAGTTTGCCTGCAATGTTGTCCACCCTCTTTACAGTTTTTTATACTGAATTCAGTTCTGTCTATGCCTAACCAGAAGACATTCTTGAAGCCAGTAGAGATCTTGTGGAGAGAATGCAAGCCTGGAATTTCTGAGCAGGGTGTAACTCTTGAATTTCTCCATTATTTCTTGAAAGATTCCCCCCTGCTTATTCTCGTCAGACAATACCACTCTGTCTTAGGGACTGTTTCTGTGGCAGGTCTGCTAGTCAGTTCCTCCTATTTCCTTCCTTGTATTATTTACTGGATTTTTAACTGACCACACACACACACCCTATCCCCACTTGCTAAAGACCTGCCCAGACAAACAGGCCTTGCATTGCCTCTGGAAAGGGAGTTCCAAATCCTGTGGAGTATCCAGCCACAGAGAGCACCTCTCTGCTTGCTGTTGCCATACAGGCCTGGTGCAATGAATGAACTTGCAGGAGAACACCCCAGCTGACATTAGCGATCATGATGGAACACAGAGGAGGAGGTGGTCTGCTATTACAGCGCACTGCAGGAGGCTAATCAAAGTTATTAACAGGAAAGCCTGGGACAGGCTATTTAAGCAGTAAACCTGCTCCCAGTTGTGCTCTCATCTGGCATCAGATCAAAGAGATGTCTTGCACTCTTGGTTAGATAGATCAGGGTTGGGCAAAGTTTCCAACCCAATGAGCTGTGTTCCAAAAAGAACCACAAGATATGCAGATGTGCCCATTGAAAGCATCTCCCAGACTCAGCCTCTCCTGCTTTGTGGATTGGCTGGCAGAACTGGTGTCCTGCTGAACTTCTGAAGAGCAGTTGCGATTGAGCTGCTAAGACTTGGGCACAGTGAACTAAGACCCAAGTCTAGGCAGAGCAGGGCCTGGGACTAGGCCTGACTGAGACCCACACTTGAACTGCTCAAGAACTGCAGTTTGCCCATCCCTGGGATAAATTCTGTATGCTAACCTTTTAGTTGTATTCAACACTGTTGGCCACACTATTACTGATAGTATGCTCCAACTCAGTGGGGCCAATCACATGGCCCATGCAACTACACCACGTCCATAGCGGAGACATTGTGCCATGCAGAATCTACGTGGATCCCGCACGGACAGGGTTTGGAATTGCGGCCCGCGTAAGGAAGTCAGTCCTGTTTGGCTATGATAACTCTGCCGGTTATGAAAAGGCTGAAGTCCTCTCGGTGAGCGCAGGGGTGTTTCTGGAAGGAACTACTGTGAAAGCTAGTCACGCTGAAGCCCGATGCCCAGTCACGTTATGCAGCCAGAGCAGCAGCTGAGCAAAAGGAGCTTGCTTGCTGGCTTGGTGTCCAGTCAGGTAGGGGAAGTGATGCATCTGTTGTCCTTGAAACAACTGTTTAAAGCAAATCACTTGACCAGGAAGGGAGCAAACTGTTTAAACCCAAACATAATTCAATGTTTTGGTAGTACACCACAAACGTTGTACT
This sequence comes from Sphenodon punctatus, assembly GCA_003113815.1. Lineage (NCBI taxonomy): Eukaryota > Metazoa > Chordata > Lepidosauria > Sphenodontia > Sphenodontidae > Sphenodon > Sphenodon punctatus. The sequence continues at coordinate 3,427,657 of QEPC01008474.1, forward strand.
TTGAACACCAAAAGCTCTCTCTCCAATGATAAATAACCACCACTTCAGTACCTTAGCACTGACTCATGCTTGGCGGATCAGTCCAGAAGGTGGCATTACAGGTAGTACTAGGGCTTCTTTCCTTGTGGGGAACACTGCCAAACCCCATTTCTCAGGCGGCCAAAGCCCAAGTAAAAGGGGAAACGTAGGTGTGATGGTCTTGCAGGAAAGTGATTGTAGTTCCAAGTCTTTCAGCTTGAGAGCAAAGACTTGTCTGTTGTCTAGCTTTTGTGGGACAGTCCGTGGTAGCCATTTCTGCTGGCTTAACACTCAACAGAGCAGCCTCAATCTATAAGGAAACACAAGCTGTAAAAATCAGTTAAATGATTGATCTGTTTTACTGGTCTGGTTCTCTGGCTGAGGTTATTAAAAAGACACTGGCCTAACATTATTTGGTAGTTAACCCCTGTACAAATAGTTGCCATGTTGGTCTTAAATGTCAGAGATGGAGACAAACTAGTTCAGACGAGATCCATTATTGCATCGTAGGGGTGGGATATCACTGTTGCCAAGAACAGAGAGTGGCTGATAATGGCCTTCGTGGTTCTAATCCAATAATACAGATAATTCTCGATATCGGCGATATCTGTTCTTTTACTTTATTGGTATCGGATTAATGTTAAAGATCCAATACCGATAGATTCGATAGATCTGATAAATGGAGATCCAATACTGAGAAGTTGGCCAAAGTCCCATCCTATTGGACTGAGAGAAATCATCTGACCCATTTTGTGTCTCGCTCTCTTTGTAATAACCTACAAGATTTGTTCATGCCACTGAAAACTCTCCCAGTACCCCTCTCACCCAAGAAGCAGGGATATTTATTGTCTTTATGCTTAAATTTCAAGTGAGAGGATTCTTGTTTTGAAAATGCATATAAATGTGTCTGTTGAAATTCATAAATATCTGTGACATAGGTTAAACAGGAGACTCGATTTCAAATCAAAAGGAATTTGCCATTCAAAAAACACGACCAACCCATACTGTGGCTACTGACTTCAGCCATCTCAGGAACTCATGTCTGACATGATGCCTTCAGAATGCCAAACCCTTTTCTGTAGCATAGGTCAGTTTGCCAGAAACTTCCACTCTAACGTTATACATTATTTATTTTTTTAAAATGTGTTACCCCACCCATATGAAAATGTGGTTAGCTAGTTAATTGTCTCCTGGGTGTCAATGGTTCTGCCCTGTTACCATTGGGGAGTTGGATGTGATGTGGGGATGAAGCACTAAACCCATTTCATTTCTAAATAAGGTCTATGGATGGTGGGGGGATGGGTCAAACCTACAGAGGTTGGTTGTAATAAGAGTTGACATTTTGTTTTTAAAACTATTTCTAGCAATACTTGCTTTTTCTTAACATTACTTCCTTCTCCGAGTGATCCTAAGCCCCACGTACAGCTCAGAGTGTTGGGCCACAGTGTGCGTGCAGTGCAGCCTCTAAGCAAAGAATGTGGCAGGCGTGCAAAGTGCACAACCTTGGCACGTGCAGATCAGATCTAGGATCAGGCCCTCTGTCTGTACCACCTGGAATACTATGGCACAGCTGGAGGGAACAGGTCTTTGGCAGAACTCTTAGGAGAAGGGGGAACCTTGGTTTTGGAAGGTTGATGGGGAGAGTAATTGTGACGCTTATTCTTCTCCTCCCAGTATCCAGATGGAAGGAGGTTAGAAGGCTTGTCAAAACAGCTGGACTGGGATGTCCGAAAGATACAGCGCTGGTTTCGTCATCGGAGGAACGAGGATAAACCCACCACCCTCACAAAGTTCTGTGAGAGCATGTAAGTTTGTGCAGAGACCAGAATGGGTTCTATATTGCAACCTGTGAATCTTCTTTGAGCTAAACTGATGCTTCTGAATGTTTTATGAAGAACTCTCATTTGTAAATGACTGTATGAGCAAGATTTGCTGTTCACTCAGATCAACAGGGAAAAAACTGAGGAAAACTTCCTAAGCCTGTATCATGTCAGTGTGCGCACTGAGCGATACCAGAATAGCTTTGCAGGAGTATGGCTGTTAGACCCGGCAGGATGCCTTTCTCAGAGACGGTTCTAGCAGGCTATATTTCCCATGCAAATAGTAACATTCCATCATGTGTGCCTAACTGGGAAACTCCAGGTAAGACAGGCCTGTGTTGGCTGGGCAATCCTACTTCCCCATTGAGATGTTTGCCTAAATGAAATTGGCGTAAAAATGACACCTGTATGAACGCTTTCTAGATTCTGAATTTCCGTATCGCCCAGGTTCACACCAACTCCTATTTCATTTCTCTCTCTTGCCTCTTTCCCCGTGGCCTCTCTTCAGCATATTGCAGTATGTGCACCCCTCCCCCTGCCTGCTTCCTCTGGGGGAGGGAGATGAAGCTGCAGCGCTAGACTGCTTTCCCCATATCTTCATCTGCTTAGAGGAGGGGTGGGGAACTTCAGGCCCAGGGGCCAAGTGTCTCCGGAAGCTAATTCTTTATTTGGCCCTTTCCCAACTCCTGGATGGTGACACATGGATCCAGTCCCAACTCTTAAGCACTAACAAATTGAACTTGGGGAAAGGTAGCAGAGCTGATGGGATGCAGTCAGGGATAGAGAAAGTATCTGTAGCGCAGATTCCTGATATGGACCCTTCTCCTTCCCCAGTTAAGTACCCCACCCCCCCCCTTCCCAAATTCCTTGTGGCCCTTGGAGCTTGTACTGATTTTCAAAGTGACCCCCCAGGAAGGAGAAGTTTCCCCATCCCAGTTAAGCACCACTAGGCGAAGTAGACAAGTGGGTTTGGGGGAAAAGAAGAAATCTGTCACCCATCCCCATGTTGACTGTCTCAGCTTTACATTTTCAAACTAGAAAGCATTGGCTACATGTACCTGCTAGGCAACAGCAGGTTCTTCAAAATGACCATTGCGGAGCCACATACTGGTATTGTTTGTTTACAACTGGGGTTAACGTTAATGTGTATTTGCAAGGCTGCTTTGTAAGGGTCTTTTCCTAGAGTATGGCTGGCTGTGTGGATTTTCTTGATTGTTTTATCTTAAATGGCCCTATCAATCAGCTTGCAGTGCCCAGATGGTTAAGGGTTTCTGTGTGAGAACTCTGTGCCTGGGGGGTGCTAAATTTGGTTGTGTGTCCAATTGGCCCAAGCATTATAACCACACAGTGTGTTTTGGTTTTAGACTTGTAACTCTTGTCCTGTTCTTGTTCCCATCCCCAGGTGGAGGTTTACCTTTTATTTAAGTATATTTTCTTATGGACTGAGATTTCTCTGGTCGGTGAGTTTGAATTTTGTTGTTCAGCTTTTGCTTAGCCCAGTGGGCATAATGGAACTCGATCAGAAGGGGGTTTCATGGCTTCTTGAAGCTTTGCTACACTTCCTAGCTGGGTTCTCAGACCTCACTTCAGCCGCATCTGTTCAAAACCGGGAAAGGCAGCTTCTAAATCCTGCCATCTGTCAGGGATGATGCTGGAAGTCGCTTGCTTCTGACCCCAGAACAAGACCGACCTGTTTGGTGCTATTCTCCGGACCACTTCCTCTCTCACAAGGGCATAGATTCATATCTTTCGGATGGTCCTTGCTTAGAGCTTTGCAAAGCTCTATGCTGTACTTTTCCATTTTGGATTTCCATTTTTGTGAAAACCCAAGGGTAAAAGGTGGCTTGAACTGAGAAGGTGAAATGAAACTCCTTCAAAACAGTTCTGAAACGGGGAAGGGAGATGTGATTTTTTTTTTTTATTGCCAAAGAAGAGCATGCGGGGAAGAGAGTACTTTTGAGTAAGACTATCTCTTGTTCTTTCCACTGTAGTCACCCTGGTTTTGGGACACACGACAATGCTGGTACAACTACCCTTTTCAGGTAGGCTACTTGTTCCCCAACATTCACTTACAGGAAAGTTGGCCAAAGCACGTAGAATATCTTGGCTGTGATACAGCCTCATTCTGGAAGCGAGAGGCCCATCTGGGGAGAGATGCAAGCTTTATTTCTGATGTCTCCAAATGTTGGAAACCAAACTTATTGACCAACTTTACTCTTATAGTCATTTATGGACTGATTCTCCAAGAACTTACCCAATCATTTTTTGAACCTAGTTATGTTAATGAGAACACAAGTGCTTGACTGGGTCAGACCAAAGGTCCATCTAGCTACGCATCCTGTCTCCAACAATGGCAGCATCGGGTGCTTCCCAGCCCCCGACAAACAGAGGTCTCTTTCCTTGACCAGAGGTCTGGTACCCCACCAACTCTTCCTTCTGGACAGCGTCCGATTGATATGTGTGGGGTCACAAGCCTCTAGTTTCTCACTGAAAAAGATGCAGCACCGGCAGCTTTCCTGAGTGTACCAGTAGTCCACTCCCCTGTCTGGAAATGGTGATAGGAGACCTCTCTATGGCCCATTCAGTCTTTGGGCAGAGGGAGCTATCTGTAACATGGCTTCCATGACCTCTAGACGCAAGTTCATCTTAGTGGACTGATCCATCAATCCAGGCATTGATTTCCCTATCTTGCTTAGATTATTAAAGATAATACCGGAATGCAGGTTGAACCTTACTTGCTACATTTTCAAGCTCCTGGGCTTGAATGAAAGCCAATCAGTTTCCTTTGTCGTGAGTTTCTGACAGTCCCTGGTCCTTGCGATCTAGAAGCTGCTGCAGCTCTGAATTCCTTTTGAATATTAGTCATGGGGAAACTGTTCATCAAGCTTAATTATAATAAACTGAAGTTTAGGCCCTTACGTAACTCCTTCTCTTGGAGGGTGGGGACAAGGGAAGAGGGTAATTATTCGTCTGGAAAGCGGCTCCAAGTGCAAATTGTGGACAACTCAATTAACCAAATTCTATTCTGTTTTCCAGCCCCTAACGTCCAGCCTCTACTATTACTATATCATGGAGCTGGCCTTTTACTGGTCTCTCATGTTTTCTCAGTTTACAGATATTAAGCGAAAGGTAAGAGCAAAACGCATCCACGGCAGCCCTGTCTTCTCTTTCACCTTTCAGAGCGAGGAGAGAAATCAATCAGTACCTCGCAATAGAACCATTGATTCTATCTTTGCATAAAAATAGATTTTAATTATGAGGCTTGCAGAAGCAAGGTGTATAAAGTGTGTTGCCTACACAGTTTCTGGTGAGGCTGGAGAGCTTTTTGATTTGGGCAAAATAAGTGGGGAACTTGCGAGTTTCAGGGGTTACTATCTAGAGGTGGCTGTCGGTTCTGTTAATTCCAAGTCGTGGAAGAGATTTTCCATGAGCTGGTTCCATCTTCCAAAATGCTCAATGATTTCTTTTCCAAGTGCTTTTCTAATAGACATTTAATTTCCAAGTCATTCCCGCCTGTTTGGCATGTGTGTGCTTGGTGCTCAGTTGTGCTACAAATAAACAGACGTTTAGTGCATTCCTCTTCAGCTTGGATGCTTTGGTAATGCGATCAGGCAGGAGCTGCTTGCTTAATCTGATGTATGCTTACTGCATGTGGGTGCGAGAGCTGGCTGCCTCCAGTGAAGAAGCTATTCCATTGATAACTAAAGCAGGATGAGCTCTTTCTTTCTCAGACACACATTTCCGAAAGTAAACACAGTGTTGCAAATCCAGAAACACTCCTGACGGGTTAAATTTTGTGGCATAATACACCTCCTAGGTGAGGTTCTCTGTTAGTACAGTAAATAGCTCAAAGACATAAGGAGAGATGATAAGGAGTCAGGCCTGGCAGTGATGATCTGCCCCAGCAGCAAATCTCTGTATGCACCAAGCACTCTGAGAAACTAAGGCACTGCTTGCGAGTCAAATATTGCTCTAGATAAGATGCCAAATCTGATTATAAATGAATTCTATCCAAGGAGCTGAGTCATTGGAAACACAAAGCTGAAAAAAGCACATGGAGCCAATGGGGGCGGGGGGCAGGAGGTAAGGAGAGCTCCTGTAGACGGTTTTAGCCACTGTAGCAATCCTTCCATGTGGCATGCTAGACAGTCCCCTGGGAGAAACCAACTAGGACCCGTCATCTTCAGAGTTTTGAAACAGCAGAACTTGAATCCAGGGATTGGGGCCAGAGGAGACAAGAATAAGAACTTGGAGTAGGACATCACGGGTGGTCAGCTGTTGTAGGGAGCTGGGGAGAACGGATAATAAACAGAGGCTCAAATGGTGTTTGGGATGGTCAAGGTAGAAAAATGGTAGGTAGGGTTTGATCTGCTCTTCATATTGGACTGTAAGCTCTGCTTGAGGGCCAGACTGGAATATCGCTCTTTCAGGCTTCTGAAATTTGCTAGCATCCTTACAAAACGTGTGTTTGCATTTTGTGCATTTGTGGGCCTGAGATTCCTCACCCCTGGTTTAGATGGTGCATGGTGTTGCGGCTTTCTGCTTTGGGGGCGTCGTACCAACCCAGCTGGACTAAACCTTGTCATTTGTGAATGTCAGGTTGAAGTGGGGAGGCTGAAAGAGGCGCTGCCTGCAAGGCAGCACGTTTCTGCTGGCTAATAGTATTAGAACTAAACACTTACCTGCTGGAGTTGCATTGGGTCAGTCTTTGCAGGGCCCTCTTCTTGGACATTAGGAAGAGTCTGCTTCATTCCTGTTATTCCATGCCCAGGCAGCTGCGGGACTTGGGTCCATTCCTCACCCAGCCGCTCCAACTCCTTCTCGGTGCACTGATCCGAGGCTCCGCTCAGCCTCTGAATAGTACAGTCCCAATCTGATACTTGTGCAGGTTAGTAACGGCATCCAACAGTGGCTGCTGGAACTTTAGAGGGAGGGAGCTGTAGGTGGGCTTTATGGCGAGAGGAGTAGAGGTGGTTGTTTTTTAAAAACTGTTCCCCCTCAAACTTGTTTCCTTGAGCAGCAACCTGAACTGCTGTGTTGTAGGGTGGCCCCTGTATCTGTCTGCAAAATGAGTGGGGGGACTCTTCCCTCCCAGGGGCTGCTTTGAAAATGAGTACAAGCTCCTCCAAGGGTTGCATGGAAGTTGGTAGCAGGGGGTGCCTGAAGGGATGCACTCAGGAAAAAGAGGGTCCAGATTATGGATCTGTGCCATGGCTCTGCCCCTATCTCATCTGTTCCCTTATTCCGAATGGAGTTTTTCTGTGCTTGGGGGTAGGAAATGGAACCAGGGGCCAGATGCAGGAACTGGAAAGGGGGCAAGGTTCCCCTTGCTTGGGCTACAGCATGGTAACACCTTTGAGGCAGGGTGGCAAATGGGTTTCTTTGAAAAGTACATCGTACCTGCAGTGTTACCGAGGGCCTGATTACAGGACGGGGAGGAAGCTGCCAGTGACAGACTCCCCACCTGAAGTTGGGCGGCAGCTAAGAAAAAGGCCAATTGTGTAGCCTGCCCCCAGAAGCCCCTCCCAAGGCACGCCTTCTTCTGAGTTCAAGGAATTCTAAATCCTCTTACACACACACACTCCTTCCCCCTTTCAGACTTCAGGTGGGCCCTGTCACCAGATCTTTTCTCGCAGGGCTCTCTGCCTGTCACAGCTCCTTGGCTGTTGGTAGCTGCTGTGTTCTTTATGCAGCTAGACAGCATTGGCTTGGCTGTGAAATAAGTATTTATATAGCACAAGCAATATACTGGGTGCTTTACAATCCTCAATTATAGACAGGTCCCTGCCCCAGTGGGCTCACAATCTAGGAGAGACCAGGGGAGGGGAACAGAAGGAGAGACAGGGATACATTCATGAAGTTGAGAAGTTGTAGGTGCATGTGCATAGCTTAGTTACCAGGAGAAGGGGACCCTGAGTAAATCAGAGAGGAGACTAAGGAGATGAGGAACTAGGGAAAGCCTGACGAAAGAGGTAGGTTTTCAGGAGGGAGTTCTAGGTACGAGGCAGCAAGAGAGAAGGGGCAGGTATGTTTCAGGGAGCAAGTAAGATTGGCATCTTTGGTCACTAGCTGACTTCCCCCTCCTTTTTAAAATAGAGATTTTCCCAGTCAGAGAGTTCGCAAGGGATTGCTTCACATTCAGTGTGAATTCAGCTGTGATCAAATTTGCAAGGAACCCCCAAAACTATAGGAACAGGAAATACATAAGGCAAAACCCAATAGCTGCTCCTGCTAATCTCCCCTTGCTAGGAACCTACATTTCCATCTCCTTCATGGAAGCAAGAGTCATTCAAGGAAGCTCTTCCTTCTTCCTGCAGCCAAGCCCTTGCTACAGGACAGTTAGAAAGCGATCTGCATTGACTGATGCACAGCTGCTGTCTCTTGACCTGGGGAGGCTGCCTGACTCTTGGAGGCTGCAACACTTAGTCAGTCAGCAGTAAATTGCTACCGACACTTAAAGAGCCTTTTCTGTTGTTCTGACTGTGTCTAATTGTTCAAATGTCCTCCTCCTCCTCCTCTGAGAGGAGTACTTAGGAAGCACTAGTCTAGTGGCTGGGGAAAGAGCTTCAGATAATGTTCACTTTGTCCTGGGGCAGCTTCCACCTTAAAGCTGCACTCAGCTCACCCTGACTTTGCTCTCTTTGGGAGGTTGCTTGGGTGTGCTGTATCATGCACGGACCCATGTTCACAGCAGTTTCCCCAGTGCCACCAATGGACCCTCATTTGGTCCAGAGACGCGGTGCCTCCCTCACCAGTGCGTACAGCCAGGGTCAGGGACCTGTCTTCATTGCGTTTTTGCCAATGCAGAAAACAGGGTCCCTAGCTGTACATTCTGGTGAGGGAGGCATTGTGTGTCTGTGCCACAGTACCAGATGGCGACCCATTTGTGCTCAAGTAAGGGCTGGTGTATCTGCTGGGCCCCAGTTCCTCTCTTCCTATGAAGCACGTGAGCTACATGTACCCAAGGTGAAGGCTGGCATGTCGCTTGTGTTGAAGCATGTACAGTGAGCGGGGTGGGGAGGTTGCAGGGAGGAATGGAGTATCTTGAGCACAGGCTAGTCCAGCAAATTTTAATGGGCACCAGGGATGCTCTGAAGAGCCTCACTTGGAGAGAGCCCCAGGAAATAGCGTAATTAAATTGCCGCCATCTTTGGTCTTGGAGCAGTAAAATGAGTGACCTAGACAATCAGTCTCTCCTGAGTTGAGTCTGACGGAAGGTAACTGCGGCTGCAGTGTGCTCTTCTTTCGGCAGACAAAGAGCTTGAGGATCGCATAAGCGACCCTGATTGAGCAGAGCCACATTGCACAGTGCATGTGGGTTTCCTTGGTGGAACAGGCCCCTCACGCTGCTGCTTTCCTTTTCAGGATTTCCTGATCATGTTCGTCCACCACTTGGCCACCATTGGACTTATCACTTTCTCGTATATGAATAACATGGTGCGAGTGGGGACCCTGGTCTTGTGTCTCCATGATGTGTCTGACTTCCTCCTGGAGGTGAGTACGCCTGCTGGGCAGACGTCTTCCTTTTGGGTTCGTTCGCTGCCTTGTGTCTTAACATCTTCCAGAAGTGAATTGAGCAGCATTACGGCCATTTTTCATGCAAGGGCTTTTCAAAGGGGAATCGGACGTACGTATTGCGTGTGGCGTTGAAGGCAAGAGTAGAAAGTCGTAAAGTTTGGGACTCCTGTTGGAACTTCCTCGATGGCTTTGGGCTGGCCCAGGACAAAACTACAGCATGTGGTGGGCAACGTCCTTGGCCTGGCAGACAGAGTTGTTGGCCATGGTTAGTTGTTGAGAGCCAGGCAGTATTTTTAAGCTCTCCTGGGTCCACTCGAAAATAGAAACAGATCTTGGATTTGACATTCTTCTGAAGGATACCCAAAATAAGCAAACACCCCCCTCACCTCCTCATGGGTGCCCTTCTCTTCAAAACATATCCAGCCCTTTTCCCTTGCAGCCCTCATGCCTGGATCTCCCTTCCTGGATACAGTTAATCTGTTCCCTCCCCCCCTCCTGAAAACCTACCTCTTCTGTCAGGCTTTCCGATGATGACAATGAATATTATTGATAAAATTAATGTATTTGATATTATTAATAATAAATATAAATATGTACATATATTAGGACAGAGACTACGGGGCTGAGGAACTAGGTTTTCAGGAGGGATTTGATGGTTGGGAGGGAGGGAGCAGAACAAACGTATCCAGGGAGGGAGTTTCATGGCAGGAAGGGCAAAGGGGTGGATATGTTTGGAGGAGGAAGGGAGTTACGAGCGCAGGCGAGGAGGACCGGAGCTCCCAGACAGGCGGTGTGTGGGGGGGAAATGAGTGATGGGAGATGGGAGGGGACATGGCTATGAAGTCAGGAGAAGACGCTTGTGTTGAATGTGCTCCGGCAGAGGGAGCCAGTGGAAGGATGAGGGGAGGGAGAGGAGCACGACTGAAGCGGCAGGGTGAGGTGGATGAGCTTGGCAGTGGAGTTTTGAACAGAAGTGAGGGGGCCGAGATGAGAGTGGGAAAGGCCAGCAAGGAGGAGGCTGCAATAGTCAAGGCAAGCGATGCCTAGAGTCTTGGCAGTAGAAACAGTAAGGAAGGGCCAGATCTTTGTAATGTGGTGCAGGGCGAGGCGGCAGAGTAGATCTGAGGTGTAAAGGAGAAGGAGGATTTGAAGATAAACCCAGGCTACGTGTCTGAGGGGCAGGCTGGATGGTGACATCAGTGGAAATTGAGAAGGAAGAGGGCAAGGTTTTGGGTGCAAGATGGGAAGTTCAGTTTTGGACATAGTACGTTGGAGTTGGAAGCAAGACATCCAGGCAGAGAGATCAGAGAGAGAGTGTGTGATGCAAGACTGAGTGGAGGGAGCAAGAGCACTCGCTAATTTATCCAGGGTCCCTATCTCCCCTGAGCTGAGCTCATGCACCCGCAGCCTCTTGACTTAATGAATGTCTCCCTATTTCTCCTAGATTGTAAGCCTCTTGGGGGCAGGGACCCTGACTTTAGTTAATGATTGTAAAGCTATTGTAATCAATCTCATCATTACAATATAATGATTAATTATTATTTAGTTATTTAATTAATGGTTGTAAAATGATGGTAAAGCCAGGTATATTTGCTGATTCTATAAAAAATACCTAACCCTAATAGAGCAAAACATAAGCTCCGTTTCCAATCCAGGCTGGGCGTCCCCTAAAGTGTGCCTGTGATTCTGTGTTGGGTTCCAGGCCTCCCAGTGACTTAGCTAGCTTGGGTGTTCCAAAGCGCTGCTTCTGGAATGTTTCAGCGACTCCTTCGTGGGGGAAGAGAGGCTGATGTTTTTTTTCTAACCTTTCCCATTTCCCTTAGGCTGCAAAGCTGGCAAATTATGCTAAGTACCAGCGCCTTTGTGATGCCTTCTTCATGCTGTTTGGTGCGGTGTTCATCGTCACCCGCTTGGGCATTTACCCTTACTGGTAAGTATCCTGGGCTTTCTGATAGCAATGAACCTCTGTGCCTTACTATTAGGACTTGGCTTGCTTGTTTGGGCAGCTGTGTGCAGCTGCAGATCACCCCCGAATTGCTCTGGGGCAGGCATTTCATGCTGTTACCTTGTCAAAATAGTTTCTTGATGTTGCTCTGCCTGTTTTCCTCTGTGTTAAAGTTCTGAGAAAAGTCATGTCTGTCTCTTTAGGGTCAATTCTTTTGTTTATGGTTAAGTTCTGTAACAAGATTCTCTCCGTGCCTCCCGCCTGCCCTCCAGCTTCAACACAGTCTTTCTCCTGGTGAACTGGCTTGTCCACATTTCCAGGTTTCCTTGGGACCGTGTCCCACAGGTTCTTGCTACGCTTGAATGTTGCTCGGCCTGTTTTATTTGTGTCACCTCTTAGTTTGGTAAACAAAAGAGCTGGTTTCCCTCTTCGGTGATGCTGCCACAAATCCACCTGCTTATGATTTAGATGAGGGAGGAAGCATGGCTGCGGAGTGGCCCCTAGATTAACACCTGGGGTCTCCCCTGCGGGGGCGTTTGCGCTCTGTGGAGGCAGCAGGGACTGTTTTCTCTCTCAATTGCATATTGCTACAGGGCCCTGACACTCACTGGAGTTTGGAGGCACTAGTGCAATCTAAATAAATAAAAGGTTAGAATGCAAAGAGCCAAGCTTTTGTGATGGGTGTGGTTGTGTGTACAGACCCCTGAGGGCCACTTGAGACAGATCCAAGTCTTGCTTCATCTGGCCTAATGAACAGTCTGGTAGCTTGACACCCCACCCCCACCCCTTTTCTTAGGCCACAAACCACATCCACCGGGTGAGAGCTGGCAACTCCAGGGAACTGTGGTGCTGGAATCATTACTCTTTTTACAAAGAGAACGCTGATGAAATAGGCGTTGTGTCTCCAGCTGGAGAAGAGGAGGCCAGACTACTGTTGGTCATGCTGATGCTCAGGCCTGGGAACATCCCAAAGTTTCCACTGAACTGGAAAGCCCCAGTATGAAAAAAAAACCCTGCCCCCATGAATGATGAGGTCTCACTAGGTTTGTTGCCGCACGCACGACCTTTACTCACATTCATTATGAGCTTCTAGAGACATCCCTTCGACTCTTATTAGCCTCCTTCCCCTGAAACAAGGTAGATCTCTTGCACAGAAGATGCTGTTGCCATGCAGAGGGGTAAATCCCTCAGCTGTGGTTCAGGAGAGCAGTCTTTGCATCCGGGGTCTTACTGCGCCCCCTCCCCTGACCAGGCTCTTGCATAACAGCTGGTTCCTCCATCAATAGAAGACCAGCCTAGAGGCAGAATGGTCTCCAAGGAGTTTCCTGTTCTCCCTGATTCCAAGGTAGTCCTGGTGTGTTGAGTACTGGGCGTTAGAGGATGGGGCTAGATTTCTGTGGGGCGGTTTGTGTGCTGGTTTTAGGGAGAGCAAGGTAAGCTGTTGTGTAGTTTGTTTTGCTCTTGTGGTTGGGGTACCCAGAGCTTTGGGTAAGCACCTCCCCCCCTTTTTTATATAAGTCCCAGTAACTGATATGAGGTGGTGTAAAGAGCATGTAGACGCCTCTTCCTGCTAGAAATAGTTCTCCCTTCAGAGCATATGGTGTTGGGAAACAGGCCAATTCCCCATTGTTTGTGATCTGCCATCGGAGCCACAAGGCATAATTCTTGCCATCGCTGCATCATTCAACAGGCTCCTGCTGCGCGTGAGCAACGCCTTTGAATCTTTAATGTGCTTTCCGCTGTCTGCATTGTAATCGTCCAGCTACTCCAGGGAGCATGCTTGTCTCCAGTTGCCCCGGGAAGCACTCTGCTGAGTGCACAATATGTCATGTCACACCATGCTCTGCGAAACCGCTGCAAGCCGTGACCAGAGGACAGGATTCACTTCCTGAAAGAAGAGACTCCCCAGCAGTGGATGATGCAAATATTGTCAAGTCAATCTCAGCAAAAGGACAAGGCCTCCCCGTGCTCTCCCACCGGCTGGTATTCAGTTCTGTGCTCAAGGCTTGGGGCAAGGGAAGGGCACTTACATGACAGAGGAACAGTGGGTTAGAAGGAGGCCAGGCTCCACCCTGTCCTGAGTTCAGATTTCTCCCTCATCTTTAATGGGGGATGTTTACTCTGTGCATGGGATGCCCACTCTTTGTTAAACACTTAGCACCAAGCACTGTTAGGGAGCCAGTAGTTTCCCCTTGAAATTCATTTATTTAAATTTCTATTCCTCCATTCCCTAAAAAAGGCTCAGGGCAGCTTCTAGTAAGATGGAGTGCCCATTAGGAATGCTAATCTTGCTCTGGAGATGGGAGCGGGTCTGCACGCTTCATCTAGCTGTTTCTGAGGCCATCTGCACGGTTCCCCATTGGGGCGTACTAATTCGATCTCAATTTCAGGCTTCCCTCTGCTGTCGCAAGAAAACACAGAGAACAGAGCAAAACAACAGGGCGTTTAATGGGACGAGACCCCAGCAGCTCAGTTCTGAGCTGGGATGCCAGGTCTTTCTAGTAGATCCATAAAGCAGCCAATGTAATGCGCACTCTCTTCGCTTTCAGGATCTTGAATACAACCCTTTTTGAAAGCTGGGAGCTGATTGGTCCTTATCCTTCCTGGTGGCTGTTCAATGGGCTCCTGGTAATCTTGCAGATGCTACATGTCGTTTGGTCCTATCTCATCATTCGCATCGCCTACAAGGCCCTGATGCGGGGAAAGGTAAGAGCAACCAAGCGTAAGCTAGCTCTCCCCGCGGGGTCTCTCTCTGTGCACAGCCTGGCTTTGAGGGATCAGGGCTCCTGGCTTGGAGTAATTCCCTTCATCCAAGGGGCTTGTCCTAGCTTGGGAAGGCCTAGGTACTGGATGAATGGACAAATGGGAACGAGTTCAGAGGAGGGCCGCAATGGAAAGTAAGTCCTATGAGGAAAGGTTGAAGGAACTAGGTACATTTAATCTAGAGAAGAGTAAGGGGGGTGACATGATAGTCGTCTTCAAATATGTACAGTGCTGCCACAAACAAGATGGCAACCAGTTAGTCTCTGTTGCCACAGAAGGCAGGATTAAAAATAATGGGTTTGAATGAGACAAAGTCAGATTTCCATTAAATATCAGGAAAAGAGCAGTTTAACAATGGACCAAGTTGCTACTGGTGCTTGTAGACTTTCGGTCACTGGAGGTTTTCAGAAAGAGGCTGACCAGAGATTTGTGGGGGATGCTGTGGACGTGGACATCCATCCCCAGGACAGGGAGTTAGAAAGAATCTCAAGGACCATCCATGGTCTGCTCAGACAACACCTTGTTTGGACAAACTTCATCAAAGCTCTTGTCCTCCCTCTGGTTGCAGCTTTCAGATGAATTGCTCTGGTCCGGCAGACGGTCTGAGGGCAGGAAATCAAGGTCCCTAGTTTAACTTGGACTTGCTGTCAGGGGATGAACCCACCCCTCCTCCCAGGACAACAGGAGATTAATGTCTGATGCTCCTTACAGAGAGAAGGCCAAGGGCCTTGCTGGTAGTTTGGTGGACTAGGTACAAGTCTTAGCCCCCTGAAGTTTTGGATAGAATTAACCTCACCGCTTACGGAAAATGGATGCAGCTGTCGGCACGCCCACTGCCCCAGCTGGAGCAAGATGTTGGGGGTGGGAGGGGGTGTGTCCCACCCCCCACTGAGCAGACTAGGCTCGGTTTGAAGCTGTGGCATGTCCTGGCCTATCTGCCCCCTTGGCTAACTGCTGCTGTAGCCCCACAGAGCTGTTTGCCTCTGAGAACGGTGGCTCTTTGACTTGGCCTCTGAGCCTGTTGAGGGTCTGGGGCTTCTGCTCATGGTGCTGCCTTTTGTCCTGAGTTGGCCTGCTCCACAGTACATGTCTAACCTGGAGGAACGTGCTCCATGGCAGCCTGTATTGGGGGGGCGGGGAAGATGCATTGTAGTGTGTGCACCTGGCCTTATCATTCATGACTGTCCTCCATAGCTACTGCTGGTTTCCAAGTGCGGTATCTGTCTGTGTAGCTGTCACCACACCTGGAGGGCTGGCTACATCTCTCTCTTCTCCTTGCTTTTCTCTCCTGACCAGGTGACCTAGCCAGGGAAGGCGTAGATTGTGCCTCTGTATTCTCCACTCTCTCTCTCCTTTTCTCTGTGCCAGGTTGGAGCTGGACACTTTCACCTCTTGCATGTAAGTGTAATCTGTGCTGCTGCTGTCTGTGGAGTGGGCTGTCTCTGTGTGCGTCTCTCTCTCTCTCTCTCTCTTTCTCTCTCTCAGCGGTAACACAAAGCCAGAGCTGACTCTGACGGGCTGTTTGGCCTCAGATCAGCTGTACTTGGCATCTTTCTCGAGTGTTTGCTGTGCCTTTGCAGTGACTGCTACATTAGCCAAGCTGGGCTACAGACCTGCATGGGAAAGGTGCAGACTTCCCTAGTGACTGGGGCCTGTGGGTCTGCTCCCAGCTCTGCCACTGACTCTCTGGCCACCTTTGGCCCATGAAAGGGAGCTATTGCCTGCCAGGGTGGGGTCAGGAATGCTCTTGGATCTGTGGATGAAGGAGAGTTGTTAGGCACCGCCACGAGAATAAGGAGGTATGGGAAAGCATTGGTTATCCCCAGGAGCTGCTGAAATGGCGTTTTAGCAGACTATGATCACACTAGCCAGGTGAACTTGAGAGACTTATGAAACTCTGGCACCAGTGGGGTCTGTGAGCTCTCCCCATTGATACCCAGCCTGGCAATCATTAACTGCCATTGGCAATTGTCCTCCTGCCAAGCTGCCTTGCAAGGGCAGTTCAAAGTCCACGCATCTGGGCCAGATCTCCAGTGTGTGCAGGACTATGCTAGCCACCCAACACACTCACAAACTGCCTGGTGTTGTGTAAACTGGCGGTGTTAGTTTCAGAATTGTAGGGGTAGGGAATCAGCCTTGCACCAGCTGCTGCATTGGCAATGGACGCACTGCCTCTTAGCTGTGGTGGGTGGATTTATGTCACTGGCATTTAGCTCCGTGTTGGCAGTTAAATTAGGGTTGGTGAACTTGCTTTGCATTTGGTCACAGTGGTGATCTGCTGCCCCCTTGTGGTAAACTGTGCAAAGAGCAAATGCAGTTGTGGTCTTGGCCCATTCACTCTGCAGACCTTGTTCTGACAGAGTCTGATGGACAAGGTCATGTAAACCCATATGGCAGTATTCTGAAGGACTGTAAACGTCCCATGGCTACGAGGCAGCTTCTGCGATCACTACCTGGGGGAGGAACTCTGGTCACCAAGGCTCATTATAAGCTCCAGGGCTGCTGCTCATGCAGGATGTTTGTTCAGTGAGGGGGGGTCTTGGCACATAAGAGAGAAAATTAAAACCCCTCTTTCTCCTTGCCCCTCTCCTGCCAATTGTTATCTTGTGAGAGTAGGGCTGTGCAGACTCCAAAGTGGGGAACCTGCAGCCGGTTTTTATTGGACTCCTGGTCAAAGCACTGGAAGTCTGAGCTGAGGGTAAGACACTTCCCTTCCTGAATGTACCCCCTTAAATGCTCCAGTGCAACTCTTCTCTGGACTTTGGAGCAAGTCCTAGTTTTCAAAGTGGCCAGTAAAATGGAAACGGTTCCCCCCTCCCCGGTGCCAACTCCAACCAAACCCTTGTTTTCTAGAAAGAAAACTAAAGACCCTTTCCCACTTGGGCAAAACTTATAGTGATTGATCCTTCAAAAGCTGATGCTTTCCCCTTCTTCCTGCCCATTACCAGGCTGTGTCTGGAGGTGGTGGTTGTGTAAAGGATGGTTTCTCTAGCACCTTCTGCAGGCCTGAGCCCTTTCTGATACTGAGGCACTAAGTGGCACAGCAAAGACCCAATCTCCGGAATAACTTCCTGGCTTGTCTTGCTGCATGTCTAACAAATTCTCATTTGTGCAGTTTAACTTCCAATGAGTCAAAGAATCTAGCACAGGGGGCAGACCCTCCTCTGCCTGGGCTTAAGCTGATCAGCTTCGAAAGTTGTAACTGTTGTGCTCCTGTGACCTTCCCACCTCTCAACTTGTTTTGAAACCTCCAGGTGTCGAAGGACGATCGCAGTGACGTAGAGAGCAGCTCTGAAGAGGAAGACACAACTTCCAACTGCTCCAAAGGACTCTTCAGCGCTTCAAGCAATGGCGCCAACAGGATTAATGGCCATGTGGCCACTGGCCAATGGCCAGAAGACTAATGCCTCTTGCAAATACGGACTTGTGTTAAAATATCTAGATGTGTTGAGCTCCACATTCCCAAGTGATCTTTAATCAAGATACCCCCTTCCCACTGCCCCCCAAACCCCCAGCAAATCCAAACAGGCACAACCCAGCCAAGTCCTACGGCTTCACAGCGCAGAAGGGATCAAGCCGATAGCTAGTAAAGCGGTTTCCAGTTTCAATTTTAAAAAGATGATAAGCCATTTTGTTATTTAATAGTTCCTAGTCCCATCCTTAATATTATTGGCAGAAGTATTTGCGTGCGTGTGTGACAAACTGGTTTTATTAGATCACCTCGAGTTTGGGTGGGCCTGGTTTGAGATCCCCAGTCTGCATTCTCCAGGGGCACCTGTGGTCTCGTACTTCCCAAATACTTGGTGCTCTAGGCAGCTGCACCAAGGCACTTCAAATGGAGGACTCGGCGAGACTGGCTTGTACCCACACCTATACAAAGAGCCAGCTGTTTGTGTTGTAGCCTGAAGGACAGAAGCTTGTGTTAGTTTGGTGTTGGCATGCTGGGTGCTAAGGAGGTTACAGGTAGGTTATCATCATCTCTGCTGCTAATAAAAGCGACCAAGTTGGCACTATCTATGTGGGGGCCGGGCTGCCTTTCCAAACTTCCAACCATGACCCCAAAATACCTGCTCACCTGCCCTCTTCTAGAAAACACACAAAGCACCTGCTTTCCATGCATGTCCTGTGGATGGGAAGGCACTTCTGGGGGGCTGCAAGTTACAGTTGGCTAAAGTTGTATGGTAGGATATTAGCTGAGAATGGCCCGGTGCTAGTGGGTTGCATTAACTTTCCACAGAGGCCGAAGGGGCACGCCTGCCTGTGTGCATTTCCAAGAGAGAAGCCAGCATACTTCACAGCCCTGGGCTGACAAGACAGCAAAGGACCTTATTTTTTTTTTTTTTTTACACTCAATGGTACTGCAGGAGAGATGGAAGACACCAGTGTGTCCTAATCATGAGCAGGACTTTGGAAATTTCTTGAGTTGATAGTGTTTTATACCATTGTTTATTCTTATCTGTGATTAAAAATTGCTTTAAGAAAGGAGTCTATAATGCTAAGTTTTGTTGCCTATTCCTGAGTCACCTTTTCTTAGAGCCACAGGTGTCTTTCCTGCCAGGGCTAGGATCCCCATCTCTGTTGAGCTCTACTTGTCAGTGGGTTCTGCTCTCAGCCCTACTGCTCAGACTACTTAGAGGGAATCAAACAAGGTGTTCTTCAAACAAAGGACAACTTTGCTTGCTATGTAAATCTAGACCCATGAGTTTCAGTTTAAGCTCCACTAAGTACTTACCGCAGTAGCTCCCAGGCTGGGTGCTTAAATAGCTTCTGTTCCAGTGAGATAGAACCCATATAACAGCAGTTCAGGGCAGAAAGTGAACACTTAACAAGAGACCCATGTGTGCACTTGAGACTTGTTTGCAGCAGTAAATAAATACAGGACTTGGCTTAAGAGGTCCCAAACTTCAGTTACATTCTTAAAGGGTTACAGGTCAGGCTTGATCTTCATGGGACTTTTATTCTAATTGGCTGTTCCTTCCCATCTTAGCTGCAGATACAAACATGTTTTTCTTGATACTATTTACAGACATTCTAAAAACCAAGAACATGTGGCAGTAGCTTCTAACTGAAGTCCAGTTTAAGAACTGTGAATACTCCACTGAGCCCAGTATCCTGTTACAGGAAGTATATAGAAACAAACTGTCCCCTTGTCATTCCACCAAGGAAGGTATATGCTCTGATTCTTTTAATCCAGTTCTTCTACTTGCTTTGAATTTTCAATTTTCAGTGGTACTTTAGAACTGAACCACTGATGGAAAGAGATCCAGACAGCACAGTTGGCTTTCGGAGTCTCTTCCCCACCTATCCCTGGGCTCCTGCTAAACTGTCTTTGCTCCCTTGGTGTTGGGGGATATATCTCATTGCACTAGGATAAAACCCAGCAAGTCCATTTTACACCAGCAGGGAATGTAGTAAATACACCTTTCTCTGTTACCAATAGAGCAGGGCACAACATTTGCAGGCACCTGGGAGCCATTGGCACCCAGAAAACTGAGGCTGGTGACTGGTTCAGGGATGCTGTGGGACAAGAACCGTTTAATATCAGGTTTGTCTGGCGACTAAATTTTAGTTTGGCTTTCCAAGTTTAATCTGAAAGCTCATGCCCTGCAATAGAGGATTTCTGAACGAAGGTGCCTGACTAACCACAAACCTAGATCAGATTTGCCTAATTCATGACTAACATCACTGCCCCAAGCGCCACCTTCTGTACAGCCTTGTACGTCTCGATTGAGTAACACCCCTGTCTAACTTGCCATGCAAAACAAATTTTGTAAACATTAGGATCAAATCTAAAGGTGCCCCACAGGCTTGATCTACTTCATCCTCTAGCTTAGGAACATTAGTAGTGCCATATTGGGTGAGACCCATGGTCCACCAAGCCTCCAACAGTGGCCTATCTCGGTCGCTTGGAAGTAGTACCCAACAGGTCACAATGGGGCAAGCCATTCCCTGTTGTACACTCCTCACAGTAACCTACCTGGCTCATAAACTAACCTTGCAGAAACTTAACCAACCCTTACTTAAACCCAGCTTTACCACTGGCTTTGACCCCATCTTTTAGCAACAAATTTCACAACTGAGGCCACTTTCAGACCTTCCCCCGCATATTTTGGCTGCAGGAGGGAATGCGCATGCCAGGATATGGGTGAGGTTTGGCTGGTCTGAAAGCCCCTCACACAGCTTTGCCGGCACAAACACAGAGAGATACAGAGCAGGAAATCCTGCTCTGTATCAGCATGTGTTTGCCTGCAAAGCTGCGCAGGGCGGCTTTCATACCAGCTGAACCCCGTGCATATCCTGGTGTGTGCATTCCCTCCTGCAGCCAAAATATGTGCTGCAGGGTTGGGGGGGCGGGGGGGAAGAGGTCTGGAAATGACCTCAGTTGTGGACAGAGAAAAAATACTTTGTTCTAAACCTACCTGTTAATTTCAGGACATGTCCCCTAGTTCTAGTACTATCAGAGTAAATAACTCTTCCTTATCACCCAAGGTGTAGTTGCACCATAGGTGGCATATTTTCAGTATTTCACACATCATCCCCTGACAACTGACATGGTTTGTTTTTTTGACTGCCACTGCACACTGAGCTGAGAATTTCAATTTATTGTCCACAATGACTCCAAAGTTCTTTTCCTGAGTGGTAAATCTAAATTTAGAACCCAGCATTCAGTACATAAAGTTTGGATTGTTTTTCCCTCTGGGCATCACTGTGCACTTGTCCACATTAAATTTTATCTGCCATTTAGATACCCAGTCATATCCTCCTGCAATTCAGTCTGCTTGTGTTTTAACTACCTTGAATAACTGTCATGTGTAAATCTGATCACCTCTCTGCTCACCTTTCTAGATCATTCATGAACAAGTTAAACACCACCAGTACAGATCCATGAAACTCCAGTTTACTTCTCTCCATTATGAATGCCGACCGTTTAGTCCCACTCGTTGCTTCCTATCCTTTGACCAGTTACCAATCCACAATCCTATCCCGTTTCAAGGGCAGACCCATCTAGGAATATTAAGTCATATTCCAGGAACAGTTCCCCTCCTTCCTAAAGCTAGCTGTACTGGGTTGTGTTCACCTCATCAGCAAGACGGTCTATTTACACATTGATAAGAGGACTTGGGAGACAATGGATGTGAAACGTTTTATTGTACAGTGAAAGGGCAGGTGCTTGCACTTAACCTCTCAGCTTTCAGGTATCCTGAAAACAACCCCTCTGCCACCTCATCCAAAATCCTCACAAAGCAAATCATCATTGCCCCTTCCCTGATGGGGGAGTTGTAGGATAGCTGGCCAGCATCCATTGTGGCTCCAAGCCTATTGTGCACACACTGAAGCCTAAGCATTAAAGAGTCCAATCATGCCTGCAGCACAGAGGTGGGAGTTAGTCTTTAACAGCCCCCGCATTTATCTGATCCATTTCAAGCTGCTGCCGGGCCTTCCTGCGCTGGAAGTAGCGGTATGTTTTCATGCTTACCAGGAAGCCACCGTACAGAGTAAGGAGCATCATGGTTGTTGAGACTGTCTTATAGCCAAAGTCTGCCAGCTGCTTCCCCGAAACCATGGTGCTCTCTGAAAAACAAGCCAAGCCACTGCTCAGTGCCGTAATTCTACCCTCCCTAGTCTTTGGCCAGGCAGCCCCTAGCACAGTGGGCGATAGCAAGAATTAGGAGTAGGAATTTGAATTAATCCATCCCAACCGAACCAAAACAGCATGAAACAAACAAACCTGGTTCAGTTCTAAAATAAATTTATTTTATGGCATGTGCACAATAGCTGCTGGATTATTCGGCGCATTAGTGCCCTTTCTCATTTTGGAAAAGGGCAGCTATTCTCTGTACGCACAGCAGTCATTTTGTGCACGTGCAGTATTTTAAAAAAATTAAATACAGAACTGTAACAAAACAAATCAAATCACTTTGAGAAATTAAACTAGAATAAATGGATAGAAATTTGCATCCAAAAGACCACCTTTACCCAAAATAAGATGAAATGAAGATAAATTCATTCCCTTTCTCCCTGAAGAGCCTAAGATCATCCACACTCAGTGTTTGGGGGGTGAGGTGGTAGGTAGCTGAATCCCAGAGTGGTTGTTGCCAGGATATCCAACCCATGAGAGCTTAGCCTCAAAACACCTCCAGCTCTAACCACTGTCATGAGCAGAGATCCATGTTCACTGCATTTCCCCATTACTGGCAGTGGGAGAAATGCAGCAAACATGGCTTTGAGTGGGAGGAGGTATTTGCCCTGGGGTAGCTGGCAAATTACCCCCATGAGTTATGTGCTTTGCTGCTGAATTTGACAAGAGTCTCATTATACCCTACGGGGGGTAACTTGCCAGCTACCCCAGGGTTTCTCCTGTCCTGACTCCCAACACTCACAGTTGCTAGCAGCTCTCTCAGCACCTTCTACCACCGACAGAACCCCCCCCCCCTCACGGCCCCACAAGCCAGCTCCCCTTTGCAAAAGAGTCCCTCCCCTGGGGCATCAGAAGCCTTCCCCTCTCAGAGGAGTTCTGTCCTGGTGCCCCTAGCACGTTATCTAACCTCCAGAAGCCCCCAGCTTCTTCCCTGGCCCCCCTTCCTTGCCGGTGTAGGCTCTTCTGTAACCAAAGCGCCCTCCCCAGCCCTGACTAGCGGCTCGCTGCTGCTTCGTGCTGTGACAGCCCCTCCCTCCCCTAGAGCTCTCCTCTCGGCTGCCGCCCAGGCACTCAGACCGGGACTCTCCTTCTCCCTCCCCAATGCACAGCGCTGCGCGCGCTTCCCTGCCCACCCGCTCAGCCTCCTTGCTAGACGCTTTCGCCTGGCCCCGCCCGCCCGCTGGAGCCTGGTCGCTGAGCCCTCCGGCACGGGCTCGCTCACAGCTGGAGCGTCCCCGCCTCCACTAGCTGAAACCCTAGGGAGACCCCTCCCTTAGGAGGGATCCTGCTGCAACCCCCACCCCTGAACCCGAGGAGTCCCCCCGCCCCGCCCATTAATAGCACGAGCCTCCTGTCCCGCCGTCCCCACCGCCTTAGAGGCCTTCCCCTGACAACTCCCACCCTCGCCCCTGCTGCCCCCCGGAGTCCCCGTCCCCTGGAGCCCGGCCTAGAGACCCCCCGGCTACCGGCCCAGAGTGCTCTCCCCCCGGCCCGGCCCGGCCTCACCTGCGCGCGGAAGGGGAGTCCGTCGCTTCGCTCCGCTAGGCGCTTCCGGGTTGAATCCTCCCGGTGACCTCCGCGCTTCTGCTCACGTGATCGCTGGGAGCCGGGGGGGCATAGAGCTGCTGGGCTGGTAGAGCGGCCGCTGCCGCGGGGCACGCCGGGAGCGGTACTCCCGCCCGGAGCGAGGAAGGTTGGGAGCTGTAGTCTCCATGCGCGCGCGTGGGCGGCAGAGGTTGAAGAGGGGAGAAGGACACGGTTGTAGGGGTGAAAGCTGGGATGGGGCAGCTGATGCCACACCGCCCTGGGGTTATAGGCTGGGGAAGGGGGTTATAGGCATGTGTGTACAGAGCTTTAGTGTGTAGAGCGTGTGCCTGTGTATGCGTGTACGTGTATGCGTGTGTACAGAGCGTGTGCATGCACGTGAGTGTGTGTCTCTGCATGTGTGCGTGCCGTTTATGTGTGCATGGAATATCTCACCCCCATGCACACAGTGCTTTGCACTACAGGGGACTGGTGGCCCACATATTGTTTGCATGCCACCTGTACAACAAACTGTGAGGAATTTTTATTTTTATTGTCTTTTTTGCTACAATATCCTGGTAGGACTGACATCAGATTGATGTCTCTGGCTCGATCAGATGTAGCTCCAGAAATTGCCTACCAGGTATCTAAGTTTTTGATACAGGCTAGCAGTTGCCACCAGCTTTTTTTGCAATCTAAGTTCCAGGTATAAGACAGAGAGTGGAGCCACGGCAAATAGTTTAGTTCATCTGGGTTTATTATGAATTTATTGTGTAATTTTATTGGTACATTTTGGTATATTTTGTATTGGTATATTGGTAATCTTACTGGTATATTTGTACTTTTTTCCTTTTACTTGTTGCAATGGCCTTTGGGTACACACAATAAATATTTACTTACTTACAGGTGACTGCATGTGTGTACGAGCCTGAGCATATGCAAACTGCAGTATGTGTGCGTGCAGTGCATGTGTGCGCAATGTTGTGTATGTGCATGCATGCACAAAGCATATGCACGTGATGCTGTCTGTGTACACTATTTGCATATTGTGCTTGGTCAGACTTTCATGTGTGCTACATTATTTTGCGAGGTTGGAGGTGGGCACCTGGGGGACAACCTATGCAATGCACGCTTCCCTGTGGTAGAAGACATTGTGTGAAGAGAAATGGAAGGGGTGGAGGTTCTGGTGCAGCAGGGAAACCCACACTGAGCAATTCCACATTGGCAGGTTGTTCAACATCATTGGTTTGTGTGTCTCACACACACACACGGGAGCCTGTGCAGTCTTCCTCACCCGATACATGAATGAGTCCACCCCACAAACTTCTGCAGAGCAGCGTGCAAAACACCTCAGATTTTTGACGCTTGATTGCCAGGGTTCTCGAGCAATGGGATTGTCCAGTTCCCCAGAACCACCCCCCTCCCCAGCTATAGAGCAGTAGGGTTGTCCAGTATCCCCCCCCCCCCAACACACACACACACTTAGTTTTTAGTGCCCTCCAGTGGCACAGGCATTGTGGGGGAGGGGACGTGAGCTAAATTGCCACCCCAGCCCTGCCAGTATTTCTTGCCAGGGCTACAGCTAAGGGCTGCTTGTGGGTTTTCTCCAAACCTGCCCTTAGCTGGGCTTCCATCCCTCACCTGGGCCGGGCATAGCTTAGTTTCCTGCTTCCCCTCTTCACACCCATATGGGCTTTGCTGCACTGAGCACATTTAGCTTGGGCTGTCAAATAGCAGCTGCCACTTGCTAATTGGCATACCCTCCCTTCATACCTTCAAATCTCTACTTAAAACTCACCTCTTTCGCTCTGCTCTGTCTGACTCTTTATCCTGCTGAGCCACTATTCCTATACCTACGATCGGTTTACCCTTATCCTTGCAACATGGACCTGCCTGCTGTCATTCTCATCGTAACCAAGCCAAGTACGTGCACTTGAGACCTCGCATCTTCATGAATGTTAGACCCCTTGTCTCTCCCTCTGTTCCCCTTCCTATGTCTCTCCCCCAGCTCCTGTCTCTCAGATTGTAAGCCCTAGGGGCAGGGACCGTGTCTATTTTATTACTTTGTAAAGTGCCAGGTACACTGCTGGCACTATATAAATGTTTGTTAATAATAAAATAATAATAATAATAATAATTGTGGGAGCAGGTGCCACAGTTTGTGACAGTGTGCAATGGTTCCCCCTGTATCGGGCTAGGAGGTGCTGAGGCCTGGCCTGCGGCAGCAGGTCTAGACTTCTACTTCACCAGCCTCTGCCTCTGTTCCTGCCTCTGCCTTCCTCCATCTGGGGCGCCAGCTGCTTCTTGCAACACCAGGTCTTCATTAGCATTGCGCCTTCTAAAATGACATTCCACTTTTTCCTGAGCAGCTGCAGTAGGATTGCCACCTATGCACATTTTTAAGAAACACTTATGAAAAATACATCTTAGGTCAATCATTGCATCCGCCTCCTGCTCATCTGCCTGAGTGCCTCTCTCTCTCCCATGCTCACAACAAGTTGAAGCCATTATAGGTTTGCTGGGATGGTCCATGATGATTCAGTGCCTGGCATGGCCTGGGGGAATAAGAGTTTCGTCTTGCTTCCCAGGAGGTGACAGCAACGGTTGGTTTCTTTTTAGCAAGGAATCAGCTAATTTATTTGGCAGCAAATAAAATGCCCTAAAATCTCTGCCTGGGCTTTTTCTGCACCAGTGCAGATTAGAACCCAGGACCATGAGAATCACAGCCCAGACACCAACCATTCAGCCATGGAGAAGGATCTGCTTTAAAGTTCTAGCAAACAGCTATTTACCATGCTTCGCTGGTAGCCATGTACAGGCAATAGCTAACTTTGCGTAAACCAGAACTTTGTATAAGAGTCTGGTTGGCCTGGCTGGTTAAGGTTGTTACTCTTGGACTCAGGAGCTCCAGGTTCAATTCCTGGTTCCTCCAAGAAAAGTATGGGGCCTTAGAATGGTAATTCCCATTCTAAATGGGGAAATAAGAGTGTGGCTTTTTTCTTTGGCGGGGATGCATCTTTTAGCAAGGAATCAGCTATTATATTTGTTAACAAAATTCTCTTCCTTTTCCCCCCCCATGGGTCCTAGTCTCTGCTGTGTCCCTTTAGCTTTCTCTTTGCTCTAATTAATGTTAGTGCTCTGAGCACTCTACCTTCTCTCCGCGCAAACATTCAAACATACACACGCACATACACACACACACCGCCGCCACCACCGCCGCCGCTTCCGCCACCACCACCACACCCCACCCCCAAACCACACCACCCCAGCTGCCATCTACAGAGCCCAAAGACCAACTACAGTGGCACAGCAGAGATTAGAACCCATGACTATGAGCATTGCAGCCCTAAACCAAACCATTTAACCAAGGAGAAGAGCTTGATGAGTAATTCTAGCCAACAGCTATGTAATTAATGGCACGTGCGTCTCTGGTCACCAAGTACAGGCAATAGTTAGCTCTGCGTATAGCAGACCCTTATGCAAAGGTTGGGCTGGCTTGTGGATAAAGTTGTTACTGTCTCAACCAGAAGGTCCAGGTTCAATTCCTGATTCCTCCAAGAAAGATGATGCCCATCACTAAATGAACAGGTGAGACCTTGGCCCTCTTTCCCATGAGGTGACAGTAACTGGATTTTTTTAGTATGGAATCGGCCATTATATTGGGCAGCAACGTTCATCCCTTCTGCTTTTTCCCCTATGGTCCTAGTCTAGCCTGTGTCAATGTAGCTTTCTCTTTGTTCTAATTCATTTCTAGTACTCTGAGCACTCTGACGGAGCTTCCTCCAGACACACGCGTACATAAACACACACCATCTTCCTCCCATTAAAACTGCTGCTGCCGTCTCAATATTCTACAAAACCCAGAGGCTAGCACCCAGAACCATGAACATTGCAGCCCGAAACTAAACCATTTAACCAAGGAAAAGTGCCTAACAAATAGTTATTTAATTAATGGCATGTGCTTCGCTGGTAGCCAAGTATAGGCATTAGGTAGCTCTGCTTAAGCAAGAGGCATGCTTAAAGATAGGCTGACCTTGTGGTTAAGGTGCTACCTTTGGATTCAGTCTGCAAGTTTAATTCCTGGGGCCTCAGAATGGTCACTTGGGGCTGTTTATCTGTAACTAGGAGAGTAAGAGCTTGGCTCTGCTTCCCAGGAGATAACAACAATTAAGTCTTTTTAGCAAGGAATTGGCTATTATATTTGGCCTAATTTTAGCATAGTGGCCTATATTTAGCATAGTGCCCTAAACACTCTGCCTCTTTCCCTTGCCCCAGAGCAAACTAGAACGCAAGACCATTAATAGTCACTTGGTGCTGTTCACCTGTAAACGGGACAGTAAGAGCTTGGCCCTGCTTCCATGGAGGTGACAGCAATGGGGGTCCTTTTATCAAGGAATCTGCTATTGTATTTGGCAGCAAATATAGTGTCCTAAACACTCTGCCTGGGCTGCTTCTGCACCAGCACAGACTAGAATCCAGGTCCATGAGAATCACAGCCCAAAGCCTAACCGATCAACCAAGGTGAAGAAAGACCCCAAACTGGGCCCCACCACAACCTTGCTACATCGCTGAGCCCTGGATTCAGTTTCCCGCAGGTGTGGGTGTGTGTGTGTGTGTGCGGGGGTCCGTTCTTAGTGCTGCCCCCTCCCCGCCCCCCGGTTTGTTTGCTCCAGACTGACAGCTCCTTTTACACACCCGGAGGAGTCCTTTGCTCCCTCAACCCAGCCAAAAGGGGCTCCCTCCCGCCCACATTGGGCGTGCTCCCCCCTCAGGTCTGCTCCTAGCCCTCGAGGCGCTGCTGCGTCTGCAGAACCTAACTCCAAATGGCAAAGGGGAGACCTTTTTATAGCGACAGCAAAGGGCAGAGGGAGGTTTTCTACCGGAGCCAGAAGGATTTAGAGTCCAGGCCTCTCAGCCCCAGCCGTGCCTGGTTTCCCCACGGTGGATGCTGCATCCCAGCCCTATCCTCTACTTGACGGCTTCCCTTCTTGCTGGGGGAGCTGTTCATGGGTGGCCCAGTCTAGGTGAAGAGGGATCC
This sequence comes from Sphenodon punctatus, assembly GCA_003113815.1. NCBI lineage: Eukaryota > Metazoa > Chordata > Lepidosauria > Sphenodontia > Sphenodontidae > Sphenodon > Sphenodon punctatus. The sequence continues at coordinate 3,455,922 of QEPC01008474.1, forward strand.
CCCCCCCCTCCTCCTTTCACCAGAGGATGCAGCTGCAGGGGGTGGAGGGAGCAAAGACCGTTCCCTCCGTGGGCAGGGATCAGGACCTACAAGGAGCAGACATGAAGGAAATGGAGGGGTTATGGGGACTACCCCACACGCTAAACAGCCTCAGCCCCTAAGGAAGGGCTCGCAACAGGGGCTTAGGGGAGCACTTCATAAAAGGGACTCCCTCCGTGAGGATGAAGCAGAATCCAGATAGCCTGGATTACAGGGAAACGCCCTGCCTCTGATGTCCCCCAAGCGGGGTCCCACTGCCAGCAGGAGAGAGAAGCCGGGAGTCGTAGCAGCCCTTGACGGATGGAAAGGTCACAGGGCATCCGGAGAGTGCGTGCAGCTAATAAAAGGCACAACTGCGCCGGTGGCGGCAGCGGCGGTGTCAGCAGATTAAGTTGCTGCCAGGCCCGGGGGAGGGGAAGGGCTTCTGGCAAGGTCACTGCGGAAGCTCAAGAGGGCTGGGCTGGGGGAGCTGGGGCTACCACACAAGCAAGGAGATGAAACTCAACAGGAGACCAGTACAGGGGGCTTGCAAATGCCAAAGCTCCCAGTGGAGGGACTTGAGAGCCAGCCCTGCTCAAGCCCTCTTCAGATCCCTCCCCCCAACCCTGTCCCAAACCCCATACTCAGGCCTGCCAGCCCCCTGAAAGATCCCAGCACCTAGGCCTATCCAAGCCCCCTTCAAAATCCCCTCCCACCCTGTCCTCTCCTGGAATCCAGCCCCTAGCCTTGCCCTGCCCCTCTTTACGGTCCCAGGTTCCTCCCAAATCCCAGCACTCCGGCTTCCCCAGCTCCCTTAAAAAATCCCAGCCTCCCGTCCCGTCCCGTCCCTTCCCAGAGACCAGCCCACTCCTCCCTGGAGGCAACAGGGCCTTACACCCCTTTGAGTCTCCCCCCGCCCTTCAGTGTTCAGGCAGGATGGGGATGTCCTGTTAGCCAGCTGCTCACACCTCCCCATGGCTCTCGCCAGAGACTGACTGCCAGGCAGCCCAGTGTTCCCTCCTGCCCAGCCCCGACCATGGGGACCCCCAAGCCCTGGGAAAAAGCTTCCGAGCTGGAAGGGTGTGGGGTTTTCTCTCCCTTTATTCTCTTTAAAACATTCACAGCCCAAGAACATTTACGTTTAGTGTCCTGGAGACCCCAGAGACAACACACACACACCCCACCTCCCAAGTTCAGCTTAAAATCTGCCCTCCTCCCTGCAACCGTGCCCTGGAGCAGGCAGGTCACTGAGCTGGATGGGGAGTGAGGAGGGTGGCCACCAATACACATTTTAAAGGAACACTTATGAAAGCTTCGTGTTACAGGCCCTGCATTGGCGCACAACGCACGAAGCGTTCCTCTCAGCCTCTCCCCAGAGTAAACCCCGGACACTGCAGCCTGCAACGCGGAGTTTTCATAAGCGTCCCTTAAAAATATGCGTCAGTGGCAACCCTACCCGTGGAGGCCAGGACACCGCAGCCAGCAGGACCAAGGGAGGAGGGGACGGCGACAGACGCATCACTGCCCCCTGGCTCCGACGGGAGGGGAGCCAAAATTTCTCAGTCGAGCCAACGTGTCCAAAGGCACCAAGCTCACGCAGCCAGAAGCAAACTCAACAGGGGAGGGGAGCCGGTTTCTGCAGCAGCTCCCTAGAGCGCGGCAGCGATGGGGCGGGAAGCGTGCAGTGCCTGGCGGAGAGTGCAGCCCAAGAGATGGAGGAGCAGTCCAGATCCATCAGGCTGGGCTCGTTCCAGATGCATCACCGGCCCTGCAGGGATGGGACCAGCCTGGGCTCCAGGAACGGTGTCCCCGCCCCCACGGGCCAGGTTGGGAGCGAGGGACGGGAGGAGGCGGCGAGAGGGAACAGTGTTTGCAGGGAAGGAGCTGGCACTCCTCACACCCTGGGGGCTTGGATAACAAAGGCACCTCCCCATTCCCCAACCACTGCTGCATGGGGCACATGGACCCCACATCGGGAGCCCTGACCGGATCAGGGCTCTGATCTGGGGGAGTTCAAACCAGCGTAGCTCAAGGAGGCTGTCGTGAGTCGAGGTGGCAGCAAGACGCCGTTGTCTCTGTATAGAGGCACTAATTAAAAGCAGCCACAGGCCAAGCTTAGTCTACAGCCCTGCAGGAAACCAGGGCAGCTGGGCAGCTCCAAGCCCTGCCCTCAGGTGGGCACCGGAGCATGGCAGTGGGGTTGAGCCGGTACCGCCGCACAGAGCACGACGAGTCCAGGAGGTGTCCCCAGTGGCAGGGGGCAGCCTCCTCTCCCTGCCTGTGCTGGCTCCCTCTTCTGTTCTGGTGGCAGCAGCAGTAGCAGCAATGAGGCAGGGGGGCCAGGCCTCCTCTGGGCAGGGCCATGGCCTGGTTACATGTGCTCTGGGTGGTTCTGCAGGCACTTGATGAAGTCGGTGACGGGTTTGCCCTCGTAGCAGATCTTGTAAACGGCGGTGAAGAGTGGAAAGCTGGATGGAGAGAGAGGGACTGACGAACCGTCCGCGCAGGAGCTCCTAGAGGGCTTCAATCATGCTGCTGCATGGTGGGACGTTGGCACAAATAGGGCAGGCAGGACCAGGCTTACCAGAGAGCGACTGCCCTGGCGCCCCGATTTCTGGGGGGTCCTGCAATGACCCATGTTTTCCTCAGAGGAGACAGTGGGGGATCCCGCTGCTCTCCCAGCATGACCCTAAACATGAGTCCCATGGAGGAGTCTCCCCAGCGAGGGCCACAGAGGAGGGGAGGGGATGGGGCCACTAGGGGCTCCCTACATTTTCTCTTTGCCCTGAACCCTGCAAATTCTAAGGCCAGCCCTGGAGGCAGGCATGGTCTGGAGTAGGGAGACAGCTGCAATGTTCCCCCTCTCCTCTGCTCCCTCTTCCATCACACTGTCTTATCCTTCAGCTCCTCCCGCCTCCCCCATGTTCCTCTGAACAGTTCATTCGATGTGGTTCGGCGGGGGCATGGAGACTTGGGGGAGCAGGGGGGGGCGGGCGGGGGACTCACTTTTCCACCAGGTTCTTGCGCTTGAGGATATGGTGCAGCTCGGCCGACGTCTGCGGCCCCTGCAGCTTCTGCCCGTTGAGCATCTCCTTCTCCAGCTGCTCGATGGACTGGAACAAAGCAGGCACAATTCAGAGCGGGAGCCAAGGAGCTGCCCTTCCCACCACCCCAGCGCTGAACAGAATCGCCCCAGCTGCAGGAGGATCAGAGACAAGAGGCCTAGTGCAACAAGAGTGACTAGGGCAACTCGGTGCAAGGGGCAGAGGCCTAGACTGAGGGGCCAGATGGGGCCACCAAGATCATCCAGTCTCCTCCCTGGTCTGCCTGGCTGGGCCAGAGACTCCTGCCCCCCTTCAAGCTGCGTCTAGACGGCGGGCAGCCAGATCTTCCTGGGTGGGGATCAAACAAGGACGTCATGATGCTTAGAAAGGAATGCGCATCTGCTGGAAAGCAGAGCCCCTTTCCAAAGGTCACCCTCCTACATGCCGCGCAGCCCCCCCATGCCCCTCCCCGCCACAGCAGCCGAGTGGGGGAGGGAGGCATTTCAGATCCCTTGCCCCCCCCCCCATTCCCACGGTTGAGGCAGGGGTGGGGCACTGTTTGCACCCTGCCCCAGCGCTGCCGCTGTCGGGGGCTGAAAAATAGCGTGTGCCACCTGGAGCAGCACTGGGGGAGGGTGCAGCTTAGGGGTGGCCAGATGTGCAAAGTTCAGAGGACCACATGAGAAATACAGGTTGCAGGGCTGCACTGGCTCCAATGCCACCCTGCAACCTGTATTTCTCATACGTGCCCTCTGAAATGTGCATATCCGGCCACCCTCCCCCCGTTGCTCTGGGTGGTGTGCAACCATGGAGGTTCTGCACCCTCCCTTCCCCATTTCAACCATGGGGAGAGTGGACCAGAAGCCATCACGATCTACCAGGATCTCGGTGATCGTCTTGGCTGCCGCCCTGGTTCTAGACTAAGGCTGATCACTTGTATCCAGTCTGTTTTGGGAGACTGTGACTGAAGGAGACTCTGCCCCTTCCCGGGCAGCCCACCCCAATGGCTGACAATAACATCCTGTCACTGTCGAACCTTTTTGCCTGACCGCTGGGTGGAATTGGTTCAGCTCTGATTCCCAGTCATTAGTCCGCTTCCTCCTGCTGGATTCAGGGCCTGGTATTTTCTCCCCAGGAAATCGCTTCTGGGCCACTCTACTATGATCCGCCTACAGATCAAGCTCTTCAGTTCTCTGTCTGCCAAGCTCCCTGAATTGTCCTTGTAGTCGTCCTCTGCCCCCCTCGAGCACTGTCCCAACTTCCCTTCCGTACAAGGCAGGTGCCGGAAGTGGATGCTGCATCACAGCAACGTCTCGCCGCGCCTGCGCCCCACACAGGCTGAAAATCACTTCCCTGCTGCCCCCCCGCCCCCCTCGCCACCTTCCGGTCAACCCGCACACACGTAACACTCTGTTTAACGTGAGGCCAAGGGCTCCCTCTATTTTACCTTTTCCAGTCTATAGGGAGACAAGGGCTGGGATCACAAACATGCTGCCTCCCTCCCTCCCTCGCAATCTTCAGATCCCTCCTAAAAACCTACCTCTTCTCACCTCCAGAGATTGTTTCTTTAGGCTTATTGTCTAATACTCCACCCTCGTCAGTAAGCCAAGCATGGGCCCCTGCAACATCATGCACATCTCCCTGTCCCTCCCCTTGTCTATCCTAAACTGTAAGCCCCTTGGGGCAGGGACCTGTCTCTAATCTGGACTATTCGGCACCAGACACCTTGCGGGCACGATATAAACAAGGGCCCATGTCCACTGTGTTTCCCCTAGTGGTGAGAATGCGGAAAGTGCAGTGAACCCATATCCTTGAATATTTAAATACAATAACTTGTCTCAGGGCTTCTACGTGGCGTCCCCAGAGCATCAGCCACTGGGCAGCGATTCTGCTCTGGATGCGACACTGGGGACCTCCTGCTGAAACACCACATTCTCTGCAGAACACAGTGCCAGACAGAGCCTGGGAGTTTGGGGATTTGGTAGAGACAGAACCGCCCTGGGTTCCCAGCTGGTGTCACTGGGAGTCCCCCTCATCAGCACACAAGGCTCAGGGCTTGGCAGTAGGTTGGCCACCTACGCCCATTTCTAAAGGAACACTGGTGCCAATGCAGGCCCTGCGACATGTATTTTTCATAAGTTCAAATTTGCATAGGCGCTAACGCTACTCAGCACTCACTCACCTTCCCCGTCTTGGCAAAGGCCTCGGCCACCTTGCGGTTGCGTCCCCCATAGCAGGTGGTGATGAGGTCGGCGACCCCGCAGCTCTCCAGGAAGGTGGCCGAGGTGACCGAGCCCTTGCATAAGAGCTTGGCGAAGGCGATCATCTCCATCAGACCCAGGCGGATCACCGCGGCTTTGGTGTTGTCCCCGAAGCCGAGCCCGTCGCAGAAACCAGCTCCCACTGCCACCACGTTCTACAGAGGGGGAGGAAAGCAGAGGCACCGTTACTGCCAAGGCCCTGCTCTCTGCCTGCGCCCCCTTGGGCAGGGGAGCTCCTCCCCACCGCTAGCACCGGCTACAGAGAGCTGGGACACTCCGCCGCCTGGAGAGCAAGCTGAGCCATGGAGCCCCAACGCTTTGGTGTGGCAATGGGACGGGCACTCTCAGGCCAAGGGTCCAAACGTGGCTTGCGGCAAATTTTTACGCGGCCTCTTCCTAGTTCCTGGATCTGGCCCCTAGATCCACTTCCTACCCGCAAGCACCGAAAGGCTGAGCTCAGAGATGAAGACTGAGCACAGATTTATTTATTCCAGGATATTTTTATCCCGCAGCCTCCTGCGAAACAGCAGCTTGAGGGCATATACACGAGGCTAAGGGGCAGATTCATGAGTCGGACCCTCTTCTTCCCGAGGGCCCCCCTTAAGCACCCCCACACCCTGCTTCTATGCGACCCATAGCATTCATTTTCAACGTGGCCTTTCTGGGAGGGAAACCGTTCCCCACTCCCCTGCACTAGGGGAAGCTGGTCTGCAGGTCAGGGTTAAAACAGAGACCTACCATAAACGTTAACCCCAGCACCGGCTCATAGCTTGGTAGGGCACCTTACCCACAGGCTGCACTTTTGTGCCGAGTCCAGAGCCCCATGGGGTCCCCGGCTGGATAGGAGACCCCAGTGAGTTCCTACATGCAGCACTAGGGGGCGTTGTGCCACAGGATAACCCTGCAGAGGTGTTGGGCCGCAGGCCAGCAAGGGGAAGCCAATCCGGGAGACCCCACCCAGACCTGCACCTTAAGGGCACCACAGATCTCCACGGTGTCGGCTTCCTGCACAACAGTGATCCGGAAGTTCGGCGTCTGCATGAGCTCCTTGAGGATCTGTCCGTGCTCCAAGTTGTTACTGGCGGTGAGGGGGGGGGATTCGCGCTCTCTCTGCTCCAGTTGCTCCCTGCGCTTAGCGGGCAGGCAGGGCCTGCGCCAGGAGTAGGCCGGAGCGCTTCTCCCCTGCCCGGTCACAGCACACGTTACCGATGGTTGTCTCGCAGAACTTCTCCTCGGCCACCTCGTTGGCGATGTTGGCCCCCATCAGCACGCTCATCTCGATGCCCAGACGCTCGCGGATGATGTCCGAGATCAGCTTCAGCCCGTCGGGGCCCTCATCCACTCCCTGCGTTTACAACGGGGGACACTGGTCAGTGACGGGTCAGTCTGACGCCTTGTGAACTCTGCCTGCAAGTGGGTCTCCCCGCAGCTCCCCCAACATCTGCGCCCCTGTGCTTTGGCAGGGGACTGGCTGCCTCTCTCCTCAGCCCCCAACCTGTATCCTTGGGAACCCCAGCCCCTGAGCCATGGGGCAGCGCCGCAACCTCAGGTCTCCCAACCGTCTTCTCTGCGCTGCACGCGCACGTAAGGACATAAGAAGTGCCGCGCTGGGTCAGACCAACGGTCCGCCGAGTCCAGCATCAAGTGTCTGACAGCGGCCAGTCTCGGTCACTTGGAAGAAGGACCCAAAAGGCCACAATGGGGTGAGCCATTCCTTGTTGTTCATGCTCAGCTCCCGACAGTAAGAGGTTATACTTGCCCCAAACCTACCTGGCTAATAGCTGCTAATGGACCTATCCTCCAGAAACTTGTCCCGTCCTTTCTTAAACCCCGCTATACTACTGGCCTCGACCACATCCTCTGGCAACAAATTCCACAACTTACTTGTGCTTTGAGTGAAAAAGTACTTTCTTGTATTTGGTTTAAATCTGCTACCGTTAGTTTCATGGGGTTTGCCCTGGTTCTAGTACTAGTTGAGAGGGTAAATAACCACTCCCTATTTACCCACTCCCCCCCACTCATGATTTTATACACTTCTAGCATAACCCCCCTCAGTTGTCTCTTCTCCAAGCGGAAGATCCCCAGCCAATCTAGCCTCTCCTCATAGGGGAGCTGTTCCATGCCCGTTATCATTTTTGTTGTTCTTCTCTGTGCCTTTTCTAGTCCTACTAGATCTTTTATGAGATGGGGCGACCAGAGCTGCACACACTACTCAAGGTGCAGTCGTACCATGGATTTATATAGTGGCATTACGATATTTTCAGTTTTATTCTCTATCCCCTTACGAATAATTCCTAATATTCTGTTTGCTTTTTTGAGGGCCGCCGCACACGAAGCTGAGGATTTCCCTGTCTCCCCTCCCACTGTCTTTAGATTGTAAGCTCTCGGGCAGGGACCGTGCCTATCTTATTTTTTGTAAAGCACCAGGTACATTGCTTGTGCTATATAAATGCTAATAATAATAATAGTAATACAATGACTCCAAGGTCCTTTTTCTGAGCGGTTACTCCTAATTTAGAACCCAGCATTGTGTACCTATAGTTTGGATTCTTTTTCCCTCCGTGCATCACTTTGCACTTGTCCACACTGAATTTCATCTGCCATTTGGATGCCCAGGCACCCAGTCTTGCAAGATCCTCCTGCAATTCACAGTCTGCTCGTGTTTTAATGACCATGAATAAGTTTGTGTCATCTGAAGATTTGATCACCACACTCTTTACTCCCTTTTCCAGATCATTAATGAATCCATTAAACAGCACCAGTCTCAGTACAGATCCCTGGGGCACACCAGTAGTTACCTCTCTCCACTGAGAAAACTGACCATTTTCATCAGCTACACATCTGATACCCCTGCACACCTGTCTCTCCTGCTCCAACGCCCGGTCCATATTCTCCCCACAGCCTACCCAATAGTTCCCAGTCTGTGTCGCCCCTTCTCTACCCGGTGCCCAACCTGGGCACCACCCTATGCCTGGCAAGGCCTCAATGCACATGATGCCTAGTTTAAATGAAGCCCCATCAAACTCCCCCGCTCCTCAGCCTTGGAGACCCAGCCTGTCTGCCACCTGCCTTCCTGCTGCCACCCGCTCACATCACCCCACCCCACCCGCCAGCCCCACCAGCACCTTGATAAGCGAGACGCCGATCGCCTCCTTCTTGACATGGCCTTTCAGCTGGTCGCAGAGCTTCCCGATGAACTGATGTGGCACCACAAAGATGAGGATGTCAGCCCCATCCGCAGACTTCAGCACGTCTGGCACTGCCACCTACAGCAGAGGGAGGGGGAACGGAGTCGTCAGCGGCTGGGGAAAGGAGGAAGGTAGGCCAGGCCCATCATAACTGTTCACCCCCCATAGGCCTGGGGGCCAAATGCAGCCCCCAGGTAGTTTTTATTTGGCCCCTTTGTAGTCCCTGGATCTGGCTCATGGATCCAGTTCCCGCCCTCAAGCACGGAAAGACTGAGCTTAGGGGAAGGGATGGGAGAGGAGGGCATGCCCTAGAGGGCAGGGCGTGATGAATCCATGGCACTAATTCACAAGCTGGACCCTCTTTTTCCTTCCCCCGACGCTGAACACGCCTACCCTTCTACATGGCTGCCAGGGCATGTGCTCGTTTTCAAACTGGCCCCTGGCAGGGAAAAGGTTCCCCACCCAGGTCTTCTACTGTCTCATCCTCTAGGATTCCCCTCCTCCCTTAAAACCAAGCAAAGCACAGATGCAATCGCAGCTTAGCTACCTAAGTGTCTACCAATTAGAACTGCCACCTTTTGCAATTGGAGACTCCCATTTTATTTATTTATTTCCATTTATATGCCGTCCCCCTATGCCTACGGCATCTCGGAGTGGCTTCCAACATAAAATAAGCAATTTATCACAATATAAACAAATATAAAAATCTACACAGATATTTAAAACAATTTTAAAATACCCCCATACAAAAATGTAGCCCACTCTCCCCTCCCCGCCTCCGAAGGCCTGGGAGAACAGCCATGTCTTGCAGGCCCGACGGAAGGCCAGCAGACTCTGGGCCAGTCGTGCTTCCTCTGGGAGGGAGTCCCACAGCCGGGGCCCAGCCACCGAGAACGCCCTCTCCATTGTAGCCCCGCCTCCCCCCCGCTTTATGCGGGGGACCTCCAAGAAGGCACCCCTGCTGGATCGGAGAGTCCGTCCTGAGTCACGGAGGGTGAGGCGGTTCCTGAAGGTGGCTCGGAGTCAAACTGCAAGAGGTGACAACCCTACTCCCTGTCCCTCCCTATGTCCCGCTCTCCCTTGTCTCCCCTCCCTTTATCCCTCCTAGTTTGTAAGCCCCTTGGGGCAGGGACCTGTCTCTTATCGTCATGGGTGTTTAGTTCCAGACACATGGCTGGCACTATATAATCAGGAATCCGTGCTCGCTGTGTCCCCCCCCCCATTGCCATCAATGGAGAAAACACAGTGAATACAGGCCCCGCCCCTGTATATCATTAACATATTCCTGCTAATAAAATAATAATAATAATAATCAGACTCCTTCCTGGTCTGTCCTAGCTTACTAGGGGGCAGCAGAGGGAGCAGGAGAGAGTCAGGAGGCGAGTGCCATCCTCGGCAGAGCAAGGCTGGGCGTGATGGGGGCTTTGCTTTATCTTAGCCCCTCCCAGTCCCCACAAGCCTGACCCCAAATCAGAGCAGGGCCCACAGAGAAGAGGGGACTCGTTCTCCTAGCCCCCGCGCTCTGACACGGACCCAGCCATGTAACTCTGGACCCATCCTGCAGGGGGCAGTGCTAGCAAGCAGGGCTGGCCACCCCCCTGGGGTTACATGTCCCCAACCAGCCACCTCCCCCCTGGGCTCAAATACCACCCCAGGCCCCCAGCAGGAAAGCAGGGCAGGGCAGCTACTCCCGTTGCAAACAGACTCACCCAGGGAGGCACAGGGAGTCTGGGGCAGAGCAAGGAATGCTTAAACGCTGGTTTGGGACTTGTATCTCTGGGGACGAGGCCGGCCCGAGTATTGTGCCGGGGGCCCGATGGACAGATCGCAGGGAAGGGTATTGTACAGGGCCCCAGCTGGAAGGTCAGGGAGTAACCGAACCTGGCCGGGACAGTGCCAAGGGCTCCTCGCCACCCTCTGGCAAAAGGTTACCCGAGGAGGCTCCGTGACAGGCTGCTGGCGGCAGCAGCCTGATCAGCTAACGAGCAGGGAGTTATTTATTACCTCTGTTACCAAGGTGACCGGCCCCTTGATCCTCACTCTGCCAGGGAAGAAACACAAACCAGCCCTGCCAGGCTCAGAGTTGGCACTCGACGTGTGGACAGAAAATACCCCCCTCTCCCCAAACCTTGCTGCTTCCTACCCCAGCTGGGCAGGCAGTGCCACTTTCTGGTCCCTTCCTTTTGCCCCTGACCTAGACTCCAACCCCCCTTCCCCTCCTCCAGGGGTGTAGTTACCATGGAGCAAGGAGGCTCAGTGGACCCTGGCCTCTAGAGGGGCCCTTTGAAAGCGGCTCGGAGATTTTCAGAGTGGGTGGGGGAGGAAGCAAGACGGGCACACTGCCCCCACCCACTCTGAAAATAAGTTACCAGAGTGGGCAGGAGTGGTGTGCTAGTCCCTTCCATTCTGAAAACTTCCTCTCTGGTGGGGCTGCTGCTGCTCCAGCGGCTTGGTGGGAGCCAGGGCAGCGCCACCACCTTTGTACAAGGCGAGACCAAGGCTGGATGGAAGATCCTGCCCCCTTGCCCAATCATACATAATCCCAGACTCTGTTATGCCACCGAACTCCCCGTCCCACACAAGCTGTACGCACAATGTTAGCCGGTAGCTTGTGCCCAGGCAGGTACTTGACATTCTCGTGCTGCGTGTTGATGATCTCCGTCAGCTTTTTACCGCCCACCTCCTCCTCGAACACCCACATGTTCACCGTGGTGTCAAAGCGGTCCAGCTGGGCTGCTTTGCTGCCCACAATCTTGGCAATAGCTGAGCCCCTGCAGGGAGTGGGGAGAGGAGAGGTGGTTAGTGGAGCATGGGAGGGAGAGATGGGGGCAGGGGCAAGGCTAGATTGGAATGGTCTCCCCCTGTAAGAAATAATAAGGGGCTTACAAACCAGGAAGCATGTCCCCAGGCTCATGGGTCAAAGTGCAGCTGTATCACCGAGCCCTATACCTTGGGGGTGGGGGGGGGGGAAGGAATGCAGAGGTGGAGGTCCCTGCATCCCCTGTAGAGTCACCAGGACAAGTGCCAGCCCCTTGATGCAGCTCCCTAGATGTGGGGGGAGGGCGAGGGGGCATTGCTGGCTGAAGACAGGGTGCCTAGGTGTGGGCACTGGGAGGTGGGTCTCTCTCTGGCACGGACTGTCGATAAGAGACGCTCCCTCACCCAAGCATGGCACTGGGGTGGGGTGCAGGAGTGCGGGGGGACGCCGTGTGTCTCGCTGTGACACAAGTACCAGGGGAACGGGGGCACTGGGGGGGGGCACATTATGGGAGTGGTGGAGGGACACTGGGCAGCCCTGTAGCGGCCGAGGTGGAAGGTGCATACACCCTAGATAGCCTGGAGTGGGGCAGCTCATCTATTGCCGCCCCCTGTGCAATCATCCCGTCACTCAATCCCCAGGGGACTGCACAAACCCCAGAGCAGGGAAGCGCCTGGTTAAGGGAAGCGGGTTTGGGGCCGGCAGCCAGGAAGGCACTTCTGCAGGGACTCCCAGGGCTCGGGAGGTTTAGCTTCGGTTCTTGCAGGAGGGCTGGGGTAGGTGGGGAAGGGAGCAAGGGAGGGGCAGTCCCCAGGGGTGACTGAGACTGCCCCTTCCTTGCTGCCTTCCCCACCTACCCCAGCCTCGGAGCTGCCCTTCGCCTCGCCCACTGCTCCCCCTTGCCCTGCTCCCCCTTCATCAGCCCCGCGCCCCCTCCCCTCTTCCCCACGCCGCCGGGACGCACCAGTTGCCGGAGCCCACGATACAGACTTTCTTGCCGCCCATGGCCGAGGGGGGAGATAGCGACAGGGGCACGGACTGTGCTGCGCCCGCCCGCCCGGGGCATTTAACTCGCTCGCACACGTGGGTGTCCCCTGGCCACGCCCCTCCCTCCAGCTGACACGGGGTGGGAGCTGCAAAGTGGACTAAGGGGGAGGAGCTGAGGGGGAAGGGAGCTTGCAGGGGGCTAAGCAAGTGTTTAGACCCAGTTCTGAAGGGAATTTCAGTTACACAATCTTCCTCACCCATTAAAGCCAGTGAGAGTTTTGCCATAGACACCAACGGGGTCAGGATTGCAGCCTTAATTCGGATAAAACCCCACATGCACGGGTCCTCCTCCTCACGCTGGTTTAAAAGCAAAATAGTATTGGGTTTGGTTTTTTTTAGGGGTAGGGTGGGGATCAAAGCAGTTAAATTTGGGGGGGCATCTTGCTTTGACAGCGTACAACTGGCATAAGTTTTTGCGAAGGTCTTAAAGTGTCAACAAGGAATTTCAAACCAGCTGGGGGGGGGGAGGTAGAGGGGCCTTTCCCCAGTTAAATTTAGCTCAGTTCTACTCCACACGAAAAATCCTGCCCCCTGGGGGCAGTTCTTTTGGCTGAAGTGCAACTTGGGTATAAGTCCCTTTGGGTCTGTGCCCCAGAGGGCAGTGCACATTACACCTCCCCCACCCCTTTGATGGGCACAGCTGAGGGACACCCTGGATCAGTGTCATTACTATTATTTTGTGGAGCAGGATCCCTGGCTTAACTTATCAGTGACTCAGACACCAAAGGTCAGGCAAGAGCAAAGGGCTGCTTGTTATCTGTCCGTGATAGCAAATGGGTCACAGGGGAAAGTGACATGGACACTGGGCCAAAGGAGGCAGTATTTACACCAACTGGGTCAGAGCTAACAACTTCACAAGTGGCATTTGCTATTCAGAGCACAGGAGCAAGTTGCTGCAGGCTCGGCCGTAGGAATAGAGACACAAACAGCCTTTTGTGCCTTGACAGAGTTTGCTGGGGTACTGGCAGTGCTGACACCATTTCATTGTAGCTAAAGTCCAGCTGGGAGCCATTGGGCGGCGGTGGTCACTGCCTCCCTTGGGCAGGGCAGAGTGCCAGTTGCCTCAAGGAGGCGGTGGCGCAGCCTCTGATCAAAAACCCATCACTCAACAGTGCCTCCCTCATGAGTTATCAGCCAGCCTGGAACCTTTTCTTTTTAGGGAAGGTGATTGAGGGGGGTGTGGCCCAGCCCTTTGCAGTCTGGTTTCCGTCTAGGCTATGGCACCGAGACTGCACCTTGTGGCTTTGGTCAACGACCTCTGTCGCCAATTGGAACAGGCTCATTCAACCCCTGCTAATTCGGTTAGGGCTGTCGGCTGCTTTTGATACCGTCGACCATGAGATGTTGGTGACTCGCCTGTGGGATCGAGCCGGGGTGGACAGGATCGTCCTTGAGTAGTTCCGCTCTTGCCTGGCCAGAACTCAGCGTGTGGCGCTCGGGGATTGCTCTTAAACGCCCCGAGACCTCACGGGTGGTGTTCCGTCAGCTGCCATCTTGTCTCCTCGCCTGTTCAACATACATAGCTGCAGCTGCTCTGGGAAGTCATAAGAAGATATGGGGTGCGGGGTCATGAATACGCTGACGACGCCCAACTCTACCTCTCTTTTCCATCCCACCCAGACCCAGCCATCTCAGTGCTTACCCTCGGGCAGGTGTGGGGGACTGGATGAGGGCGAGCCGACGGAAGCAGAATGCCGACAACACAGAGGTGACGGTGGGTATGGCGGCGGATGTGACCATACCCACCCCGTGGAGTCAGTGGCGAGGAGTCCGTTTAGTCAATGACATCTGTTGCGTCGGCTTTAGCCGTACGTTTCAGATAGTGACCTGGCTGCTATCCTCCATGCTGTCATTACCTCGAGTTTGGACTAGTGTAACGTGCTCTACGTGGGGCTACCCAGGGTGATGGTATGGAGACTGCAGCTATTGCACAATGCGGCGGCCCGTCTCCTTACCGAGTTGGGCCACCGTGAGCACATTACGCCGGAGTCTGGCTTTATCTGCAGGGGGGTAAGTGCACATACATCTCCTTTAAGAAAAGGGGTTGAGTGATTTGAGAAGAGGAGCCAGGAAGTGCAGCGCCTACCGTAGCACTGCTTCTTGCTAGCTCTGCAAGCTTGGGAAAGTCACCAGACCTCTGTACGCCTCAGTTGCCTGGTCTGGATGGGGTAAGCTCTCTCCCCAGTCACAGGCAGCCCGTGAAGACGTCACCGCACCCACACAGAGGCAGCACACAGCAGAGATGTTAAGCTGCCGTTTTTTAAACATACCACACCAAATCCAGGGCTTTTAGATTTGAACACAGGGAATGGCAAAGGAGAAAAATAAATAAAACACACACCATCATCCAAATCCTAAATTTTTGTAACTCAAGCCAAATCCAGGTTATTGAGCAAAGCCAACCACCTTCTACCTCTTGAAAGGGATGGAGACAAAGTAGTTTGAATGATGTCTTTTATTGGACCAAAAAAATCATTCCAAGTACTTTGTCGCCACCTCTGTTACTCCGGACCAACACAGCAACCACACCTTGTCTTGAAAGGGAGTGAGGGCTGTCTAGCGGGGAGGACAGGCTAACGGGGGAGACAGGACCAATCTGAAGTCTCAGCGTGAGATGCAAGGAGCTCAGTCTGTTTATCAAAAACGACGAGCGTGTTCAAGATCCTTCCCCACAAGAAAGCACTGGACAATCAAGAGCTTCTTAATCAGAGAGGCCAAATGAGAATCAATAGCTGGACGTTAATGGGAAATAAGTCACACGGCGAGGAGGAGTGGAGTTCTCATCATTCAGACTTCAAACCAAGGCAAGATGCTCTTCTAAAGTCTCAGGCTAGCTAGAGACAGTCAAGTTGGCATGGTCTAGTAACAACAGGAGGGAATTTCCTGTTCTCTGCTAGACAAGAGAGCAGACTGGATCATCTCAGAGGTCCCCTTTTGACTGCATTAGCTTGGGGGATCTCGTGACAGCGTCAGAGAGATGCAAGCAGCAGGTGGTCTTTGAAAAAAGGCCCATGTGGAGGAGTATTTACAGCCAAAACTCTACCCACAGCTTCCGCCTGCTTTCAGCCCTGAACTCCCGGCACAGCGGCCTTGCCAGCAGGAGCCCCACCTGCCTCAGAGGCTGCCTGGGGGAAGAATCCCACTTGCCAGCACAGAAGGATGGAGAGAAACCGGCTTCCTTCTGAGGAGGCTTTTATTAAAACTGGGTGACATCTACAAGGATACAGTACAAAAAAAATTTTGGTCCAAAACCAAAAAAAACACATATTAGTCAGTTAATAAAAACAGCTACACTTGCCTACGCGGTTGGTCTCCGAGCATCCTTCACGTGTTATTTGCCCTGAGCGCCAGCGGCTGCTTCTCCCGACGACGACAGGGTTCTATCCCCTGGTGCCAAGGGGGGCGGGGGGGAAGAGGAGGGGAAGGGTCGAGAGTCTATTACTCACAGGGTGTAACGGACTAATATGGGCTAGTGTCACCCAGGCTCCTGAATTCATAGTAGCCCCCTCCCTCACCCACCCAGAGGGCAATGAAGGTGGGGGGGGGGGGGGCTTGTCAGTAACATGATTTTTGTAGCTAGTGCCAAGAGAGCAGGACTCCTCTTCAGCTTCTTTACAGTCCCAGAAAACCATCAGCAGAAATACCACCTAGGTCCACTGTCCTCCCTCAGCCTCTGCAATGCATTCCCAAGAGCCAGGAGGGGACATGTGCTGTTAATCCATTTGGGCCGCGGGGGAGCATGTTTCTGCCCCTATGACAAGCCCAGAAAACCTGCCCCAAGCATTATGATCAGCCAGGAAAGCGGAGCTGAGCGAGAACAGCATAAAGGAGCTGGGAGAGGCAAGGGAGGAATGGCTGATTTCCCCAAGGCAGTCTTAGGATTCCGGCTCAGACCACCGCTTTTACCCAGCTGATTGCAGGAAGGTCATGTCGCCTCTAGTGAGACTGCACTTCATGCTCCCACACGGCCCCTTTTCCTCCGCTCCCCCAGCTCTTAGCTGAGCCGGCGTCTCCCTTGTGCTCCCAGCCTCCGATCAGAGATGTAACGGGCAATTCCATGGAGGCAGCAGCTCCCCCTACGGGCTACAGAGTGTGAGAGCATGCTGCAACGCTTCCCCACTGCCCCCGTCTTGTACGCCACAGCTGTCAGCAGGGGAGCGAAAGGGCAGAAACTTGGGCCTGCCTGGAAAACCCCCAGAGCTGCCAAGGGGCCCAGTAAATTAGGGGAGGAGGGGTGACAGGCCAGCTAAAACTAGCCAGCTAAAAGTTGAGGGCTGGCAACAATTTGTTGTTGTTTTTTGGTGTGGGGGGGGGGAGAGGAGGGAGAGAGAAGCCAGTCTGAAGTGAAAGACCCTTGGGGCCTGCCTGCTTGCTAGTCCCCAAAGCCAATAGGGGCTCTGGAAAATCACTGGTACAGACGCAGCAGCAGGCAAGCCATGGCCGTCGATCCCAGCACTCGGGAGTGGACATCACATGGTCCCGAGCAGCAAATCCCTGCAGTGCTTGTGCTGCCTGCCAGCCAGCCGGGGGGGTGGGAACGGGCTCCTCTATGTGTTGCGGATTCCCAGAGCCTGCTCCAGCTCTTGCCGTCGCTGCTGAACCTGCGGGGAAAAGCCAGAGCCGCAGCGTTAGCGAGAGCCAGAGTCGCCGACGCTTCCAATGCGGACAGCAGCGCATCGCTAGGCTTCTTTGGCCAGGATCCACAAGCCACCTATGCAGGAGTCTTTCTGGCTGTGATCCACAAACCACTTACTTTGGAGGGGGAAAACCCCACTGAAACCCTCTGGGCTTCTCAGGAGTAAGTGGTTTGTGGGTCACAACCCTGAGTTCAGACAATATTGTTCTTGCCCTCAGGAGTTTGAAATAGAAGTCATTGCCCATGCTCTCTGCAGTCCACAGGAACCAAAAGCGTTCAATGCTTTCAATAAAAATGTATTCCTTTCATTTTGTATTTGCTCTCTCACACACACGTGTTTTTTCTATCCCCACCCCCCCGGGATTTTGATCAAAACGAAAACTGGAGGGGGGGGGGGGGGTTTAAAAAAAAAATCCGAAAGAATTCAGTGGAAACCAAATTGATTGTGCTAATTTCTGTTCTTAGGAAAACACCCATTTGTCAACAAAAAAATGGAAGACTCCCAACCAGAACGCCATTGCGGTGTAGTGGATTAGGTGCTGGACTCGGACCTGGGAAGCCAGGGTTCAAATCCCACCCTAGCCATGAACGCACTGGGTGGCTTTGGGAAAGTCTCAGCCTCGGTTCCCTGTCTGTAATAAATGTGTGTGTGTGTCTTACCCTGTGTCTCCCCCGCCCCACATCTTAGATTGTAAGTCCACTGGGGCAGGGACCTGTCTCTGAAAACCTACGACTGTAAAGTGCTGTATATACCTAGTAGCGCTACTGAAATTATTAGTAGCAGTAGTATTTTGGTTAAATATCAGGGGGATAAAAACTTCCAAGAGCTGTCCGGCATTGGAACAAGTTGTCTCCAGAGCTGTAGGCTCTCCGTTGCTCGAGCTTTCCAAACAGAGCCTGGACAGCCATCTGTTGGGGATAGGGTAGCTGTGGACTCCCTGCACCAGGGGGTTGGACTGGGTGATCTTT
The DNA here is from genome assembly GCA_003113815.1 of Sphenodon punctatus. Classification (NCBI taxonomy): domain Eukaryota; kingdom Metazoa; phylum Chordata; class Lepidosauria; order Sphenodontia; family Sphenodontidae; genus Sphenodon; species Sphenodon punctatus. The sequence continues at coordinate 3,473,843 of QEPC01008474.1, forward strand.
CCGGTGACTTCCAACTCCCCAATTCCAATCTGCTGCTTATTTAACAGGGTGCAACTGGAATGCAGGTGGGTCAGCAGGGTGCTGAGCAGAGGAGGAAATCCCCGCAGCGCTAGCCACCACCTGATCCGTACCACAGGTGGGGCAGGATCTTGCGAGAGGAGGAAGCGTACCTTGGAGTAGAAGTATCTGCACACGGCTTCCTGAGCCCAGGGCTGGAAATAGAACTCAGCTCGACGTTCCTCCTCGGGGTTCCCAACGACATCCGTCATGGTCTGGAGGCACCAAAGAGAGAGGAGGCAGGTCAGTCACATGCCCCTTGCAGAGTTCAAGTGGCAGCCCCAGCTGCGCCTGGCGGGTGGGCTCATGAACACCAAGCCTCGTGCGCTACCCAATGCTAGCCAGGGGCAGAGCGGCATGCTGCCACCCCATCTAAGGAGAGCTGAGCCTGTGCTCTGATTTGGGGGGGGGGGGGTGTCTCTGCTAGAGCTTCTTACCTTCAGATCCCGGCACTGCGACTGCAGCCAGTCATTGATGAAGCCCTGGGGGTCCCGGGCAAAGCTCAGCATGAACTCCCGCTGGGTCTTCAGCTGGTTAATGGTTTCTATGGTCTCGTGGATCTGAGAGAGAGAAAGGCAGCAGAGGGGTCTGGATGGGGCTGAGGCCGCAATGGTTGAAGGGATGGGCTCGAACCAAGAGTCACGTGAAGGATCTGGCACATTCAGTGAAGTCAAGACACTTCTCACTGACCCAAATGTATCCCATGCACACTCCCATCCTGCACAAACAGGAGCCATCAGCAGTTGCCCCAGAAGCAGAGTCCAGTCAGCCGGGAATCTCTTGCCTTGTGCCAGCACCTTCGTCCAACAATTGAAACGGTTCCACCACTGGGCAGGCCCACAAAGAAGTTCTGAAAGTACAATCCTAGCCTGGGATCCAGATTCAAGCCCCCTGCTCTGCCACACAAACTCCCTTTGTGACCTGGAGGAAGTCAATGGGCCACAGTTCTGTCACTGTGCAATGCAGCTAATAGCTCAGCCTCACAGGGATGCCGTGCAGATAAACACACCAAAACCTGGAGTGGGGCAGGTAAGACCCTGGAGAACTGGGTGGTTCCATATCATACCGATGTGAAGCAATGTATCCACGGTGAAATGGAATCATGGAGTCCTGATCCCCTAGCTAAGGATTGGGGCCACTTTCCCTTCCCAGGGGCCACTTTGAAAATTTGCACAAGCCCAGACGGCTGCCAAGAAACTGGGGGCAGGGTGCACTCGGGAAGAGGAAGGTCCAGATCATAGATCTCTTCTTTAACCTTGTGTGCATGCCCTCATCTCTGCTCCCTGAACTCATTCAAATTAGTGCTTCGGGGTAGGAACTGGATCCAGGCGCCAAATAAAAGCTAGTTGTAGGCTGCCTTTGGCCCCTGGCCTGAGAGTTGTCCGTTTTTTTGTAATACCGAGGGTGTGTCTCACGTAACGCTTGCCAGCATTCCAGCCGCCGGGAACATACGGAGGCAAGCGTTACATTTGTTCACTCAAACCTGGGAGCCAGTGGTTTGCCACCCAGAACCTATGTGGGGAAACTCTTCAGGAAACAAGCAGAGCAGGTGAAAACACACAAGAGACGCCATGTCTAGGTCACGACCCCACCCTGCCACTGGTCAGCCAGGCTACCATGGCGACATCACTCTAGCACCTGTCTCCATTAATAATCAGGGATGTGCCTAGCTTTGCTTTGTACTCATCAGTTTCAGTGCGAGCTGCTGGCTTTGCTTTTCAGTGTGAGCACGGAAACTCAGCTGGAAAGGCCGGCCTCCCTATTTATGCTGCTGCCTGATGGGCTCCCCTGGGTGGTCTGTGTCAATAGGGTGGCTGGAAAAACACAAGAGCAGCTTGAAGGCTTGGTCAAACTGCTCCACCTCAAAGTGACATCAGGGGTGCTACCAGGGAGGGGCATCGTAACAGGCACGCCCAGAACTATAGGATTTGCCATGCAAGCCACTGCACAGCCCCAAAGGAAGCTCTCTCTTCTCCGACACCCACCAAAATCACTAGAATTAACGATCTCTTCTGAAACCCCGCTGCTAAAAGCTATGTGCATATCTGCACACGCGCCCTATCCCAGCAGAGACAGGAGACCAGGGCATTCCCACCTTGTTATCTAGAGCAGCAATCTCCTGCTGGCTGGCTGTGGACAGCAGGAAGGAATTCATCTGGGTTTTCAAGGTATCATCCACTTCTACGTCAATGTCGTAGCAAGCCGTTTTCTTCTGGTCATTGGGGTCAACACTGGGGGAATTAGGCACAAAGCAACCAGAATGAGAGGCTGAGCCATTAAAATTCAACAGACCCCCTCCCCCCATGCTCCATAGGGGCAAGAGAGAGGAGTGTGCGCGCATGTGGTGGGAGAATAGGCCAAAGGAAGCCCAGAGGAAAGCTCAGTAGTCCCCAGTTTTGTTGTGGTTGCAAGTCACTTTCAAAGTTCAGGATTGATGGTGTGCTAAAGCTTTATTTTGAAAGTTAATCATACAAATGAGCTCTGTTCTAAGCCTGCCAGCAAGTAGAAAATAAAAAGTAGAAACTAAGAATAAGTATTTTTTCCTTGATTTTTACTTCAATTTTTAAAAAAAGTAAGCGTATGTGTCTTTTTTAAAAAACCGTAGCCAAGAGGGTTAAACACAGCACTCGATTCCTGCAGAGGCATCTTGGGGCTTCTCCCAGCTCCCATATCTCTGTCCACGGCTCCTAGGAGACTAGGGCGTATTTTAATTTCCCCCTATTTTAATCTCAGGATTTTTTCCTCATTTCACAAGATTTTGCATTTGCTGCCATGTTAGCAGCTTGTTGCCCACAGGTTGGGGACCACCAGGATAACAGTTCACAAGTTTAATGGAACCTTTCCCATTATAAGAGTTTTTCAGAAAAAGTTTTCGCATAAAAATGCAGCTTCCACCAATATTTTCCATTTTTGGCAACTGAGATTTTACAATATATATATATATATATATATATATATATCACAGAAGCTGGATTTTTTAATTGACGTTTCCCCCCGCCCCCTTTTAAATAACCTGACTAATTGAAAAATCCTAAAAATATATTTCTGTTCCAAACACTTTGAAACAAAAAGTTTGGATTTATGAATTTCATGAAAAACAAACCCAAATTCGCCCAGCTCTCCTCCCAGTCTCCTCCACTAGGGCTGAAACTTGATCTCAAGTTTTTTCTCGGTTACCGTCAAACATCACGGTTCTTGACTCTTTTTAAGCAAGAAGCGACAATCGAGAAACATGCAGATTCTCTACATTTCTCGGCTGAATATTTTTCTTGAAATACCGTTTACCGCCATTTACCGATTTATCCATGTACCACATTCATCCCGGCAATGCGCTTGCGTAACGTGGCATTTTGCACATCACGCAGTAAGCAGTAAATGGTGAACTGCGGCAAACGGTAAACGGCATTTTGAGTAAAAATTTCTCAGTCAAGATCTGTCTTTTATCAAGATTGTACCGAGATCTCAAAGACAATTCTCGATTCTCACAATATTTTTGCGAGAAACGATCTGCTTCTTGTTTCAGCCTGAGTCTTTCTTCACCCGTGACCAACATTTGCTTTGGTGCCACTTGTCTCCTCCCGTCAACATCTCACCTGATCACATGGTTGATGATGATGGGCTCTGGGGGCATGAGCAGGGCGTGCAGCCGCTGGGGAATCTCTGAGAACTTCATTCGCTGAGACTCAAATATCTGCAGGATGAAGAGGAAAGAAGCAGCTCAGGTCTGGGACAGGGAGAATTGGGGAAAACCCTTGTTCTCAGCCAAGCAGCTGGAGCTGCCTCCCTCCCCAGCGCCTTTACCTGCTGGAGGTATTTGTCACAGATTACATATTCCCGCTCGTGAGGATCCTGCAGCTTGTGGGTCTTGATGTACTGCCACAGCGCCTGGATGATCACAGGGCGTGTTTGGGTGTGGATCCCTAGAAGACGAGCCAGGCGTGGGTCCAGCTTGAATTGTGGAGGCTGTGGAGACAGAAGCACCCCAGAGCTTCTGTCAAAACTCCTTGAGCAAACCTCACAAGCTAAGTAAGAAATCTCTTGTGGCTCCCAAAAAAGATTTTCCACGAAAGTTCACTTTTAAAAGCGCATTATTTCTTTTAAAAAACCTAATAATTTAAACTTTAAAAAACAGTTTTCAGTCACAAAATTCTGACCAGCTCTAGGTTCAGGAAAAATCTAGCCACCTCTCCCGCATAGAGAACACCCCACTCACCTGGTAGTCCAGCATCAGGAGGACAGTGCAACGCACGTTCACATCCCCGGGTCTCTTCACCTGGAAGCCGTCCGTCTCCTGGGTGGTAGCAGTTCTGTGCCACTAAAAAAAATACCCATGCAGGAGGGATATTAGGGAGCATGAAGGCTGGTTAAGGGCATGCCATCTGCTGCTGCTGGGCAGGCAGAACACTTAGCTGCTGTCTACTGGGGATGGCAATACCTCCCCCACCTCGCATAGACCTGCCCATTGGCTTGGTTACTGGGAGAGCAATGCCACAGAGGCTCTACCACAAAGCATGAGGCATGGCGATGGGACGAGTGCATAGCCCCCAGCTTCTATAGGCCACGGCCCGTCACAGGGGTGGGCAAGGAACTGCAATATGACATTATTAGACTCGAGTGGCTGCAAATGGGTCTGTGCAGAGTTTCATCCTAGCTTCACTCCCCTGCTCTAGTGGTTAGTTAACAGCAATGTTGCTCTGCACAGCAAGTCATCAAGACAGAGGCAAAGGGCAGCTCACCTCCACCAGATGATTGTCCGGCCCATACAGGTCTTTGTCCAGCTCGATCACCAAAGACTTAAAGAAGGATGAGAATTTCCTCTTCTGCTTGGTGGCATCGTACTTGGACAGACCAGACTGCAGCAGCATAGAAAGGAGAATGATGGCCAATCCCAGTGAAGCAGCGTAGCCAACACCAAACATTCCCTCCCTGAGTGCGTAACTAAGGGGATGCCTGCCTCCATGCCGCCCATTCCTCTCACTGGACCAGGGATGGCCGCTCCGAGGGAAGGCAGAAGCTGCCGGCCTTGGCACTGTGCACCTGGGCTCAACGGACCATAGGTCTGACCCAGTACGGCACTTAGGTTTTTATGCTGACTGCTTCCCACAAGAGTCAAAGAAAACACTCGCAAGGCGTTATCCGCTCAGACTCTGGGTATCTAGCGAGAGGAGATGCGACCTGGCCCAACAGTGCTGTCTGAGCACACGAGTCAAGGCATCCAGCACGGAAAGGGAGGGGATGTTCCCCATTAACAAGCCAAGAGTGCTAGGATTCATGAAGGGAAGGCCCAAGCCGACATTGTGCTAGAGTCACTCACCCAAGGGCCAGGAGGACACCAGCATGCCTGGTATGAACCCAACTGTGCTCTCTCAGCCACTCCCGCTGCTGGAGTCCAGGGCAGGCAAGGGAGGGCATGCAGCTGTCCTGTAGTCACAGATTCTCAGCCACAAAGGACCATGAGGATAAACTAGCTTGATCTGCTGCAAGATCGAAGCCAGAGAAATTTGCCCAGGGATTCCCCGCTCTGGGCTGTGTGCTAGGCCTCATTACAAAGCAGCAGACCAAGGTGTTCCAAGAAACCGTATATAGGATATGCCCCAACGCTCAGCCTAGCAGCCAGGACTACAGAGTAACCAGGGCATGGTGGCTTCATGCTCTCTGCTCATACATCCCAGCCCGCCTCCCCTCTCCCTCTGTTCAGACTCCAGCTCTTTGGAGAGGCAGGTGTAATGCTGCACGGCGCAACGGAACCCAATTCTGACAATAAGTGATAGCCATCCTGTCCCCTACGGGGTTCAAAGACCCCCTCCCACACCCATCCGAAGGCACAGTTCCTGCTCCCCACTCACATCCTCTAGCAGCCGCCCTTCCACCCGGAGCTCCCAGGAGGCCACAGTTCCTTCACCATCCTCCGCGTCCGACTTAGCTGGGTTGAAGGTGTTGGAGATAAAAATACGCAGCTTTCTTTTTTGCTGAGAGGAAAAGCATCCACTGGATGTTAGCAAAGAAACCCCGGAGCCAATAATCACATCTCTACTCACAAGATGTCTTGGTGACCCCCACCCCACCCCAGTCTTTCACCTCCCGCACCTGAGAGTGTGCCCCAAGCCAAAAGAGCAGGCCAGCAGGCATCCCAGACCCTGGCTACACTGAAGCTCCAGCCAATGATACAGGGCTGTGGTTCTCCAAATGACATGCTCCATGGGGTCCTTGCAGCCCAAGACCATTCAAACATATGCTGCTTCCCCTGTACTCAAGCGGTGGTCTACACGGAGATATTGCATTGGTGCTATAAACTGGGTGCAAACCAGGAGCATAAACACCACAAGCACTAACAACCGGCAATTTGTGCCAGCAAAATCTCCCCCCTCATGCCTGTTCCTTGTGCTCCGTCTGCACGAGCACGATCCAGGCACAGTCTTGCGGATTTTGCAGGGGAGTACGTGCATAGTAAGAGATGCTAATCCCAACTGGCGGCTGTGGCTAGGACAGCTACGCGGATGCCAGGGACTGACACATTTGCTGGGCGGCTATGGGCAAGGCTGGTTATGTCATGCCCCTATGGTTTCTATTGCCCCACACGTTCACTGGAACAGGAGCAATGCACAGACCCGATGCTGGACGCTCTGCTCCCTCACCTTAATGGGCCGTTTTAAGGCCTCCTGGATATCCAGCCGTTTCCTCATGATGGTCTGGTCCAGCTTCCTTTCAAACGCCAAAAGATCCATGTAGGCCTGAGACTCCGGTACCAGCTCCCGGATCTAGGGCAGAAAAGAACCCATAAATTAAGGCTGAGCAATCACTGTTTCCCTCCCTCAAGAAGCGACTGCAAACATGCATGCCCCACTCACCCGCTGAGGTAGAATTTTATCTGCCATCTTCTTCTTCTTGGCACTGTGTGGAAAGAAAAAGACGTTCAGATGGCAGCCAGCTTGTTCCTTCTGTCACAGGCATGCGCCAGAAGAGCAAGGGTGCAGGCTTGGGACTCTGCACTGAAGGGGCACTGTTCCTCACATTCCCATTTAGCTACCCTATCCGAGGAACTGTGCGCTCCCACCTTGTGCACAGAAACTCTTTCTCTACATCATGCATTCCCCACAAGGGCTCCACCAAGTCAGGGCCAACTGACCAATAATCCTATTCTCCCAATGATTCCTGTTCTTGTAAGTGCTGTGCACATGTGGAGTCACAACACTATGCCCTAGCTTTCAGGAGGCGCTAGATAAATATGTCTTTGGTTAAAGCAGCTCCTAAGTTTGATCTTAGATTAAAAAAAAATCTGGGTTTTCTGTTCGAACCACTTAAAAACACAAGGAAAAAAAGCAAGTGGTACCAGGGAGCATTCAGATGTTATCAAAGCTTAACACCCAGTCACATCTGCAAAGTCCCCTTCTCCCAATAAGATAGGGGCACACACAAATATTGTAACAGGTGGACCAAGCAGAAGATGAATGCAATCCTAAAGGAACTGAACCAATAAGGAAAAAAAAATCCTGCACTTTTCCTCAGAGGCAGTTTGGTTAGGTAAGAACTTAAAATTTGGCTGTTCCTTGAGAATTCAAACTGTGATCTTCAAAGAACATGCATTAGTAGGAAAAGGGATCTACAGACACAAGCGCTTTCAGTTTCGGAGTCAATGAAGGATCGGGCATTGACGGCAAAAGCATTCAGGGTGCGGTGTTCACCCAGTTAAATTAGAATAGGTAATGCTACTAAATACTAGCAGATAAGGGATTGGTTTGTGGCCCAGGAAACCAGGGTTCAAATTCTCTCTTAAGCTATGAACTCATTGTGTGGCCTTGGGCAAGTCACTGTCTCTTGTCCTCAGTTCCGTCTGCAAAGTGGGAATAATAATGCCATTCCTCATAGGATGGTTGCAAGGATGAACTAGAAAAGGATTCTAAATCATTCTGAACACTGTGGGTGCTATAGAAATTATGCAAAATGAAAAAATTAATACTACTGAGGGATATAAAACCTCCTGTGCCAGGGCTAAAGTCAATCTCTGACTCTTAGGGGTTGGGATGAGAACTCCCAAGAGGGCATATTATCGAACTTTGGAGACAAAGCTGCACCAACCACAGGGCTGACCCAGTACAGCAATTATGAGTCTAGACTCGTACATGGCATCGTTTCAAGGGTGGAGAACCATTTCCCTCCTAGGGGCCACTATAAAAATCAGTCAAGGGCTGCACAGAAGTTGGGGATAGGAGTTTCTTCAGGATGGTGTGAGGGGAAGAAGAGGGTCCAGACCATGGATTGATACCATGGATCCATCCTGTATCCTTATTTGTATGTTCTCCTCAGATTTGGTCCCTTCCCCTGAGCTCATTCTTTCAGTGCTTGGGGGCAGGAGCAAGAAAGGGGGCAAATAACAAAAAACGAGCCACGGGCTGCATTTGGCCCCTGAGCCTCCTCACCCGTTTCAGGTTAAACTCACAGACCTTGACCTCTCCGTGCTGCTGCTCTTGGGCAATACCTAATCTACACCTTGCAGTGCGCCCGGCTTGCACCGAGGCTACACAGCAACACTCATCAAGCAGAACATATGTTTTAAATCCTAATTCTGCAGCTACACTGGCTACTCATTTGCCCCGCAAGGGGGGTCTGAACAGACATCCAGCCAACCACATAGGGGCAAGCACCAGCCTGTAGCTCGTGGCTTGTGTGAACAAAGATAAGGAAGGCGACTGTGGAGAGCTGCCCCTGCTGTTGCTGGTGAGGTAGCAAGCTTGTCCTGTTGGTGAGCTTGAACGCAGAGGGGCATAAGCCAAGCCTCTTACTTGTGGTTGCGATTCTGCACCGCCTGCTGCTGGACTTGCTGGATCTGCTGAGGGGCTGGTCTCTTGCGGGACTGGTCCATGCCTGACTGGGTCATGCCAGGCCGGACTGAGGGGCTCCCTCCATATCCCGGGGGGCCCATGGCAGGTCCCTGAGGTGTCATACGGCTGCCAGGCAACATGCCGGGGCGCTGGGGAGACAAACACATGGGGATCCATTTTCTAAACAGGCCTAGAAATTTCCACCATTCTCGTCAGAGGCCTTTACAACCCAGGAACCACAACCCTACACTTCACCCCCCACCAGAACCAGGGGCCCTCAGTCATTCCAGACTAGCATCAGCCACCTCCCATGAGGCAACCGCTCAACCTTTCCATCACTACCCCAGCAGCTCCCTCAGCCCATAATCACTCCAGATTCCCACCAATATCCATCTTCATTCCCACAGCAGAGCTTCCCCCACCCACCCCAGCCCAACTGTCCTCGCCTCTCATCTCAGGCTCTTCCCTGGGGGAATCTCCTCATCAGCTGCTGCTGCTGCTGCCGCCGCCGCCGCCCCCTCTCCCCCACCTCAACTCCTTCAGAACGCTAAGCACCTCCTCCCTGCAACCTCTATCACGCTCCCCATTCCTGTCACTAATCCCAGTCCCCCCCACAAACCCAGAGACTCTTTTCCTTCTCTCCCCACACACCAGTTGCTCTTAGCAGTTATGGAGGCCACTTGCTCCCATCTCACTCCCCACCCTTGCCCATAACGCTCTCCTGCCCTCCAACCC
>QEPC01008474.1:3483948-3551544 GCA_003113815.1 Sphenodon punctatus
CCCGCCACACAAGTCCCTCCCCTCCGAACCCTCCCTTTAAGCCCCGCCCCCAGCCTAAGCCCCTCCAGGCCCCGCCCCCTTAAGCCCCACCCAGCCCCTCTCCCAGGAGCGGTACCGGGTAGGCAGCGCCCGGCAGCGGGGAGCGGTACATTCCCTGGCCGGGGGCCGGGCCCATGCGCACGGGTGGCCCCGGAGTCCCCGGGCCCAGCGACCCCGTTCCGGGCCCAGCCCCGCCGCCTCCACCGCTCGGAGTCACCGACTGGAAACCCGCCCGCGCAGCCATCTTCCCTCAGCACAAAGGGGGGGGAGGGAACCGGAAACAGCCGGCCGAGGCATAGAGACAGCCGCGCGCGCGCGCGGGCACAGAGCGTCGCATCTCGAGTCCGGAACCATAGAGCGGAGGCCAGAGCGGCGCCGACGGGGGAATAGGCCGCGCACGGGCTTCCCCCTCTCGGCGGGAGTGTGGAACTGCGGCCCTGGTTCCCAACCCGTACGGAGAAAAGTTGAAAGGTGGTGGTACCGGTCGGATTTATTATTATTATTATTATCAACAGATTTTGTTGGGTTTTTCTTTCTACCATTCTCCCCCTTTTTATATATAAAAAAGACCTTCAGCCACAAAACTAAAAAAAAAGAGTCAATTTTGAGAGTTTTTAAAATATATACTCCCTCCAGCTCCAAGCCCCCTGCCTCCCCTATCTCCATCCCTGCTCCTGCTGCCCTTGCCCCACCCCACCCCACCCCATTCCCCTAGTGGGCACTAGGGTGGCTGAGAGTGGCACATTTTAGAGGACACTTCTGAGAAATACAGGTTCCAGGGCTGCATGGGCACCACTGGCCCAGACACAGAGAAAGGAACTTAGCAACTCTTATTGATACATTATAAGAACTGGGTTAACATTAATAGAAAACCCACTGCCTGCTCCAAATAGTTGTGACTTGCTTCCCCAACTTGTAATCTTCAAGGTTTACTTCTCTTACAGCTAGGAGTCTTTCCATCCATTCTTGAAAGAGAGTGCATTGGACCAAGCCCACAGAACCATATTCAAAGTGCAGATCCTTACCCATCTGCAGCTGAGGTGCTCCTGAGTCCCAAAACATAGAAATGTTGTGGGAGTTGGTTTTCCTTTGTATTTGAACAATGAATTGCTTCCTAATTGAGCACGGACACACACGCACACACAGAAACTAAAGTAAACAAAAACTTTGGAAAAAGAAGATAGGTCAGGTGTCAAGGGCCTAGTCTTGGGGCAGAAGCACAGCTGGGCTAGCACTGGTTCCCTGCTCATTGAGTAAGCCCTAGGCATCCATATTTGGGTGAGTCAAAAGCATGGATGGTTGGATCTGTAGCAAGTGTCAAAAGCCAAGCAAGCAGTCCAGGACACAGGTGGGCATGGCATACCGCTTACAGACTGGATCTTCTACAAATTAACAACTGGATCGTAGAAGCTAAGCTAAGGACTAAAAGCTAGCACCCGACCAGAAAGTATTTATATAGGCTCTTCCAGCCAATCCTCAGGCAGAGCTGTGCAGCCAATCACAGCAAGGGTTAAAATGTTCCTGGGAGAAGTGCAGGACTTGGGTTGTTCCAGACTCAGAGCCCTCATATTCATACCTGTCCCTGGTGACTTTGAGCAGGGCCGGCCTTAAGCAGCAGCCATGGCTCCGAGGTTCCTGATTGGCTGTTGATAACCCATCTTAATTGGACATGGATCCCTATTTAATTTCCTGGGTCATCACCGCAAGCCTTTTTCTGTTTTCATACAGTTTTGAAGGCTCCACAGAATGCCCTTCTGTGCATGGCTTCCCTGTCTCTCCACAGCAGTGGTGAAAGGGCTCCCTCCCAATGAGGCCCCAAAAGTAATGGTCTTCAGGGCCATTACATGGGAAGCTGAGACTTGGAAAACAGCGAGCAACATTATTTGGGCGTTCTGGCCAACAAAGCGTTGACTGCGAGTCATGAAAATAATGTGGAGGGACAGGAATCCCTAGTACGCAGAAAAAGACACTGAGAAGTAACTCAAGCAGGATTGGGGTTGGACAGAGAGCAAAACGGAGCCTGGGAGTAACTGGAATCTCTAACTGGAGAGTCCAGCGATGTTGGAATTGTAACACTCCAGGACATATATTGAGAAACTTCCCTGAGGGAAGATCCTTGGGAAATCTGGTAACCAAGTGTAGGGAAACAACATAGGGCACATGAGGAGAGATTGTCCTTACCTAAAAATAATTAAGATCCTAATAAGAAGAGGCTGGGTAACAGAAAGTACAAATGAACAAGGAGAAAGATAAGCCCCGGAACAAAGGTAAAACAACTCAAACAGGACTAACGAAAAATACTAGAGACCTAGGAAGATCTGAAGAACAGTTTAAGAGATCAGATGTGGCTGAGGGGCTGGGTAGATCAAGGGGGACTAGAGGAAGAAGAAGCCCCATACAGAGAAGATGAGTGGGATACTACAGAGAGGAGAAGAAACTATGAGGGCTATGAAGAGGAGCTAGACACTACGGTAGCGTGAGTAGATGGCTACCCAACGGGCTCCGACTATGAAGATGCAGAAAAGGATGAAGAATTTATAAAAACTATGCAAGGAAAATGGGGTCCAGTTGGCACAGAAACAATGTGAGGGGGCCTGGCCAAAGACAGAAGCCTAGTGTCTCCTTTAGACCCACCAGTACAAACAAGAGGTAGAAGACCTAGAGATGCCTCCTCTGGAATCAGAGGAAGAAGGCTCCCGCACATCTCAGGCAGAGGCTAGGGCAGCTGAAACTGTGGTCAGTCTATAAGGTTTCGTTTAGTTAGTTTATTTATTTAGTCAGCAAATTTGCTATTTCAAATACAAAATATAAATATAAATCCACAGTAAATGCAACACGGGAGAACCAACATCCGAACAAATGTGAATAGATTACAACGGCAATTGCACCAAGCATTTAAGAGTCGGGCGTGGCAACTTTGTTTTCCCGTTCATCCAACAATAAAAACATAGCCACCGCTTTAATTTGAGCCACCTCTGTTAGCTTGAAAAGTTCTTTGTAATACTGAAGTGAGCCATGGACATCTAGCTTCAACACTGGACAGACCCATACCTGTTTGAGAGTAGCATATTTAGGGCACTCAAAAATCAAATGGGGCAGAGTCTCAACCACCGATGTACAAAATGAGCAAATCCGGATTAGCAGTAACCAGAGTAGGCACCAAATCATTGATATATAGGTTAAAGAAAAGAGGGGCCAATAAACAGCCCTGTCTCACTCCTTGACAGAGAGGGAATTGTCTGGTAAGATCCCCTCTATTGTTCACCCTTACTACTGCCTCCGTATCTCTATGTACACTGATAATAAGTTCCAATAGATCTGAGGAGATTCCCATCTTCTTGAGCTTGAGCCACAACAACTCTCTAGACCTTCGTATAATCTATAAAGGCAGCAAAGAGGTTCCCCTGCTTAATCACTACATATTTATCGATTAGATATTTAAATATAAAGCAATTATGTGTTGTCCATTTGGCTCTACAAAATCCCGCCTGTTCCTCATTCAGCGGGTGGCCCAATTCCACCCACTTTTCCAGGGCAGTCAGAAGTGTCCTTACATATAATTTACCTGTTCTGGGGAGAAGGCTAATTGGCTTGAAGCAAGCTGAGTCAAGCAGATAACCTTGCTTGAATATAGGCATATAAGGTATAGAACTGCCAGCTGTAGATTTGGAGGAGGAAGATGTCCTCCTAGCACACAGAAATTGTGCTGGGTAGGAATAAAGATTAAGAATTGGGTCCAGTACCAGTGAAGCCTAAAGCTATATGCTTAATGGTAGTAACTGAGCCCCAAGACTTTAGGAAAAGGAGACACAGATGTCTCTGAGGAACAGCAAGTATTAAGGAAGATCAGGCATTAAGATGGCTAATGGTAGCCAAAGAGATGGATATAGATGGGAAAAGATAAAGAAAATCCAGGGTGCGCAGGAAAAAAATATAAGAAAGAGAAAAAAAATAAATTTCCTTGTGCTGAAAGGAAGGAGTTCTTGCTAGCTATAGCACCCAACGGGCATAAGAAAAGTCCATGGAGAATAAGGTGCGAGTTATGTAAAATGTGGGCGGCCTAACCAAAAGATTTGTCCCTTTAATGGGAAATCAGAACCAACTATCAGACCCCAGGTGTGAACCCATCTCCTTGTGATGCAGGAAAGGTGCTTTTGGGGTCTGCAATGCCTGGTGGATCTGCTAATATGCCGCATTCCTCCTTTATATGCCTTCCCCTCTCCTTGCCCCTTGCATGGCTACGCCCTTTCCCAGCTGGAGCTTGTTTCCCCAGTCTGGCCTCTCAGCTTCCGGATTGGCCACAGATGGTACTTAAACACTGGTGTGGGTGTTGGAAACTGGTGGAACAATGATTTCCCTCCACTTTGATCCTTATGGTTTGTATATTACAAATGTGCTTAAGTCTCTGCTTCTATAGTAAAATTTTCTCCTTTGACTGTGTGCTGTATATTTTGGTTTGTAATGTCTTCCTAGTTACATGTGCCTCCTATAGCTCATGTGTTTGATCCTCTCTTGGTTTGTCTTCCTACTTTCCTGTGTCCCATATAGCTCCTATGCTTGATCCTCCTTTGTAAATCTTGTTTATCTACTTCCTTGTATATCCCATCCTCATAGCTTGTGTACTTGATTCCTCCTTGGTTTGTTTCCCTACTTCCTTGTGTGCAACACACACACCCCAGCTTATGTGCTCTATTCCCCTTGGGTGCTGTGTGTCCTGAGCTGTCTCCTTGCCTTTCCTCTAGCTTTATGTTGGATCCTTGCTTGCTGTGGCTTGGCTTGGTTTTGCTCCCTGCTTTGCTGTTCCTTCTATAGTCCTTGTGCCTGGTATGCCTCTTGGGAAGTACTGTGTTCAGGGTTCTGGGAGTCCTGCTTTGGTTCCCAGAATTTCAGCTTTCTATTATCCGCCCCTTAGTCTCATGGAACTCTGTGCTCAGGAGTCCCTTATCCTTCATTCCCTTCTTGGTGTGGGGTCTTACTCTTTCTCTCTGACCTCAGTGATGAAGCTGGGATCCCTGGCTGCAAGAGGAGAGTACTCTCTTGAGGCTCCAAGACCTATTGAGAGGTCCTCTTTCCTGTAAGCCTTCTGTCCACCTGGTTCTCTCCTCTTCCCTACTCTTGGGGAGTGGGGTATCCCCCATCCTTATGCCCCTGATACCTGTCCCTGCTGAGACTAACTAAAGAGGAACTGAGACGGCAGAGTGTAAAGATAGTAGTAAGTGAGGGAGAGGCTGAATCTCTGGGGTTCTTCACAGCTTTTGGTGAAGGAAACTCTTATGAGAGGGATGGAAAAAGTTGGAGCACTGTGGGACTTGAGTCCTGAGGAAGGCTACAGAAAAGCTAACGCATTAGAGGGGAAAAGTGACAGAGGTATGTGGAGAGAGATCCCTGGGAAAAAGTGCTAAATGAAGGCTCTAATTTACATGGCCTAACCAGGTCTGTAGGGTCTTGAGGTGGGGAGGGTCCTCACCCCACTTAAGCTGTAAGAAGTCTAGAACACAAAAGCTAAAAAGGATTTGTAAAAGGTCTGATTACGCTGATGGGGACCAGTTGCAGCAAGCCAAAGGCTGGTGATCATTCCAAGGGGTAGAAAACGTCAAGCAGCCCGAATTACTGAAAGAGGAGAGCTGGAGTAGCTTTAACTAATAATTGATGGCAAGGCTTGGTGATTGCTAAAGAGAGCCTAAAATGCTAACCATGGTGGTAGAAAGAATGGTTAAAGGGTCTGGAAAAAAACATGGAAATGCTGTAAACAAATGGGCGGAGATCTCTTCGGTGAGTGTTAAGGAAAGCTTGGTTGTGTGTGTACATAAAATAAGGCTGGATAAACAATGTGACATGCTACGGCACTGAACATATGGATGGTTTGGGTGGGCTGGCCTTGCCCCCAAGCCTGTTGTCATTTCCGCAGTGTTGTAAAACCTGCCTGTTCACCCAGGCCTTTGAGGTAGGGGGTAGGGTGGGTTAGGGTGGTTTTTTCTCCCCTACCCTGTTTACTGTTTTTAATTCCCAGGACCCTGTTTTTAAATGTTTAACTGGGTTGAATGTTTTATAATTGTTTTTATGTATTTTTATTATTGTTGGAAGCTGCCCCGAGCTGTTTTCAGGAGGGGCGGGGTATAAATTGTAGAAATAAATAAAGAAATCCCAAAAGGGGTAATAATGCAAATGTCTAAACTTATAGACTGTAAGCCAGGTGGAGGAGAGCCTCCCTGGTAGGGAAATGAATAAAACTAACTACACCAGGTGGAAGATTACCTCCATGGCAAGGGCTTTGTAGGCTTCCATTCAGCCATTACCATGTATGATAAATGTAATGTGAGTTGCTGGGACTTGGCTGCCATGCTGTGCCCAGTAGGGGAATGAAAGATAAGACTGAGTATGTACTGGGTGGAGGAATGCTCTGCAGATACAGGAGAAGTCTTTGAGAGAGACTGAAAATGTGAAACCAGGTAGGGTGGCCGTACCTCCCCTTGAAAAGAGGACACTTATGAAAAATACAGGGCAGCACTGGAACCAATGCAGCCCTGCCACTTGTCTTTTTCATAAGCGTCCTCTTCTAAAGGGGTGGTACGGCCACCCTAGGAATGGGCCCAGCTGAAATGGGTGATGCGGGGGCTGGGAGGGCGTTAAAGCCCTTTTTAGGGTGCTAGGCCCTAGTGCACATGTGATAAATGGTGACGTTGTATCTTGTTCATGCTGAAATTGAAAATATTGACGTGGTGGTGGGGCACTGTAAGGAATAATACTGTCCACTTGCAGAGCTAATGTTGTAAAGAGCTGTACCCTGCTTAAGGAGTATAAGCCAGTACTAACTGCACTAGTCCTGTCTCCCAAAAAAGGGGAGGTGTGTGGCAGGGAGCGGCATAATCAGGCTGTGATGCCTTTAAAGGAGACCGAGGAGGGCGAAAGCCACGCCTCTCCCTGCTGAATACAAGACAGGAGGCTGGAAGCAGGCGTTGGAAGCTGAAGAGATGATCTTTCTGCTGGAGAGAAGCCTGTCTGAAGAGCAAGTCTTCGTAAGCTAGCCGGAGGGTTGCTGCCTGGCTAGGCTGGAGAACTGTATATGCATATGGACTGTGTTGTGCTAATAAATCCTGAGAACGCTAATTCCCAATGATTGTGTGAGTGACTGAACTGATCCTGGAAGTCCTTATCCACATTGGCAAGCCCACACCTGCTACACAGCCAGTTTGTTCAGGCCTCTAGTGCCAGGGTAGTGCAGCTGCTTGGGGGGGGGGGGACTCCACGTGCTGCATGAGCGAGGGGTATCCCAGGCGCAGCACAGATTTCTGTGCGTGCAACACTTGCTGCATGTTTTTTTTATGGTGTGAGCTAAGATGCTGATTTAATTCCATGTTGCAGGGGGTGCCCCTAGTAACCTGCACAGAGGTGGGAGAACAATCCCCCACTCACCACAAAGCCCCCATTTGACCTGTGATCCTACTGACCCTGCCAAGTGGGAACTTCAGTCTTCCTTAGGGAAGCAGAGACTCTGCTGCCTCTGGCAGTAAACCCTTGTTTACCCAGCTCGCTCACTATGGGAGCTGCCTGCAGGGAAGTAAGGGACCATGCAAATAGGGTTGAAGGGTGGGTGTGGCTGGGTGTATACCCTTTTACCATTTGTGGATGGAGACTGGCTCTAGGTGTTGAGATTTCATGAATGTCCTAGTATACTTTATTTATTTGCTGCCCTTCCCATTTTAAATCTCGGGGTGGCTTGCAGCTGATAAAAAACATCTTCTAAAATCCCTCTAACTCCCTGCAGCTCTTTTCACTAATCTTCCCCTGCTAAATGGCTGGCCAAACGGAAAGGTCTTGCATTGTTTCTGGAAGATGAGCAGGCTTGGCCTTAAACAAGTCTCCAAGGGGAGGAAGTTCCATAATTGTGGGGCAGTCACCAAGAGCACTTCTCTGCATGCCCTCGTTGTAGAAACTTTGCAGTCAGACGCTACCAGCAAGAGGGGTCTCCCGGCAGACCTCGGAGGTCACGATGGGATACTAGGAAGAGGCCATCTTTCAGATACTTGGGATCCAAGCCCTTTTAGAGGCCAAAACCAGCACCTTTAATTGTGCTTGGAAAAGTATTGGCAGCCAGTGCAGACCCTGGAGTATTGTATTGGGGCTACCTAACTAGATTGTGATTTGGTATGTGGGGAGAGGCAGCAGTGTAGCTACATGGAATGGGCTTCCGGCTGGGGCACACTGCTCTAATGTGCCATGTGCATTCTACAGGTATGACAACCTACCACACCCCCACCCCCCCCCAAGGTTGTGGGTCACAGTTCACTTAGACCTACTGCACCTGTTACAGCTATGCCCTGTGTGCAGGGGTGGGGGTATTTTGTTTGGATATTGTATTTGTATTTATTTTTTTAATTGTAAGCTGCCCTGAATGCTATTTTGGAAAAGGGGAGCATATAAATATAATGTAAGAATAATAAAGCATTACTTACTTGCCCTCAATATCGGAGCTGGTCCATGCCAGGATGGATGCAGAGTTGTAAGCTTGGGGAAAGGGGGTCAAGCCCACATGCGACTTCTTTGGGGTGATCATCTTTCCCCTCCAGGATGAGTTAACTTGGTTTGCTGAGGATCAGGCAACTATCGTGTTAGCTTTTGAAACAAGGGACCCTGTTCTGGGGAGGCCCAGAGAGGAGAGGACATTGGTAAGGTCACCCTAAAGGCCAGTAAGTAACATAACTGAGAGGACAAGATCATGGGTAATCATAGTCCCAGTCCAGTGCTCTGTCTGGTAGGCCATGCTGTCTCTCTTGCAGCTATACTTAAGTCCTAGAGGATGTGCTGGCAACAGGGGTGGAGGCAGCCACAGTGGGGTAGCTGGGCTGGATGTGATCTTTACAGGAATGGGATGCCAGGTGAGGGGAAGCCCAGGGTGTAGCATGAAGATATAAGCCAGGGTCAAATGGAGCCAAGTAAACAAAGCAGAAAGATGGTCCAGATACAGGGTCAAGAACTGAGCCGAGAGGTAAGGTAGGGGTATAGCTACTGTTGAGCCAGGGGGTTCAATTGAACTTGGGCCCTGGATTCTAGGGGTGGGGGTAGAGGGAGGGAGATCCTGCAAGGGGCCTCAGTGCCATGAGGAAAACGGTTAGAGGAGAGAGGGAGCAGGCCAACACTCACCCTCCACCCACACTTTCTACTAGTGCTTGGGCTGCTTGCCAAGGGTGCAGGCCCTGCCAAAAAAGTTTTCAGAGTGGGCAGGGGGAAATGTTGCCCTTGCTGACGCTTACAACTTCCTTCTCAGTGGGGTTGCCGTCCCTCTGGTGGAATGTCACTGGGAGCCAGAGCAGCATCTCAGCCTTTGTGGGGGGGTAGGTCAAGGCGGGCTCAGGGACTGTCTGCCACTTAGAAAGATACCACCCCTTTGTTTTGCGGGGTTGTATTTGGGACATGTAGCAAGGCACTAGTGGGCCCAGGTCAGGGCCAGGAGTTCAGCCCACAGGAAGAAGTTGGGGAGAAAGATGAGGGTGAAGATTGGAGAATGGGAGGAAGTTGGAAGCAAGGCCAGAGCTAAGTGACGGCTGAGGGGCCAGGCTGACACAGTCAAGCAAGGCAGGGAACAGTAGGTGCGTGGAGTAGATTAGAGGGCTGGAGAACCTCTGCCTTGCCAACTACTTCTGGCTCGTAGTGCCCTAGCCACCCCCAGGAGGCTTCCTCCAACTTACATTGCCTGTGGCCAACTGTCCCGGTTCCATTGACACACAAGCAAATGGCCAGGAAGGGGGAAGGCGCTGGGTGTGAGGGAGTCTCCTGGGTCAGGGCTGTGCTGCTGCTGGCTGCTCTGGGCAGGGTCATCATCCTCCCAGTGTGGCAGAGTCCTAGGGCTGGGAAGAGAGAGGGAAGAGTCTGGAGTCCTCCAGGAACAGCTACCCAGGACATTGCGGTGAGGTGGAAGGTTCCCTATATTATTATAAGCATTTATACAGCGCCAGTGCTGTAGCAGGCGTTTTACAGAGAATAACCATCTACGTTAATGTTGGCTGCAGCCTTAGACAGCCAGAAAGGAACTACCTAAAGTGGTCAATAGCAAGGTACTTGCTTCTAGCCACGCAGAGGCTCCGTAGATGCAGTGTTGGCCAGCAGGGGTGGAGGAACATACCCTGCCCCCAAATCCTAGAGACAAGGCAAAGGTCAGTGAGCAGAGCACCCGGGTTCATTGTGGGCTGTGGTTGTGTGAGGATGTCAGTGGCAGATGGGTGTGTAGGTCTCACAACTCCTCTTCCTGGGATCCTGTTAATCACCCACCCCCAAGTGACAAATGGGCAGGGACAGCTCGCTCCTACGCCATGTGTCTCGGTAAATGGGGAGAATAAAGACAAAGATAATGCTGAGAGATGGGAAAAACAATAGCTGCCACCTGCCAATCACAGCAGCTGCTGTGTCCCATGAATGTATAAGCAGCATGAGAATGGTCTGTGTCTATAAGTATGCATGCAGTAGGATCCCCTGGTGGACAGAAGCAGAACTCCTCAGCCATGTGTCCTACACCTTGTACTAACCACACTGATTCAGAGCAGGGGTGGCCAGATCCACTTGGTCCAAGCAGCAACCTCAGGAATTCGAGCAGGACCCCTGCTGCAGGCTCCGGGCTTGAATCCCTCACACTGGCTCATTCCGTTAGGACACTTCAGGAACTGAAGGGAGCCTTCCCTACCCCACTGGAGGAGCTCTCCTAGCTTGACTCCTCTTTGGAGACACTCCTGGGGGTTCTAGTCCTGCTCTCCTACCCAGAGCTGATTCCTGAGAGGCTGGTTCTCCCCCCCACAATCTAATTCATGATCTACTAGTAGATCACCTCCTTCTTGGTCACCCCTGGTTCAGAGGGTGCCTTTACTCATCACAAAAATGTGTAGGGGATTGGTAACAAGGACAATCCTCAAGAGGCAGGTTTTTGTTGTTCATACATAACAGCTGGTGGGCAGCCAGCAGCCACCCACCATTATGTGTGATGGGGCGTACTGGTCCTGGGGAGCAGCAGAGCTAGGAGAAGCAGCGGGAGCCCCGTTGCTGCTGCTTGGTGCCCTTCCACTCCCATGTTAACAACGCAAGCGGTAGCGGGGAAAGGAGTGGAGAAGTCTCCTGCTCTGTTCCCCACGGGGAATACCGGCAGTGGTGGCAGGGTGGGGGTGGTGGAAACGGAGTGGGGACTTCCCTTGTTCCACTGCCTGCCGCTGGTGCTCCCAAAGGTAGCTGCTGTGAGGTCTTGCTTAGACTTCCCAGCAACTACATGGAATCCCTTAGCATGCAAGACAAGGCCGGAGATGAATAGCAAGTAGCAGCTATGCATTAACCACTCACTTGTGCTTACTGTAATGTCTAAAGCAGGAGGAGGGAATCTTTTCTCACCTAGGGGCCTCTGTGAAAACTAGTACAAGCTCTGAGGGCTTCATAGAAGTTGGGGGCAGACGTGTGCTCAGGAAGAGGACAGATCTTGCGTCTCTCCTATCTTTGTGTGCAGGCCCTCACCTCTGCTCCCTTACGCTGAGCTCAGTCTTTCAGTGCGCCAGGGTAGGAACTGGATCTAGAGGCCAGATCCAGGCTCTGAAAGGGGCAGGGGATGGGGAGGCAAATTAAAAATGATGTATGGGCTGCATTTGGCCCCTGGGTCTGAGGTTCCCCATCCCTGGTCTAAAGCAGGGTTGCCATCCAGTCCATATTTCAAGGAACCGTACCATTTGAATATTAAAATGTAGTGTTCCATTTCAAGTTAATACATAATGCAGTTTGCTAATTGTTTTTCTAAATTCCTTGTTCCCACGGTACAGCGCCGCTCCCCTGCCTGGGCTAAGTGGGACTGGACTCGGCTGCTGCCCGTTCCTTATTTTGGGGCTCCTCAGGTGGCACCCCTAGTCTGACTACTGACACCCAGGGAAGGCCTCCTTTAAAGCATTCTGTGCTTTAGAACTTAATTAGAGGCACGACACCCCCCCCCCCCCCCCCCCCCCCATACTCCTCTGTACCTACCTGTGGATGCCCACTGAAGCTGCTGGAAATAAAAGCCCCTCCCCCCCCCCCACCCATTTGCATTCATCTCCCGCCCCCGGCAGAGGCCTGGAAGAGGTACAAATGCCCCTTCGGTGTGCAATACACACCAAAGTGCCCCAGGGGCAACTGCCTCCAAACCCGTTAACTGGTTTCTCCTCTTGCTCTAGGCAGCAGCCCATCTCCCTTCCTGCAGGGATCAGTCACACTGTCTTCTAATCCAGCTTCCCTTCCTGACTTCCTCTGTCAGAGAGACACTGCCTTTCTTTGATCCCTGCTCCCCTGGGAGGAACAGCCCATCCGTGTCTGAGCCCTAACTCAATATCAAAGCAAACAACAGAGGCAAAGACCCTCTAATCTGATTAGCTTGTGGCTGAGAGCATCTGGGCCATTGTATCCATTATGGCTAATTGGAGGCTGTGCTGAAGCTACAGGGAGGGGTGTTGGGTCATGGGGGTGGCCTATTAACAGGGTACCTGTGTGGGAGGGGTCCTGTGCCGTTGTGTGATGTATCTATGCGCAGCTCAGTGTCCGCCGCTGTCTTTTCTGGGAGCTGTGAAGTCAGTTTTCAGACTCGTAGAAGAGAGAGAGACTTTTTTTAAAATGGGCGGTGACTGGGGGTGGAGCAGTCGGTGTTCATGCCGCTGCAGGAGGTGTCTGTGTGTGATGTACCTGGGTGCACACCTATTTCCCACAACGCAAGGAACCACCAGTGTTTTTGTGGCATTCACATGGGAGGCACCCACGCATGCCCACCCAGTGGACCTACGTGAGTGCGTCTCGTGGAAAAAGGCGCAGAAGATGAAGAGAGACAATTTTCCCTCCTGTGAAAGTGACATTTTGATTATTTTCCAACATTATTATTTTTTAAAATGGAAACAAAAATTTGGGCCCAAGTAAAATGCTCATTGTGGGAGAGATGCAGTTTGCTGTAGTCTCGTGCCCCTACCCAAAATGAAGGGGACCTCCCCCCCTC
The DNA here is from genome assembly GCA_003113815.1 of Sphenodon punctatus. Taxonomy (NCBI): domain Eukaryota; kingdom Metazoa; phylum Chordata; class Lepidosauria; order Sphenodontia; family Sphenodontidae; genus Sphenodon; species Sphenodon punctatus. The sequence goes on from QEPC01008474.1 coordinate 3,496,967, forward strand.
ACTGGGTAGCTCACCCTGTGTCCCTCACCATCTCATACCATCCTACCAGTCACCGTTCTGCTCACTGTTGCTGGCATCTGAATTTACCCCTCGCCTTGAAACAATGGCAGCCTCTCTGCCCCCTCCCTTGCCTGCTGGGAATTTCACGGTGGGAACGGGCACAGCCGATGAGTTTCTCCTTAATTTTGGCCACTGCCACAGAGGTTGTGGGGGCCAACATTAAGGAAGGTGCATAGGTGACTGGTAACAGCTGATAGTGGGGAGACACAGGAGTGGGGGCTGGGGTAGGGGTTCTATAGGGCATCTGAAAATCTGGGGGGGCATGTGTATTGCCCCCAAAATCACCAATGGGAAAGGGACTATGCCTTGGACTCTGGGGTGAACGTGTCTCCTCTACCTCCCTGCCCTGGCATTTACACCCTTTGCTCACAAGACCCTGGGTTATCACAGACACCTGTATGTTTTCTGGATCAGGCACCGGGGGGGGGGGGAAGAGGAGAAGTGTAACACTCCCTTCTGCCATGTTACATGCAAAGGGATTTCGTTCCAAACTCTGCTAGTGATTCCTTTCACCTTGCCCAAGTCCTGTATGGGCATCACTATGGCCATTTTTAAATGGGGACAGCTGGGGGGCAGGTCTGTGCATGCCCCATGGAGTGCCCACACATGCTGGTGAGGGGGTGGGGAATCAAACAGGCGGGGATGGGGGTGGGTCCTTCCCAACACACTGCCCCGTGATGGAGCATCCTGTATTTTTCCCTGATGCTCTGTGCGTGGGGATGAATGAGTGGTGTGGGTCACAGCAGCACACACTCACCTACGCCAACATCAGTGGGGAGCTTTACTGTGTCAATTTCACCAGCGGGGGAGCTTTGTCCTACACGGGAGAGCTTTTCCATGTCAGTTTCACCAGTCCTAACTTTGCCTTGTCACTTTCACCACCAGGGAACTTTGCCTTGCAGTAGGAAGCTTTGACTTGTCCGTTCCAACAGGGAAGAGCTTCTCCTTGCAGTGGGGACCTTTGCCTTGTCAGTTTTACCAGTGGGACTTTCCGACTTCATCTATTTATGCTGTCAGTCAATGGGTTCCTCCTGTTGGTCAGCGTCCACACTGTGGCAGCACAAGCACAGAACAGCATGCTGCTCCACCACAAGATGATGTTGTGGTAAGTACCACAGAGTTGATTTCCCCAGTGGTTTAATGTGACCCACAGAGCTACCCTGTGATTGCAGGCTTTCTGGGGCAGAGACTGCTTTCTTGTTTAGTCCTCATACAGGGTCCTGCCCTAAGACTAGCGTTCTCAGGTGCTGAGGCAAAACTGTCAAAATCTGAACAGAAACTGAGTTCTGAAACATGGCTAGGGAGAAAAAGGCAGAGTCTCCATAGTTGATATCATCCTTTATATCATCTTTAAGAGTAGCGAGTTTTGATATACAATGCATTTGTCATCTTATTGTGCTTCCTATGAAAATGTGTACATAGTACAGATACCAGAGAGAGAATTAAACACTTTGTACACTTGAAGGCATTCAGAGATAGGTAACAGAAAAAATAAAAAATAAATGGCACAATATCAAGGCTTAGATGCTACCTGGATGAGTATATACACTGAGATGGCCCCTATAAGGTATATATATATATGTACATATATATATATATATAGTAATATATATTATATATTATATATAAGAAATATAAAATGAGGATGAAGTCATAAAAATGGACAAACAAATAAAAATAAACCACACGTCAAACACCCAAGCCCCCCATCTTTAAAAGTTTTAGAGGGAAAAAAACAAACCACTTTGTTGCAAAAGCTTTTAAAGATTAAGGAGCACTTTGGCCCTTTGAGAGAAGGGGAATCTGCCGGTGGGGTGGGCCCTGGAGGGTGCTAGGGTGGGTATGGGGTAGGTGTGAGGGGATAGATCGGAGACTGGAGTGGGGGCTAGGCCATGCACCGGGAGTTTGGTGTGAGGGTCAGGGGCGGGGCCAGGCACCAGTAGTTGGGTGACACCAGGGTTTGTTTGGTTTTTTTTGGGGGGGGGGGATTGATGCATGCTGGGAGTGGGCACTGGGCATTAGGAATTAGGGCTCAGTGGCAGTGAGGCCACAGAGAATGAGGGGATGGGGAATCAGAAATGTGCTAGGGGAAGATGGCTGGAGCATACAGGGCCAGGGGGTGGGGGGGTGGAGGGAGTAATTTCTACTAACAATGGAACAAAATCCTGGCCCTTCCTGCCTGCGCTGCAGTGCCAGCTCCTCCTGGGGGCAGCAAAACATCCGAGGGGCAAGGACAGGCTCCAATGCAGCGTTGCTGCTCGTGGCAGTGAGGAGGGCCCAGTCTTGTGGAAGGAAGCTGGGTCCCTGCAGGGTGGGGAGACGACATCTGGGATCTTGGGGGGGGGGGGGGGAGATTCCTCTGTCCTCACCCCACAAAGACCAGGGTTGCTCTCCCTTTCCACACTTGCTTCTTGGCTGTTGATGCCCCTCTGCCTGTGGGCCTGCCTGAGCTGGTGTGTGGGCTTCTTCTGACAGGCCAAGGGTGCAAGCTTCATCCATCATCATTGTCATCGCTGCCATGTCCACGCCAGGGGCCATAAGAAAGCCTTGGCATGTAAAACCCTACAATTCCTGTCCCCCTGGCATGACCTCCCCATGGTGCCCCCCCCCCCCCCCGGGTCTGGTACAACCCCCTCCATCCCCAACCTGCATGACACCCCCACAGTCCCTTAGCTTGGTACAGCTTGGTACAACTAACTAACTTTGGCATGCATGACACCCTCAAGCCCCTGACCAGATTGGTGCAAGTCTCTCTGTGCCCCCCCTCCCCCCAAGCTAGAAGACCCCCATGGAGCCCCCAAATGCCCTCCATCCCAAACCTACGTGACATTGCCCCGACATGACACCTTCCTCAAAACCTCCCATGCCTCCTTCCAGCCTACATGAAACCCCCAAACTGCTCCCCACCCCCAGTGCCCACCAACCTGGCACAATCCCCACAAGATGCTCTTTGTCCCCAGCTTACCTTTCCCGACACCTGCAATCAGCCTGGCACAGTCTCCCTCACGCCTTGCAGCTTGAATGATTCCCCCCCCCCCGCAAGTTTGGCATCATACTCTGGGTGCCCCCTCAGCTTGGCACAATCCTCAAAACTCCCCAGCCTGGTACTCTGCATCTGGGCCCACAGTTCCATTAATTAGAGCTGCCCTTCCTGCCTCATCCCCACGACAGCCTGGATACCATGGGGATGGGCAGATTTGGGCTTGTCCTGGCTCAGGCCCCAGGAGGAATCTGCGCCAGTCTGCCAGTGGGGAGGGGAGGCAGATTAGTCCAATCCTACCCTCCGATTGGGGTATCGTACCTCAACCCAATTGAGGCGTGACCACGATCCTGTTAAAGGGGGGTCGGTGGATTTCTGTATCTCCCCCTGGCTGCGGCTCTTTGAGGCCATTGCCCAGTGGGGGGAGGGAAGATGGGAGACTGGATGGGAGGGGCACCATGCAGGCAGCCTGGCTGCTCCAGGAAACACCCACCCCTTCCCCTAGAACCAGACTACCCCAGCTGCAGGGAGACGGTAGGCGGGCATCAGGGCAAAGGAACGAGGGCTTAGCAAGGCCGCTTACTCCTAGGCAGGGCTCCCTGGGAGCATGGAGTGGGATGGAGACAGGCAAACAGATGGAGAGACACAGACAGACAGACAGACAGACAGGGTGCAGAGCGGGGGGGGAGGGGTTCCTCCCCCCGGACTCCGTAGAAGATACTCCTGGCAGCTTTTCTCTTGAGTTAAAATCCGAGGACGGCGTCACGGCAGGAGCAAGACCAACGTGGGCCCCTAGCTCCCTCCGCCCCCATGTGCGTATCCCCTGCCTTAGCCAGGGGTGGCTGGGCTGGGTGAGGGAGGGGCCGGATCCAGCCGCCTCCCCAGGGAGTCCGAGATGGTGGCCCCGGCGGGCGGGGCGGCTCTGCGTAGGCCTTTGGTAGTGGTGGTTGTTACATCCAGGCGTCAGTTAGCAGGTGAAGTCCTCAAAGGTGCCCCGGGCCGAGTGATGAGGTAGGATATTGGCTGCGTATGTCATGCCTGCTGGGTGGCCTCGGATGCTCTCACATGGGTTCTAAGGGAGGAAGGGGCAGAGAGCAGCCATGATGCCACGGTGATGGGCACACACCTCATGCACAGCAGGAGAGCCCAGCAATCAACACAACAGTGATGGGCACTTCCCCCCCACCTCCCACTCCAAAGAGCAACCAAATATGTGGGGAATACCCCACAGCATCCCTAGCAGCAGAGCAGGCGGTAGCAGGCTCAGCCTCAAAAATGGTTACTGTTGCCTCCTCAGGGCCTTGCGCTTCAGGCTCCACGGTGGGACAAATTCCCCAAATGCTTCTGGAGTCAGAATGCAGTCTGGACAGGGCCCTGGGAAATCTGTGCTGTTACCATTGCAACCATGTCTGTGGAATTTTGCATTTTGGATGAATTGTCATGGGAATTGCCTCTGGCAGCTCAGAATTACAACCTAAGTGGGGAACACTGGGCGTTAGTCAATGAGACTTCAGAACTAGGGACTTGGCCAATGGGATGCTGTTATGCATTCTGGGGCCATGGAGGCTTGTGCACTGCTAGAGAGGAGCAGCCCATGACTGTGTAGGGAAGAGAAGAGCTCTCCCTGCTAGTAGGTCCACAGGGCATTTTGTAAGTTTTTTTTGTTTTTTGTTAAATGCATGAGATGATCGAGGTTAATGCAACGGCCTGCTGGGAAATTCATTTGTAGGATTTAGTTAATTTGCATAATTTATTCTGCTTGCAGAATTGACTTTAGGTCTCCTGGCTGCAGAAATGAGGATGATGATTTTTTTCAGAATACACGGGGCCTTGTACATAGGTCACTCAACCGCGGGGCTCAAATAGCGATGGGGGTGGGGAGGGATGCCAAAGGGTGCTAGAAGGGAGAGGATGTGGATGCCCCTACGGGTGGATGGAATGTCAGAGCACCAGTGGGGTGGGGCTAGGGTTGCCATAAATGCAATTTCTCCCAGGACACTTATGAAAAATACATGTTGCAGGGCCTGCATTGGCGGCAGAAATTGGCATGCATGGCAACCTTAGGTGGGGATGGTGTGGGAGGCACCATGCGGTGAGGGAGATGGGAAAACAGGGGCACGCGGTGGGGGCTTGGGAACTCACGTGGCGTTTGACATCATCGAGGCTGAGGGCCACACCCTTGTCGCCGTTATTCCGCTTGTGGTCCTTCCGGCACTTGCCGCGGCGGCACAGCCGGTACTTAATGATCTTGGGGCAGAAGCAGAGGGGGCTCCAACTCCATTGTGGGTCTTGGCAGCCAAAAGCCTCTTTCAGGTACCGCACAACGGCAAAATGTGGCGGGAAAGGAAAGGAAAGGTGCAAAGCAATGATTCTGAACCCAGGAACAAGCCCTGGCGGGAATTTTCGGAGAGAGGGAACTCTGGGAAATCCTGAGTAAACTTTTTCCCCCAAAAGAAAGGAATGATCAGACAGTTCTAAGCGGCTGGAGGGGGCAGTGGATGCCTGGGGAAAGGGGACAAGAGCAGAGGTGGGGGGGGGGGAAATTTCAAATGCGGGGTGTGTGTGCCGAGCTTTGATATAACAGGGAAGGAGACGGGTGGAAATCAGTGGGAGAAGCTGATCTTAGCAGGAGCGTCTTGGCACGCTGTGTATGTGGAGGGGGCTACCGAGGGCAGTGCGAGGAGACAGGTCTAGGTCAGCGTCTCCACTGTGTGGGGCAGGGTCACTGTGGGGAGACAGTGAGAGGGGATTGTTGTGTTTCTGTGCGGTGGGGGTTTTTTGCAGCAGACTGGGGAACTCATCTTAGCTGAAATGACTTGGTGCTGTGGAAAAACTGGCATCTCTGGGCAGTGGGGTGGGGAGGGGTGCTGGTGTGGGAGCCACTGTGGGTCTCAGTGGGGCAGGGTGACTGTCCTGTGGGAGCCTCTCCACCGAGTGCATGCAGTAGGTCTCTCCCCCCATTTCTACGAGTGGGGCTCATGCTGCAGTGAACCTGCTCACCTCGTAGGCATAGTCGAAGAGTTCCAGCACGGTCAGGATGCTGGCCCCAATGAACAGCCCCATCTGCCCCCCAATGTCACCTGCAGACAAGAGGGGAGAGGGTTGGTCAGTGGGTGCAGAGGGTCCCATTTCTCACAGGGATAAGGGCTTGATTTATGTTCCTGTGTCTCCATCCCCTCTAGAGGCCCAGAGATCCAGCGTTAGCTGTGGCTTTGGCTGGCCCCCTAACCCCAGGGTTTGCTAAAAAGCTCAGCCAGATGGACCTGCTCTTGCTGGAGGGTGGGGGCTTCAGAAGCCCCATAGGACCTGCTGATAGTGGGGGTTGGGATTCAACTGCTACTGCCCGCTCCCCTCCCCTTCTGGCTCATTGGCAGCTGCTGTGTGCAAGTTGGGAGCTCAGAGACAGTGGGGGAGGGGTTGGGTACAGTGGGGCTCTGCGTTGCCCCGAGGCCTGAGATGCCCCCCCACCTCAGCTGCACCTCAGTACTTGCTCACCCAGCAGCCCGGCCACCTCATACGCTTTCTTCTGCTCGATGGTCTCATAGTTCAGAGCCTCAAAGAAAATGTCCAGCACGAGGATGTTCTCCCTGCGCAAAAGAAAGGAGTCGGGGTGAAGGTGCTGGCTGGAGGGAGGGGATGTGTGAATCTCCAGACACCGCTGGGGACCCACTTGCATTCAGTCATGCCCCTCTCAGGGTAGGTGGGACCAGCAAGAGCCCACAGGCAGATCCCTGTGTGGCTTGGGCCCATCACATCCCAGAGTTCCCTGCTGCAGGAGGGGCGAGAGGGAGGCAGGGCCATCTCACTGCCCGGTTCCTTGAGGGACTGCTCCCTCGGGCAGGAAGGACTGCATAGACAGGAATTTCCATGAGCTGGCGCAGGGGAATTGGACGGGTGGTGTAAGGTTCACAGGGTGAGGGGTATCTGGGATGTGAGCAGACGTGGGGGCTTGGGACAAAAGGGGTCGGACCAAGGCTGGGGGACAAGACAGGAACGGGAGGCAAGGAGAGGCAGGACTAGGAATGAGAGCAGGAGCAAGAACAAGGACCTGGGACCAAAACCGCTCCAAGAACCCTGGGGGTGAGGGTTCAAGACCAGGGTCCTGACAGGAGGGTCAGACTGAGGCCGAGTTGGAGGGAACAGAATCCCAGAGCTGAAAGGGACCCCAAAGGTTCTCTACCCTAGTCCCCAGTCATTGGGCAGCAGGATCCTCACCCTCCCTGAGTAGGGTTGCTAACTATGCAATTTTTAAGGAACACTTATGAAAAATACATGTTGCAGGCCCTGCAACATGTATTTTCATAAGTGTTCCTTAAAATGTTTGCCTAGGTGGCCACCCTGTCCCTGAGAGATGTCTGGACCTGCTTTTAAAGGCCTGCCGTGAAGGAGCCTCCACAACGTCCCTGGGCGAAGGATTCCACCGACCAGCTGCCCTAGTAGTTAGAAAATGCTTCCTAAAACTTAGCCCCGGTCTTTTCTCTGTTAATTTAAGCCTGTTTCCTCCAGTCCTACCCTCAGTGACTGGGAAGAACCACTGAGCGCCATTTTGCGAGGGGCATCCTTTAAAATATTAAAAGAAATGTCCCCTCCCCCCCCCTTAATCTTCTTTTTTCTATTCTAAACATTCTCATTTCTTTCAGCCTGTCCTCAGAGGTCTTTCCCTCCATCTGTTGTATCATCCCTGTTGCTTTCCAGCTGGTCGGTACTTTTCTTAAAACCAAGGGTCCAAAACTGGATGTAGGGCTCGAGACAAGGCCTTACCTGGGCTGAGCCGAGAGGAACCATCTCTTTCCTTGTCTTTACAGACAATACTGCTGTTGATGCCACCCATAATAGCATTGGGCTTTTTAGCTGCTGCATTGCAGGTTGACACACATGGCCTGTCCATCTACTACAGAACCTAGATCCTTTTCAGAAGTCCAGCTGCCCGACCAGTCCTCTTCCTTTTGGTATCTGCGCTTGTATTACTAATTCTGCAGAGGATCAAGTGAGGGGCGGGGGGTGGCAAAGGAACAAATATAAAGAGTTGGGACAAGGCCAGGGATGGGGTGCAGAGTGTCAAGTGCAGAGGGCAGAGGCAGGGCAGAGGGTTGGGCGTTGAGAATCCGGTAGAGCGAGCTGGGCAGGGCAGGGGGCTGGATGCAGAGAATTTGGTGCCGAGGGCTGCGCAGGGGGTTGGGTGTACCGAATCGGATGGAGAGGACTGGACAGGGCAGGGGAGTAAGTGCAGAGAATCAGGGTTGGGTGCAGGGAGCTGAGTGTAGAGGATCTGGTTCAGGGGGTTGGCTGGGCAGGGCAGAGGGCTGGGTGCATGAGGTGCAGGAGGCTGGGACAAGGCAGAAGGCTGGGTGCAGGGGATGAGGGGCAGAGCAGAGGGCTGGGTGCATGAGGTGCAGGATGCTAGGTAGGGCAGAAGGCTGGGGGCAGAGCAGGGGGTTGGGTGCAGGGGATGAGGTGTAGGGTGCTGAGCAGGGCAGAGGGCCGGGCAGGGGGCACTCACGCAATGTACAGCTCGCTCTTGTTGTATTTCTTGGCCAGATACTTGGCTGAGGCTTTGCTGGGGATCTTGACCATCGAGAGCTCCTTGCCGTAGCGGGTGACGTTGCAGGGCATCTCGCACACACAGTAATCGTTGTCCTTCTCCACCAAGAAGTCTGGAGCAGAGTGGGGGGAGGGCGTGCGGGGAGCAAACAGCGCAAAACAAAAAGCAAATCAAACCATAGAGAGCCAGGGAGGTGGGAGGGGGACAGCATGGCAACAGCCTGGCATTCAACGAGGTTCGTATTTTAAGAAACCACGAATCTGAGAGGAGGAAAGATCAAAGAGGGGAGAATTTCCGAGCAAACCTCCCACACTTTTATGCCATATGTAGGGACCCTTGTTCATTGCACCAAAAAAATCTTAAATTCTGCAACCAGTGAAGCCAAAATCTGTAAATTTACTGCAAGCATCAATATTTACATAATTAACTTGATTTGCATAATTATGCAACAATTTATACATGCAAATTTGCTTACCAGCATGCTTTTTCAACAGGTTTGACACAGAATCACAACTTTGTTAGTCAAACACCACTCAAACCCTCTGGAATTTCAGCCCCCCAGACCTCCCACCTCATGTTAAAGTCTCAGACTTCCCTCACCCTCACCACCCACCCAAAATTAATCTCCATGGGGCCTCTTCACTCTCAGGGTTCATGGTCACACCTCCCTGACAGACAGCAGCAGCAACAGTTTTAGTTTAAGGTCAGGCGACAAGTTTATGCCAGAGCCAGGATTTAAAGATCCTGCAGACAGCTCCCACCAGTGTTTCACTGCAATTTTAGCCTGGTGCTGCGAGGACTGGCTGATTCTGCAAAAATCACTGCAAATTGCCGTAACGCAGTCAACACGGGTCCTTGGGCCGTATGATGATTCCAGAGTCTGCTCCCCTGTCCTGGGGCAGAGAGTCCAGCCTGGGGACTGGCAGGAAGAGTGGTGGGGAGAGACCGTGGACACCAGTAAGGAGCCAGGAAGGAGAGAGAGCAACTAGGGATCCAATCGCACCCCGCAAAATCTGTCCCTACTTGCCACCCACCCAACGAGCTAAGTTGGAAGAACACCCATTGCTTTATCTGACACCAGGGGAGCATGAGCCTTTGTCTCGGCACCAGGAGAGGCGTCTAGGATACCTGCCCAACAGTGGGCAAGCTCCTTCAGCGCATGTAATGGCAGCTCATGCTTTTCATACTGGCAGGCTAGGGTAGTGGTGGTGGGGGCTGTCATGTGGGCCAGGGGAAGGAAGCCATGGAAGAGGAGGATAGAGCCTTACCTAAGGCCGGGTCGGCACACTCCTTGTATTGCTCAGGGGTGCAGTAGGCAGAGTCACCTGCAGGGATACAAAGGAGCCATGAGTTTGATGGGGCCAGAAGGGACCATGGTACCGGGGGAGCGGCTGCAGAATGGAATACACATGTCGGTGTCGGACAATGACGCCAGTTTTGCTCACTTCGGATCCCGAACTGAGATTCCAGAACCTTCCCTCAGAGTCTGGATTTCCAAGGGCAGGACCAGTCTGACTTGTCAGCTAATCCTCTGGTGCATCTGGCATATTCCTCCCACCTGGCCCCGAGAACATCATTGACTGGAATAATTTATCAGCTCAGACTAATTAGGCTAATTGTGTTTCTCTTTGAGTAGGAAGGACTGAGCCTGCTCATCGGGGGAGGGGGACCAGGGATCTGCTTTTCACGGGCTGGGGGAGGCAGGGAGAGTAGTCTTGACACAGTCGCAGTTAGCGTGTGTGTATGAATTTAAAACAACATTTTCATTCTGAAGCTTTTGGAAAAAGAGAAATGCTGGTGTTCTGCAGCGTTATTCACTTATTAAAAATTTCCACGAGCCTAGATGGGCCCAGAGACCTGATCCAGGATAGGGAGAAGGCCTGATACCATGCTAGATGGGCCCACTGGTCTGACCCACGAAAGAGTGAAGGGGTGTTCGGAGTTGGGAACACAGATTGACAGGCGGCTGTGCCTATTATAGAACTGTAAAAAGTTGGAAATGATCTGAAGGGCCATCTAGTCCAATCCCCTGCTCCAAAGCAGGATATCCTCTTCCTACAGCAGCACTAAGCTCTGGGGAAGGGAGCAGAGATGGGGGGGGGGGGCATGCACACAAGGACAGGAGACAGATCCATGGTCTGGACCCTCCTGTTCCTGAGCGCATCCCTTAAGCACCCCCTGCCCCCAATATATACGTGATCTTCGGAGCTTGTACTAATTTTCAAGGTGACCCCTGGGAAGGAAAAGGTTTCTTCTACAACCTCCCTGGGCAGCTTATTTCATTGCCCAACAGTTCTCACAGTTAGGAATTTTTTCTCCCTAATATCTAACCAAAACGTTCACTGCTGAAATTCAAACCTACTCCATCTTCACTGACAGGCTCTGTCCCGTGGAATTCTTTTAGGTATTTGGAAACTGCCACCAAGTCCCCCTTGAGCCTTATTTTGTCTGGGCTCCCAGCCTTCCCATGACGTGCCTCAAGCGGGGGGTTACCGCTCTCCACCCCCTAGGTCGGTAACATTCCCCATTCCCGTTCCTGCCTCTGCCTCCAGTTCCTCCCTCGCTCACCAGGCATGTGCACCATGCGGCAGTTGCAGTTCTCCACCAGGTAGCGTGTCTCGCAGTCAATGCGACAGGCCGTGATGCTGTAGGTGTCGTAAAACTCCAAGTCCGTCGTCATTGACTTGCAGTCGCCCCAGGGTGGGGGCAGGTAGATGAGCTGTGGGAGAGTAAAGGGGTGAGAATGGCAATGACTTCTTCCACCATGTGACCAGGGAAGAGCTCTCTGGTCCCACAGTGTTGGTGTGGGAGAGTGGGGAGACCAGCCAGGTTTCAGAGCCTCACTGAATGGCCCATCTCCACTTCCAACGTTGGGGTTAGAACCCAGGAGTCCTGGCTCCCAGCCTCCCTGCTCTAACCCACTAGTCCCCAATCCTCTCCAAGAGAACCTTGATTCCAAGCCTCCCTGCTCTAACCCACTAGCCCCCACCCGCCTCCCAGAGAACCCAGGTGTAGTAGGGTCTGGATGGGTCCTGGCCCTTTAAGATGGGAGTGCCAACTTGAAAGGCGCAGGCGCTCTGGTGACTATAGAACCATGCCCTAGTAGGTGCAAAGGAAGCATGCCGGTGCTGGTGCCTTGAAGGACAATGACCAAGCACCATATAGCCGAGTATCTGACTGGAACCAGCTACGCCTGGACGTGGGGGGGGCCAGTCCCGGCACCAGAGTACTCAAGAGGAGCTTGGAAGCTCAGTCAGGGAGATGGAGGGTGTCTTCACACGGACAGCTGCCCCGCCTCTGTTCCGCCTCACCCCAGGCCATTGAAAGGCGTCCCTCCAGATGTGCAGGCAGAGCAGAGGCAGGGCTGCTGCAGCCTCACTCTCGGCCGCGGGCTGCCCTGGTGATGCAACAGTGTTGCAAGGGATTCGCCTACCCCAACGGCTTGGTGTGGGGAAGGGGTGCCACGTGGGCAGACTGTGACGCCGGGTCCATTTAAAAACGAGCCCGGCGCGGTTGCAAGCAGGCAGATGCAGGGATGTACCCCCCCACCCCCACCCCGGACTTGCTCTGGGGTTGTACACCCCTCGCGTCCCTGTGAAAACACCCACAGTTCCAAGAGGCAGGAGCTGAGAAGGGCTCTGCCTCAACTGGGGTCTGACGGAACCTGGAGAGCAGGTGCTTGGCGGCTACCGAGGCTGCAGGAGGGGGAGGCTTGAGGTGAAAGAAGGTGGCCAGGAGACAACGTAGTGGGCGTTGCCTGGCTTTTGGAGGGACTGTGTCTAGCCAGAGGGAGAGACCCCACTATGTGGATATGGACTATGTATGGTGAAGGGCTGAACAGCACCAGGAATAAAGAGCACGTAGGAAGTGAGGTTGCTGCGTCGGTCTTTGGGGCTGAAACCTGATGATACGTACACCAGGAGTCCTGGCTTCCAGCCCCCCTGCTCTAACCCACTAGTCCGTACTCCTCACTAAGAGAACCCTAAATCCAAGCCGCTCTGCTCTAATCCACTAGAGTCCCCTCTCAGAGAACCCAGGAGTCCTGGCTTCCAGCCCCGCTGCTCTAACCCACTAGTCCCTATTCCTCACCAAGAGAACCCTGAATCCAAGCCACCTGGGTCTAATCCACTGGATTCCCCTCGCAGAGAACCCAGGAGCCCTGGATTCCAGTCCCCATGCTCTAACCCACTAGTCTCTACTCCTCACCAAGAGAACCCTGAATCCAAGCCACCTTGGTCTAATTCACTGGATTCCCCTTGCAGAGAACCCAGGAGTCCTGGCTCCCAGCCTCTAACCCACTAGCCCCCATTCCCCTCCCAGAGAACCCAGGAGTCCTGGTTCCCAGCTCCCCCACACCCCAAGGGCCAATGCCTCCCCCTAGTACATGCCTTTACCTAACTGGGGAGCAGGGGGTTCATTCTACCCTATCAATGTCAGCATCAACAACCAGTCCAACCTTCACCACTTCTTACCCGCTGCTCCTGGCAGGACACAAAGGTCTGGAAGCCGGGGGCCACCCCGAAGCCCAGCTGGTCAATGAAGGGTGGTTCATCCTGACTGTGAATCTGCACCTTAATCCCGGCCTCAAACGAGGTCTCATCTGCGACACAGAGAGACAGGGAGATGAGTGGAAAACCCAGGTGTCCAGGGCTGAGGGGAGCCCAGCTCAGAATGTCAGGGCAGAGCCCTGTCCCCTCTGCCCTCTCCTCAGACCCATAGAGGGCCCTGGCTAAAAATTAACCCCATCCCTGCCAGCATGGAGAGGGCTGTGGATAAAGCTATGAGAGTCAGGGTCAAAGGACTCTCCCCTGAGTCCCAGTGCTCACAGGAAACATCGCGCCTGCCACTCGTCTTGCTGTGCCGCCCACAGTACGTGACTGGCCAGGCTGCTGGCTTCTCTGGCCTCTTACAGCCCTCCGTCCCAGTTCTGATCTCCCTCCCGCCCGCCCCCAGACAGCAACAGGGGACATGGGCAGACATGAAGCCACTGATCAGTTGCCATGGTGAGTAATGGGGGAGTACAGAAGTAGAGGGAAACCGATTGAATGGAAGAGAAACAAGTAAGCAGGGATGGGGGGGGGGACAGGGGGAAGGGCAAGGGGGTGGGACTGTGACTCCCCAGAGAAGGCTGTCTCCCCTTTCATCAGGAACTGCCAGGCCCTGCCTTGGTGCCCACAGGGCAGGGAGATGGGGGGCAGAGGGGGACCTGGGGAGGGTACGGGTCTCACCTGTCTCCCCCCAGACAGGCAGGTACTCATCCTGCTGAATGTCCAGCATGATCTCCAGGCCATTGCCAGTCCCGCCCTTCATGGTGATGAGCCGCGGCTTCCCGTCCTGTCCAGAATTGAAGGTGTAGCACTTCCCGTAACGCGTGTACACCTGGCGAAGAAAGCAGGGGGAGAGGGTTAGAAACAGAACCAGCGTCCCCCACATGTACAGCACAACCCCATCCTGCCGGGGGAAGCTGGTATGGGGAAGACCAAGGGCAAACGGGCACAGTAGGAGGGTGCTCTTTCATAAAAGTCAGTGCTGGCTCCAGTAGGGCCTGCTGGTCTCAGGTTCAGCAACACGGAGAGTTCCCTTTCTCAGCCACAGTGCAAGCCATTCCCAGTGGATACTGGGACTTTGGCCCAGTAGAGCAGTGGGGGAAATGGGATTTAAGACTTCTGGGCCCTCTCTCAGCTTTGTGAGAAGAGTGGAATCTGGCGGGTAGGGGGAGAGAAGGGCTGGGAGCCAGGACCCTTGGGTTATTGGGAGGCAGGACTTCTGAGTTATTGGGAGGTGGGGGAAGAGGTCTGGTGTGTTAGAGCAAGGGGACTGGGAGCCAGGACTCCTGGGTTCTGTCCTCACCTCAGGGTGGGGTTGCTGGTGGGTTAGAGGATGGGCTAGAAGCCAGGATTATTGGGTTTCTGCTCTAGGGAGGGAATGGAGTGAGGTGTTTTGGGGGGGTAGAGGGTGATGGGAACCAAGATTCCTGGGTTCTTTCCCCAGCTGTAGGAGGGAAATGAGGTCGAGTGGGTTGGGGGTGCTAGAAACCAGGATACTTAGTTCTCTCCCAAGTTCTAGGAGGGGAGAGGGTCTGTTGTGTTTAGGGGTGGAAGGTGATGGGAACCAAAATTTCTGGATACTCTCCCCAGCCCTAGGAGGGGGGTGGGGGCTTGGTGGGTTGTTGATGCTAGGAGCCTGAACTCCTGAGTTCTCTCCCCAGCTCTGGGAGACGGATGGTATCTGGTGGGTTGGAGGGTGCGTGTGTGTTGAGATTCACGTCCCATATCACCACCAGGTATCCAGCTACCTTAGATAGGGACTCTAAGGGACATGTAACCACAGCAACGGCCCTGAGCCATCAGCAAGGAAAGTGTGACTAGGAAATACATAAAACACCACAGGATGCGGAGCCCAGGCCCCGGAGGGAGATTCACTACCCCATTCCCGCGGACCAGCTGGTGTTTACACTCTGCCAGGTGATTTTTCATTTGCAGACACTTGGATAAAGGACCTTGCCGTGCGAATAATGCAACAAAGAGCAGAGGGATGAAGATGTCGCCACATCCCCCACTTGAGAAACAGTACGTGCTTTGCAAACATTCACGGAGCACCCCCACGGTCACCCTGCTGCAGTGGGTCACAGCCGAGTCTCTCTCACACATGGGGCACAAATAGGCAAAGGGACTTGCCCAAGGGCAGAAGGTAAATTAGATGGGAAAGGATGGGGTCTCTTAACTCATATTTCACCCTGCTCTGACCGACTAGTCCTAGAGCAGGGAGGAGGAACCACCTCCCTCTTCCTGATCTAACTTGCTGAATTCTACTTCCCTACCAGAGTTGGGAATAAAACCCAGGAATCCTGGCTCATGGCCTCTCCTTGGCAGCCCAGTAGACACCAGGGTTATGACAGTCCCCGCCCAGAGCACAGGATAGACCCCAGGAGCCCTACCTTACTGTTCCCTTCATTTAACCCACTAGGCCCTGTCCTGTCCTCCAAGAGCTTGGAGTAGAACCCAAGAGTCCTGGCTCCCAGCTCTCCCTGTTCAGACCCATCAGTCTAGGGATGGGAGTAGGCTCCCCTTCCAGAGAACCCTGGAGTCTTAGCTACCAGCCTTCCTGCTCTAAACCTCTAGCCCCCCAATCCCCTCTCAGAGAGCCCAGGAGTCCTAGCTACAAGCCTTCCTTCTCTAACCCACTAAATACCCTATTCTCCTTCCAGAGTTGGGAATAGAGCCCACCCTCTTCTGACCCACTGGCTCCCTCTCCTCTCCCAGAGAACGCAGGAGTCCTGGCTCCCAACCCCCTGCTCGGATCCCACCTTGCCCTCCTTCCAGAGGCTCCCAGCTCCTCCCCTTTCTCTAACCCACCAGTCCCACCCTGCGTACGTGTAAATGGCATGCCAGATGGTTGGGAGAGGGAACAAATCCACCCACTGGCTCAGGCATTTTAAGGAAGTTGAAGTCACCGGGAAGATAACCCTTACCACACTTAAATAAATGCTGATCCCAAGACTTCAGGAGAAAGTTTCCCACCCGTATCCCCATACCTGCCATGGAAGAGGCCCACATTGCGCACATCACCGCCCCCTCAATATCCTGATAGTCCAGCCCTCTTTGGCAAAGGCATTGAATTAAGACAAGTTTTCGGGTTGGAACACAATCCACAAAGGAGAGGGGCGCTTCCCCACGGGGGTGTGTGTCTGCCCTGCCCCCTCCTGCTACCCCAGTGTGAGTCTCTGCAGCAACACAGGGGCAGCTGGGGGAAGGAGCTACTTCCAGGACGTTCCCAATCCCTGATGCTCTGAACACACAATTGGTCAGGGAAGCATCTGTACCAATGCCGGACAGGCTGGCATGACTCTGTCTCAGCAAATGTCTTCCATCCGTCTCTATCTATCCCTCACCTTGCTTGGCACAAACACCCGTGCCAGCCAGACGCGCATGCATCCATCTTCCAACCCACCCCACCAGCTCGTCCAACCCCCCTCCCCTCTATTTATCCCAGGGGAGCGGAACCTTGTCCCTACTGTGAAACCACATTGAAAACTGGTACAAGGTCCATGGGGTGAATAGGAGTTGGGGGTGCTGAAGGGGTGTGTGTTCAGGATGAGGAAAGGAAGGTGAGGGCAGGTAGGTAGTTAGGGGTTGACAGGGCAGTGGCTAAAAGACAAAGCAGAAGAGGATGGTCCAGATCACAGTTCTATGTCAGGGTGGGCAACATTTTCCCTTCCAGGGGCCATTTTGAAAATTAGTATGGGATCCAAGGGCCACAGAGAAGTCGGGGGCGGGGTGAGCCCAGGAAGAGGAGGGTCCAGATCACAGGCTTGTCCCTTTACTCATGTGTGCATGCTCCTCATGCAGCCCGTCCCCCCCATAGGCAGCTAGGAGCTTCATCCAGAAACTGGAAAGGGGCCACATAAAAATTAGATGTCGGTCACATTTGACCCCCAGGCCCGAGGTTCTGTCCTATACCTATACCTATCCTTGTGTGCATGACCTCACCTCTTCCCCCTAAAGCTCATCCTCTCAGCACTGGGGGGGAAAGAGACTGAATCCACAGATTTGACCCATGGACCACAGGGTCCCCAACCCTAATCCATCCATCTATCCCCATGCACACTTAGCCATCCATCCGCCTTCTTATCAACCACATGCACACTCATGCCCCACGTCTGGTCTGTTCAGCCTTCCCCCCCCCCCCCCAGGGTTTCTGATGCTCTTGGCCCCAGCGATGCGGGTGTGGTGGACCCCACCTGCCCCAGCTCTGACTCACAGTGGTGAAGTTGTGGGGCCCGCAGTGCTCGCCCCGGAAGCGGCAGGACAGCAGCATCTCTTCCAGCTGGTGACCCAGCCTGTCCAGTAGGTGCAGGGTGGCCTGCTCCCTTGGCGGGGGCGGCAGGTAGTGGGAGAAATTCATTAGCTTCCCCAGCCAACGCCACTGCGGGTCCCGCAGCAGGGCCCGGGTGGCAGGGGCCGGCCGCAGCCGCTTGCTAAGGAGTCCCAGCCAGTAGCCAGCCAGGTGGAGGTCTGCGCGGCTCATGCGGCGTAGCAGTAGTAGGTTGTTGTTGCAAAGGGTGACAGCCGGGAAGGTGAGGTTGCGGCCGTAGAGGACGTGCACCCTGGTGTGCACGGGAGACGACAGCAGGTAGCGGATGCGGTTGGATGACCAGGTGAGCAGCAGGCCAATGGAGGCCAGGAAAGCCAGGACCCAGAACACCCGCCGCGGGCATGACAACCGTGCTGAGAAGATGTAACGCAGCCCGTGGAACTTGGTCTGCTCCAGGAGGAACGAGGCTGGCTCCACGGTGCGGCTGGCCCAGGTGCCCTCCATGCCTGTGGGGGGACAGGGGCTGGTGGGAGCAGGGGAAGTCCCTCGATGAAGTAGTCTGTCTCTGTTCCTCATTCACTCCCTGCCTCCTCCTCCTCCTCCTCACCATCCCTTCTCGCTCTGCAAGCAGCTCAGTGCTCGGGGAAGGGCGCTGGAGATGGCTCCATCACCATGGGGACCAGCTGGTACTCTGCAGAGAGGCCTCCTACCCCGGAAACGGAGAAGAGGCTCCAAGACCCACCTGCTGCAGCCTCCTTGGTTAGCAGCTTCCAGCTCCTTTGGCTGCAAGGAGGCAACGTGGCCGGAGAGAGCTGTCTGCCTCTGGCATCCGCTATCGGCCGCGTATCCAAAAGCGACAGGAGGGAAAGAAGCAGGTGGAGAAAGGGGAGGCTGGTTGGGCTGGGGCACCACAGCCTCGGAGACCCCGAGAGAGAGACAGATGAAGAGACAGAGGGGCTGGGGGAGAGATGGTGAAGGAGAGAGAGAGAGACATGGAGATGAAGCGACAGAATCAGAGAGATGCGCACGGAGAGAAAGAGAGAGAGCATGTGTGTGGAGGAGGGAGGGGAGGAGTGATTGACATGCAAGCCCAAACGCAGCCTCACTCCTGCAGTTCATTCAGTTCTCCAAGGGCTGCTTCTAGCCGTGTTCCTAATGCCAACCCGCTACCTGCCCTTGAAGCAGTTCCGAACTGCCGGCGTTCTAGACACAGGCAGGCATGCCCATTCGGGCTCTTGTGGCTGGCACTGGCAAACTTCCACGGCTACGCCTGGGGCTCAAAACGCAAACTGGGGTGAGCTTTGCTGTGGGCGCGTGGGTGCATGCGCTCTAGGAGCGCGACAGGCAGCTGAGCCGGATGCTAATTCATCTCTAGCGATGGGTACAATCTCTGTTTGTGGGCAGAGCCGGTTCAATTTATCACAGGGCCTCTGTTTGCCAAGACATAGGCTGGGGCAGAGTGTCAGGCTCGCCGGCCGCAGCCGCTATGCGGGTCTCCTCAGGGCCATCGGGAGACACCGGGGGACCGCCCCCGCCCCACAGATGGCTCACTCCTAGGCCCACCGGCAACAGACGCAGTTGTGCCAGGATGCAACCCGCCCCGCACGCGGCTACCATGAACGCACAGCCGGGGACGTCATGCAACGCGGGGTGTGTGATTGCCCCTTATCCCTGACTTCCCCTTCCCGGAGAGTGCGTGAGCGAGGGTGAGAGAGCTGAGTGCGAGCCCCGTCCCCCGCCTGAGATTTCTCCCTCCCCCCCCACCCCCGAGAGAACATTTCCCTTTCCTTCCTTGTGATCCTTGGTTCCCTGCCTCCGTACCCCACGTTTCCAGCACCCTCTCCTCCCTTCTCCCCGTGGACTGGGCTGTGTGAGTTGGAGGTGTGTTTGGTGCACGGCCTTCCCTTCCCTAGACTGCTCTGTGCCCTATGATGATAGAGGCCTGGTTTCATTGAGACTTACAGGCCACACTTCTAGCCTGATAGGCGTCTTTTCCCGAGAGCCTCTCACAGAGCACGTAAACAGGGGGGCCGTGTGCGCTTGGCGGGTGCCTGCACCGTTCCCGCCCCCTCTCCCCTATACTCCCCATGTCCCTTCCTTCCCCCCTCCACTGTGACACACAGGAGGTACAGGAGCAGACCCCAGACCTGCTGCATGATCCCATCCAGGGTGGGTCACACCCGCCTGCTGGCAGGCAGTGGCTTCCCTTCCCTTTCGAACCGAGTATAAATCACAGAACTGCACAGTCATAACTTGAGCACCATCTAGTCCAGCCCCCTTCTTTGATGGATGTCTACTGCTGCTACACTATCCCCCAACAGATGGCTGGCCAGCCTCCGACATATGATTGCCCTAGGCAACTCATTCCGTTACCACGCAGTTCTGGCTTTTCCCAAATCTTATAATTCGAGCCCAATATTCCTAGTCTTGCCCTCGGAGGCAATGGAAAACAAGTTCCTTGCCTTCTCCTACGCGGCAGCCCTTTCGATAGTTGAAGACTGCTCTGTATCACGTCTCCCCTTCACCTTCTTTTCTTTAGGCTAAACCAGGTGTAGGGAACCTCAGGACCGGGGGCCAAATGCGGCCTGCTGCTGGTTTTTAGGTGGCCCCTGGATCCAGTTCCTACCCCCAAGGACTAAGCTAAGGGCAAGGGAGCAGGGATGAGGGTGTGCTCCAAGAACAGGAGACAGACCCATTGGCACAGATCTATGATCTGGACCCTCTTCTTCCCGAGTGCACCCCTGCCCCCAACCTGTATGTGGCCCTCGAAGCTTGTGCTCATTTTCAAAGCGGCCTCCGACAGGAAAAAGGTTCCCCACTGCTTGGCTGAACATACCCAGTTCCTCCAAACTTTCCTCATAGGACTTGCAATGTCCAGATCCCCCTTATCGCCCTTTGTTGCCCTCCGCTGAAGCCACTCCAATTGGTCAATGTTCTTCTTAAAACGAAGGCCCCCAAACTGGACACAATACTGCAGGTGAGAGCTCACCGGTGTAGAACAGAGCGAAACGAGTACTTTCGGTGACCTGGAAACAGCGCGCGTGCTAATACAGCCTAAAATGTCTCTTTCCAGACAGAGGCGTAGCTAGGTGGAAATGGGCCCCCTGCTGGGGGTGTATATTCTACATGCGTGTGCCCCCCCCCCCCCCCGCCGCCAGGCTTGTGGGCCCCAGTATGGCTAGACCTGCTGCACCTTCTAGCTACCCACCGGCCTCCAGAGACTCTTCCTTGTGGGTGGCGGCTCCAATAGGGGTCACCCCATTTGTGGATGGGATTGCGATCCCATGGCTATCTGACAGACTTTGCATGCTTTACGTTGCTGTCTGGGATCATGGGATTATATTTATTTATTGTCAAATGTTTATATCCTGCCCAAGACGCTCAGGTCAGCTTACAATTATCATAAAAACATCCACAATATTAATGATAATAAAACAACAAGTTTAAAAAAACAACCAAGTGGAGCAAAAAAACAACCCAACAACGCCCCCCGATAACCCTCCACCCCCCCATTCCCTCGCCGAAAGCAAGGCGGAACAACCAGGTCTTACATTGACACCGGAACGAAAGGAGGTCCAGGGCCACCTGGGCCTCTGCCGGAAGGCAGTTCCATAGCCGTGGAGCGGCCACCCTCTCCATTATAGCTCCCTGGGGTACCCAGCGGACCTCAAGGAGGGCGCCCCATGATGACTGCAGGGACCGATCCAGAACCTGGGGAGTGAGGCGGTCTCGCAGACAGGCTGGGCCCAGACTGCATGGGGCTTCGCAGGCCAACACCAACACCTTGAATCGGACCCGGAAGACTACCGGCAGCTAGCGCAGAGAATGGAATACCGGTGTTATGTGCTCCTGGCGACCCGTCCCCGTAAGGAGACAGGCCGCAGCATTCTGCACCAGCTGCAGCCTCTGAACCGTCGCCACGCGCAGCCCCACGTAGAGAACGTTACAACAATCCAGTCTTGAGGGGATGAAAGCATGGAAAGTCCGTGTTCGAAACTTACAGCCGAAGCCAAAGCATCTGATGTAATTGGCGAAATGCGCCCCTTGCCACAGCATCCACCTGGACATCCAAGCGGAGCTGAGGATCGAGGAGCACGCCCAGAGTACGGACCTGAGAGACGAGGGGGGGGGGCGCACTCCATCAATGATGGGGACCTCTGCTCCTTCGCCCGTACCCACCAGCATCACCTCCGTCTTATCGGGCTTCAGCTTCCGACGGCTCGCCCTCATCCAGTCCCCCACAGCCACCAAACACTGAGTAAGCACCGAGACTGCCGGGCCGGGGTCTGATGAAAATGAGAGATAAAGCTGGATGTCATCAGCATGTTGATGACACCGGACACCAAACCCCTCACGACCTCGCCCAGCGGCTGCGTATACACGTTGAACAGGAGAAGGGACAGAATAGAACCGTGCGGAACTCCACACATGAGGCCATTGGGCGGGGGAGCCGCTGAGTTCTTCTGGCCAGGAAAAAGTGGAACCATTCGAGAACAGTCCCGCCCACCCCGGCTCGGTCCCGCAAGCAGGCTACCAACATCTCATGGTCAATGGTATCAAAGGCTGCTGACAGATCTAATAGGATCAGGAGAGATGACCGACCCTAATCTATGTCACGGCGAAGGTCGTCAACCAGGGCCACAAGCGCCGTCTCACTGCCGTGCCCTGAGTGAAAGCCGGACTGCGAGGGATCTGGAAAACCAATGCAGTCCAGATGCTCCCACAGCTGCTGAGCCACAACCCATTCAATAACCTTCCCTAAAAAGGGAAGGTTATAGACCGGCCGATAGCTGGCAGGGGAGTCAATGTCAAGCGATGGGTTGTTTTTTTTAGCAGAGGCTGCACCACCGCCTCCTTGAGGCAGTCTGGCACTCTGCCCTCCTGTAGGGAGGCACTGACCACCCCTGCCAGCAACAGCCCCAACATCTCCCGGCTGGCCTTAACCACGGACTATATCCGAGTCACAAAAGAGGGTTGTGCAGGCAAACATTGGGGAACCTCGATGTGCAGTGCCAAAATGGAAGACAAAGTGAGGCCTGTTCCAGTTTTTGCCAGGTATGGATGCACCAGGTATGGGGGGGGGGGGGCAGAAGCTGTGATTGGAATCTGACTTCTTGGTCTTTTTCTCCTGCAGATCCCTGCTGCCTCAACCCTAGCGTGCGGCCCCCCTCTCTCTTTTGGGTAGTGGCTAAGGGCAAAGGGGGGGGGGGACCTGCCCTCCCAGATTTTGTGGAAGACTTTGTAATTGTGCCTCCTAATTCTACTGCCCTGGCACAGGGACACTGCTAAGAGCAAGGGTAGGGAACCTAAGGCCCAGGGGCCAAGTGCAGCCATGGCTAGTTTTCATTCACCCCCTTTCCAGTTCCTGGATCTTCCCCCTGGATCCAATTCCTACCCCCAAGCACTGAAGGACTAAGCTCAGGGGGAGGGAGCAGAGAGGAGGGCATGCACACAAGACCAGGAGGACAGATCCATGATCTCGACCCTCCTCCTGCCCCCAGCTTCTGTGCGGTCTTTGGAGCTTGTACTAATTTTTAAAGTGGCCCCCGGGAGGGAAAAGGATCCCCACGCCTGGCTAAGAGGGTTCGAGGGGTTCTGTAAGATGGATGGATCTCCTTAATGCATCCCCACTCTCAGTGCCTCTGGGTCACCTATATGCTCTCACCAGACCCACGAGCTGTCCTCTACCGAGAGGACACTTGCTTTGGAAATTGGAGCAGCAGCCTGCAGCCTCCTTGGGCACCAGCTTACTGTAGCTTCAGCTGCAAGCAGGCTTCTCTTTGGTGGGGCTGGCTTTGTGGAGCGACGCTGCCATCTGCTGTTCATAGCTCATACTTGCAGTTTTGTGCTGCCCAAAGACCCAGCCATACTGGAACCATGTGTGTGTGTGGGGGGGGGGGGGGGGGGGGGGGGGGGGGGGGGGGGGGGGGGGGGCGCACAGGGACTCGGTTGATCCTTCACCCCACTCGGTGTCCCTTCTCTGACAGGCAGTGGCAGCAGAACCCGGTGGTCTGGAGCAAGGGCGCTGGATGGGCATCGCTGGGTAGGTCACTAAATAATGTCAGCACTGATTCATTTATTTGAAAAATGAATTGGCAGGGCTGACGCCTGCCCCAGATGTCACACAATGCACCCCAGAAACCACGGGCTCTGCCCCAGAGCTTGTCAGAGCAGGGAACGGAACCCTAGTGTCCAGCTAGCAACCCAGCCACTAGACTAACCCGCCTCTCGGCAGATGAACATACAACAGGAGTTGTGGTGATTTAATCAATATGGGCGACAGTGCAGGGGGCGGGGCAGAAAGATCTTTAATGAAAGATAAATAAACCATCCAAGGTTTTTCCGGCTTTCATTCCCAACCCTCAAATGGCCAAAATTGGCCTTCTCCCCGTTTTCCCCCAGTTTGAGGTGCACACGCCTACTGGGAACATTTCCTGGGGCTCTGCCCCTCTTGAATTGAATTGCCAGGGCCGAGCTGCTCCCCCAGCCCTCGTCCCACCAAATTAAGCCCGGAGTTAATCCCAACACCGGCCTGCACACCTGCTTCACCTCCCGGCCCACACGTCCCCACATCTGGCACAAGTATAGAGCGCCGTACTGGTAGGACTTCCTAGTATAACCTAGCAGGCGCAGTCCCTCTGTGGGGCAAAGCTGTGGCAAATTTCATATTGGGTATTTCATACGGTTCCCAGTACGCCTCGGATAAATCAATTCCATCAGCCGTGCACGCAGAAACGCTCTCTCTTTTCCATTCTCTGGCCGTTTTCAAAGGAGCGCGGCTGCGGGGGTTGGTGGCGGTCCCGTGTGTGCTGAGTGGGGTGGTCGCAGAGCCCTGTGGGGGGAATGGGTAGGGATTCAATGCATGGACGTCCCTACCCACGCGCATTTTAGCTTTCCCCCTGCACGGTGCAGCCCGGAAAATGGCCGCAGATCTGTAACCGCAGAGCTCACCTCCCAAGGTGCAACTGAGAAGAAAAATTCTCCAGTGGTCGTGGGTGGGTGGGTGCTTGGGTGATGGGAGCATGCGTCCCTTCATGTTGCCTTCAGATGGGCGTTTGGATGCATGTGGAATGGGTGGGCCTCTCTCACACAGGCCTGCATGCTTGCTCTCTCCTACGGTGGCCAGATATGTGTCCTCTAAAATTTACATAAGAAATACAGGCTGCAGGGCGGCACCAGAGCCAGTGAAGCCCTGCAACCTGTATTTCCCATCATTGTCCTCTAAAATTTGCATATCTGGCCACCCTTTTTTCTCCCCCTCTCTAACATTGCCCCCACCTCTCCATAAAAGCTCTGCCCAGCCCCAACTGCTGGGCTCCCCCCCACTATTGACAGTGACTGGTCACCTATGTTCCCAAGTTCAGACTCCATCCTGCTTTGCTGCTCCATCGATTCGCCGGGCACAGCTAAGCCAAAAATGGCAATATCTTTCTTCCCCCAATCCAAAGGTTTCAGTACTTTCCTGGGCCTGTCCCACCAAGAAGAGGAGTTGAGTTCAATAGTGATGGCGATCATTCAGTTGGGACGGAGAGGCTTTGAAGTGAGCAGCCCATGGAGGTGAATGATAGCAGTCCACGGGGTTTCGGAAACCAACTCATCCCATCGTCATCGTCCCCTCCCAGATAAAACACTCATCAAACTTCACCAGCCCCTCCACACTGCAAATGAATATGCATCCTACGAAGCTGAGAGCACGTGGGGCCGGCCGGCGGGGGCTGTAGGGGGCCCTCGAATAGGATTACTATGAATAATAATTTATACAGTGGCGCCAGTCAAGTGCCTGGCACCCAATCATCATGAATTAGACCTAGGCCCCTGCCCTGAGGGACTTACAAAAAGGGGTGGAGGTAAAGGGGTTCTCACTCCCTTTCCAATGTGACCCCCACACATGCATAGTGACACCCCAGCATTGAGGTGTGCTGAAGGTCGGACATGCCCTCCAAAGTTAACTCCGCTGGCACCCCTGGGGAACAAGGTAGAGGAGTCCCCCCACCTAGGGAGAGACAGGGATGCATCCACAAGTTGAGAAGTCACAGATGCATGTGCTCAGCTTAGGGACAGGGGACCCTGGATGACAGGAGAGTAGAGAAGGGAGCATCAGCAAGCAGCCCGTGGGACTGAGGACATTAGGGAAAGCTTAATGGAAGAGAGAGGTCAAAACAAGGTAGAGAGGATCCCACAGAAGTAGCGGGGGGGTGGGGAGCTCACAAGAGCTGAGGTGGGGTTGTCAACCTTATTCCCCCCCCTTGCCATTCAAGCACTGGGTGACTCTCCCATAAAGGGGAGGGGAGATTTCATAGTAGGAATCTTATTAGCACCCGGTCCCCAGTGAGAAGTGAGACATAGGGCGGGAACTGGCTTGTTGGACTAGAGAAAAGATTCTTGCCTATAAAGCCAGAGGTTCTGGGTTCAAATCCCCATTGGTGCTGCTGTCGAGCAAGAGGTAAAAGCACTGGGTGGGGTGGGATGGTCTGGTTTTGGGGATAGGTTCTAGTCCTCCTATTTTGATGCTTTTATGTTTTTAAAGTTTTACTGTGATTGTAAGTGGCCACGAGCCGCTGTGCGGGAAGGGTGGGGTATTAAATTTGTTTAAATAAACAAACAAACAAACGTGCACTATCCATGGGCCCAGATTAGGAGAAAGGCCCGGGTGGCTGGAGGGGAAAGCCAGGCTGTGTAGGGATCAGGGTGGAGGGCATCGTCCAAATGTCATTCCATGGGAAACGGCATCCACACAGCAGAGCCAACCCCATGTCCTGGGCTAGGTGGCTTCTGCCCCTTCCCCTTCCCATTCTCTGCATCAGGGACAGGACAGAGCCTCTGGGGCAATGGCATGGGGGTGGGGGGCCGGGCTGCCCCAGGAATCAGGGGGTGTATTTGCTCCTTATCCCTTTGGGCTTCAAGACCGGGTCATCTTGCTATTATGGCTGAAGCACTGTCGCCACCTGCTGGCCTCCCCGGGTAACACACATGCCCCTGTCACATCGGTACTTACATGCACCCCAGTCCCCACCCCAGGCTACCTACCCAACCCCAGCCACTCCACCCACTCCCTGCCTCCAGCACGTCTCACCCCATGCACTGCAACACCATTAGCTTGAACCCCTCCTCCCCTTGCCCCGAGGTAATGCTTTTTTGTGTGTGTGTGTGTGTGTGTGTGTGTGTGTGTGTGTGTGTGTGTGTGTGTGTGTGTGAGTTACCTTCTCCCCATCCCCCAAGTTCCAGATGCGCCAAACTGTGCCTGGTCATGTTCCAGCCGGAGACCAGGGCATGTTCTGTTTCCCCGGATAGCTGGCACCAGGCACACACACCCCCAATCCTACCAGCATGGTTAGCCCCATCCTCCCTGCTCCCCGGCTGCCCCACTGGGAGAGCAGCAGGGAGGGGAAGGCAGCCTCCGTGCCTCCACTGCCCCTGCCCGATTTCCCAGCGAGCGTATCCGTGTCGGCCTCATTGACCTTGCCGAGGGAGAGAGGAGACAGGGGCTGTGCTATTGACTGGCCAGATCAAGTGTCTACTCTGCCTGTGAGAAGAGAGTGCCCCTGGGTCTGTGGCAGGCAGGTGGAGTGGGATGGGCAGGGAACTCCTCCTTAAAAGGGGCAGCAAAGAGGATAATATCAGCCAGCCCAGATGCTGGGAAAATCATCATGGAGGAGTAACATCCAAAGAAAGCAAGCAGCTCTCTCCCTTGTCACAATCTGCAACCTCTCCCCTCTCCCAGCCTGGGCGCCTCCACAAAGGCCAGACTGCCATATTGGTGTTCCTAGAGCTGCATGAACAAAAAGGATCCAAGTTCTTCTCAGGGAGAAGAAAGTGATGTAACACCCCACCCCACCCCACGGAGGTCTTTCAGAGCCTAAGCATGAACATATTCCGGAGGCAGTGTAAGTCCTTTCTTTTTGGCAAAGTGTTTGGCAGGTGGGGATAGGGGCTGGTGGGCTTAGGGGTGAAGGTAGGTTTTTTAAAAGGGATTTAAATAAATAAATAAATATGGTGTGAGACAACCTGCCTCAACCGCAGAGAGCCTGAACCAATATCCTTGAGAGGGAGAATTACCATAAACATAACCAATACCTGCCTGAGTCTTCTGAGAGCCTGAACCAATAGCTCCGACAAGGGGGAGGGAGAGCTGCCCCACTTATTTTAATGGCTTGTGGGTGCTATGCCCTAATTCTGACCTCTTCCCCTTGTCTATTCTAGACTGTAAACCCCTTGGGGCAGAGACCTGCCTCTCATCAGGACTGTTCAGCGTCAGACACTTTGCTCGTGCTGTATAAATTATAAATAATGATAATGATTCCAGTCAGAATGTTGGCGCAGTGAACTATATAACCGCGGTTTAGCAGCATTTAGCTGACGCATTTACCCCATAATCCCCAACTGTTTCCTCCCCATGACAAAAACTCCAGCTATCCCCAGCCCCTCCCCAAAGCCTCTTGCTCCCTGCCCCCACCCCCTAAAAAAAAAAAATGTCACAATGCTGTTACACGGTGCAGGAATCTTGGTGGTACCAAAACCAAAATAAATGGCATTTCACGTAAAACTGCCTCCGCCCCCCAGCACACATAGTTCTGCCACTCATGCTGCTCACACGCCCCCACTTTACCCCACAGATCCTGAACCTTCAGTCTGTGATGGAGCAGCCAGGGGGACTTGGCTGGTGGATTAGGGTCATCCGGCTGCAGCCCACACAGTATTTGGGCTGGGTTGTCTATTAGCAGGGACCAAATAGCAAAAGGTTTAAAGCAGACATCATGCAAACGCCTACACTTAAGTGGAGTCTCCAGTTGCCCTTAGCAGCATAGGGCCGATGCCACAGACAACCAGTTGGCATTGCATTCAGCAAGGGCAACCCCCCGCCCCCCCCAGATTGCAATATGATTTTGCCCCCGGTTTTCCAGGGGGTGTCCTTGGAACCAGGGTCACTAGTGATGGGCATAAAGATCGAGAAACCATCAGGCTGAAGAATGATTGCCCTCCCGCCAATCGATTCTGGGCACAGCACGTCCTGTAACCGCAGATCTCACCTCCAATGGTGCAACTGAAAAGCAAGCCAGCCCAGGGCTGAGTCAGCCAGTCCAAGTTAATCTCCTCTGCCCATATTCTCTCACGCCCATGCCGTATGCTGGGACTATTCTCCATCAGGAAACTCGGACTCTGAGGGGGCTCTTTGCAAGTGACCTGAATGCGACTAAGACATTTTAAGAGGGAGAGGGATCAGGGCTAGCATATCATCTCCGAAAACTCTGAAGACTTCCTAGCGGTGTTCATCCTGCTTGTAATGGGCTCTGCCCTGAGAGGGAGTTTTCAGAGTGGGTGGAGTGCTGGCCTCACCCTCATCCACTCTGAAAACTCCCTCCCTGGCGGGATTGCTGTTGCTCCACGGGTGGGAGGGAGGGGGGGCCTGCCAGCAGGTGGGCAGGGCTGTCTTCGTGGGTAAGTCCTGCCCTCCACTCTGGAGATCCTGCCCCCTTGCTCTTCAGGGGGCCCATAATTGGGACATGAGCCATGAACATCACAGCTGTGCTATACCACTGATCTCCAGCTGTGCACTCTCTCACATACACACACACTGCTGTTACACACCCATTGTCTGGGACTGGTGCCAGTCCTGGGAGACCATGCACACCCCCTTAGGTGGGGGTGGACCAGCCACATAGTCAACTGTGTGCTCTCCTGCACCCCCCCCCCCCTCCCTGTTAGCCCTAGCATTATGGCAGGCCATGCCCTTTTATGCTCCCCGTTTCCTGTGGAAGCTGTGTGCTCTTACACACACACACACCCAACTAGCTGGATCCAGAACCATGGTCAGTTGTGCAGAGAGTGGCAATAGCACGGTGGTGGTGGTTCTGGTCTCATGGCCTAATTAATGATGCCCCTCCCCAAGGACCAGGGTCTTCCTAAGTAGCAACCCTCCCAAGGGGGTTCCTGGCCAGCCTCAGCCTCTCCACACCCCCAGGTTGCAAGTGGTGATGGAAAATTTTCAGAGTGGGTGGGGGCAGAGTATTGACCCCACTCCCTCTGAAAGTTGCCTAGTGGGACACAAGCTGTTTGCAAAGGGCTGCCCTCGAGTCCAGGGCCCAGGTACAATTGAGCCCCCTCGCCCCCTGCTTGCGACTCACCACAGAGAAGTTGCTGGCCCCACAGGGATGTCCCCGGTAGCTGCACGTCAGCAGCATGTCCTCAAGCTGGTGGCAGCTCCGGTTGTAGAAGGTCACCAGGTTGAAGGTGTCATCGAGGGCTTCAGGTCTGGGCTGGGCCGGGAGGAAATCCATTTCCATCCAGGTCTCGTAGTCGACCAGCGGGGAAATATAGAGTAGGTCATCGTAGCTGAGCTGCGAGACGCGGATGCGATTGATGTTGCAGAGAGTGACCGCCGGGAAGTTCATCTCGGGGCTGTCCTGCTCATCCAGCTGGGTGACATGGTGGTACTCCAGGTAGTAGCGGATACGCCCGGCCACCTGATACAGGAACATGGCGAGCGACAGCACAAACGCCCCTGCCCAGAATGCCTGGCGCACCCCAAAGCTACCGTCTCCCACAAAGATGTGGTTGACTCCATGCAGGGTGCAGCTGCTGGCAAAAGTCACCAGGTCAGGGGCATCTCTTTCCTCTTCCTCCAGCTCCTCTTCATCTTCATAGTCCCCTTCCTCTTCCTCCTCCTCTTTGTGCATCTGCCACTGGTCATTCAGGAACTCCTTGGGGCTGCCCTGGCTTGTACCCTTAGCCCCGTTGTCTCCAGGTGCCTCCTCAGCTGATGAAAAGGAGATGGTGCAGAAAATCTGGATAGGCATTCTGCCCTGCCTGCCCCCCTCGCTGTGCTGCCAGCTGGCCGGCCAGGGTCCACTTGATGCCAGAGGGAGAAGGGATGGATGGAGAAAGCAGGACAGAGAGAGATCAGAAGAGGAGGAGGAGGAGGAGGAGGAGGCCGGGGGGACGGACTGAACGCACGACAGATAGCAGGAGCAATGGGGGGGGAAGGGGGGGGGAGGGAATAGTGGGAGAGATGGAAGGAAAAAGCCAGGGAAGTTGAGTTAGGAGGAGCCGGCAGGAGAAGGCGATAACATTCAAAAGCTAAGACGGTGGAAGGGACACAAAAAGGAGTGAAGAAAGGAAGGAAAGGCAGAGGGGCTGGGGGAAGAGAAGGGCAAATAGTGCAATAGAGGCAGCAGAGAGGGAACGCTGTCAGCTTCCTGAACCCCCAGCTCCTCTGGATTTGGTGTCATGCACCCGCAACCGATGTGGCTCAGAAGCTTTGCTGCTTGCTCTGCTCCCAAGTTGGGATCTTGTGGCTTCCCCAATGTACTTCTGCTCTTGCCGGCCTGGATGAAGGGGCAGGTGTGTGTGTGAGAGAGCGAGAGAGCGAGTGCACAGGCTACCACAGGGATAGAGACAGCTCCAGCTGCCTGGGGAAGGGCCTGCTTAATAATTGATGGCGTCCCCAGCCTCAGTGCTGGGCTGGGAGGTGTTGGGGGAGGAACAAGCGTGCTCCCTCCCTCCCTCCCTCCCTCCCCACAGTGCCTGAGGAAGCCAGCCCAGCACCACCAGGCCTTTTCCTGAGCGCAGCCTGTCTCCATCTGTTCCTTCCTCGCAACTGTTCACCCAGGTGTCCGGAGCCAAAAAATATGGCTCCAGTAGCCAGCATTTGAGGGAACACGGGAGTCACCTCAAACATTAAAAAAAAAACACACCCCAAAATCAGAGTCTGGAGGTTTCTACTCGAGTAAATACAGGACACAGAGATGCCAATGGCACAATAGCTGGGCTTTATACAAGGGAGATCTACAGAGCCCAAATGGGGCCATGGGATGTTCTGGAGAATATGGGGTCCACAGACTTCACGCAGCTTAGTGTCTGGGTTTTGTACCACGAATAATACAGGGTCCTGAGACATCCACCAACTCAGTGCTTAGTGTCCCCGCAGCCCCAGCTGAGTGTGCTGCAGACCCCTCTTCTCAAGGTCTAGGACAGGGATGGGGAACCTCAGGCTCAACCCAAGGGCGACCTGTGGCTAGTTTTTATGTTCCTGGATCTGGTTCCTACCCCCAAGCACCGAAAGGCTGAGCTCAGAAGGGAGCAGAGAAAAGTGCACACACACAAGGGACAGCGGGGACAGTTCCATGACCTGGATCCTCTTCTTCCTGAGGGCACCCCTTAAGCACCCCAGCTCCGTCCTAACGTCTATGTGCGCTTTGGAGCTCGTACTAAATTTTCAAGGTGGCCCCCGGGAGGGAAAAGCTTCCCAACCCCGGCACGGGAGGTGCCAGTTACAGTAAGAGCCCCTGTGTGAAATCCCAACTCCTGGTTCTACGCTGAGCCTGCTTGGCTATCAACAGCAAAGATGGAAAGCTGGCACAGAAAACCCAGGGTGGCTGGGAAACATGGGTGTATTTATGGGGGGGGGGAGGGGTATGGGGATGCACCCCCCTCCTTGCACATTTCCTTCCCCAGCAGTCCCAGCATGATGGAGGTGGGGCTTATGTGACCCAAGGAGAGTCTCTAACAAATGTTAAGCCCTAAGTTACGCCGCTGCTGGGAAGAGCGTTCTGCCACTCAGGGGGCGATGTGCTGCGGAGACCTGTGTGCGTGGGCATGTCAATAGGGGGCACTATCCCCGCAGAGTTAGTGCTGACCCCAGAGTGGCACGAGAGCAGCGAGTCCCAAGCACTTTGCTGAAGGGAAGGTGGGGGGCAGAGTCTAGGGGCTAATTTTGAATGGGATTGTGAAGGAGCAGGGAAGGGCCTGGAGTGAGGGAAGCAGGCCACAAGATCCCACCTCAACTCAGGCACGCTGTAATGGAAAGAGGCTCTTCCCCCGCCCTTCCCTGCAGCCGAAGCCTCCCCCAGGCCGGCTGGGCTTGCCTCTTCCTAGTGGTCTGCCTTCCCTGCACTCAGCAGTCCATTAGGAGAGGAGTCTGAAGCGACCACAAAGTGATTTCCGGCAGTGCAGTCACCACTGGCCAGACCAAAGGGGGATGAGAAACATCCAAATGGGGCGGCACTCTCGGGCCGGAGGGGGGGGGGGGGGGGGGGGGGGGGGGGTCAGGGATGGGAAGTGGGGGGGTAGTCACCAGGATGTACCAAGGCCCCATATTTCTCTCTGCAGTCCTAGGTGGGGGGGGGGAAG
The DNA here is from genome assembly GCA_003113815.1 of Sphenodon punctatus. Classification (NCBI taxonomy): domain Eukaryota; kingdom Metazoa; phylum Chordata; class Lepidosauria; order Sphenodontia; family Sphenodontidae; genus Sphenodon; species Sphenodon punctatus. The sequence goes on from QEPC01008474.1 coordinate 3,529,489, forward strand.
GTGGAGGTGGTCGGGAAATGGACTCAGCATAAAAAATCAGCTTGCTGCATCCTGCTCGCTTAATGGTTTGTGTGCTGCCTCCTTGCCTGACGTGCTGACACGTCTACATGAGAGAGAGAGAGAGTGTGATGGGGGGGGGGGCTGAGCCCCTGTGTGCCAGGGGTGTCTGTTTCAAGTGTCGATCACAAGATTGCTGTGTTGGAGGCCAATGTTGCTCTCCAGCACCAACGAGTGGCTCAGCAGAGAACTTTGATTCAAGGACCAAGGCCGGAAATGTCAGGGTTCCCCTCCCTCTAACGCTGCCGCTCGCTCTCACCTTGTACCGGGGTAGGCCTCAGAGCAGCTCAGTGCCCCTTGGTGGCTACACCCACTTGCTCTGCCTTCACTTAGTCATCCTGCATCTCCTTCTCCATTCCTCTTTGTCCACTTTCCAACTCCCTTCTGCCCTCTGAATTGACCAACCGGACTCGACCTCTGCAACGTCTCAAGACTACGACTGGCTCAGTCCCTTGAATGATGCTTGTCATCCGAACTGGCTTCCCGGACTGACTCCGCATAGACCCAGGGACGAACTCACCCTTGCAGGCCCCGATCCTTCAAGGATGTACCTCCGGTGTGCCATGCTCCTGGAAATGCTCACCCATGCGGGCCCTGATCTCTCAAGGACTTATTCCCAGCGGGCCACGTTCCTGCAGGGACCCATCCCATGAGCTGGCGCACCACTAGCCGCCACACCCTGGTAATTCCCAACAGGAAGGCAGTGTTTCAATCATCTCATCCGGCTTCCTGTCAGTGGCATACCGATAGGTGGGGCAAATGGAACGACTGCCCTGAGACGTGGGCATTCAGGGGGTGCTGGGCTTGGTGAACACAGTGATGAGAGAAGGGGGACCGCAGGATGCGGATGAAAAGCGGTCACATCTTCCACCTATGTTCCCCTTAACAGAATGGCACTTTCAGCACCACTCTTGCCTGCCATCTGCTTCCAGCCCATGGCAGCTAAGAGGGGCCCTGGACGGGGCTGCCCTTCCCCAAGAGCGCGTATGTGTGGGAAGGTTTGGTATCGGGGTCCAGGAATTTGACTTGCTCCAGGGCCCTATTAAACCTAGCTACACCACCGCTTCCCAGGCTAGACAAATTCATCCTGTGCCACAGAGTGTCAAGAGCAGACAGCCATGGGGCTGGAACGCAGGCCCCCAGGGCTTCTAGATGGAGCCACTGCCTTAGAGCTACCCAGGCTATCATCCCTCAAGAGCAGCCTGGCCCAGGAATCTGATTGGTTAGCAGGCTGCTGGTTGCTCCTGATTGGCTGAAGGCTGTATATATACTTCCTGGGTCAAGTTAGCCTTCATTCCTGAGGATCAGAGCAGAGACTCCGCCTGTTTGCAGCCAGACTTGCCGATTCTCTAGTCACAGACCCCTGCTACGGACCTGACCTTGCTTTTGGCTTGCCCTTCTGAACAACTAATTTATGTCAATTCTTTGTTCCAGCTCTGGATCCCATCAGGCCCAGGAGCCAAATGTGGCCTCCTGGCCTGCAGTGAGTTTTTATTTGACCCCTTTTTAGTGCCTGGATCTGGTCCCTGAGATCCAGTTCCTACCCCCAGGCAATGAAAGACTGAGGTCACGGTAAGGGAGCAGCGACAAGGGCATGCAGCTGCACACAAGAACAGGGGACAGATCCATGGCACAGATTAATGATCTGGACCCTCCTCTTCCTGAGTGCACCCCATAAGCACCCCTACCCCAAACTTCTATGCAGCCCTCAGAGCTTGTACTCATTTTCAAAGTGGCCCCTGCGAGGGAGAAGGTTTCCCACCCATCCCCTGGTTCTACACTCAGGTGTGACCAACGGTCATGACCACAACAATAAAAAATACAATCACAGATCAAAGCCATCAAGACGCACCAAAACAAAATAAAAATCCATGAAGGAAGGAACAAAATAAACATAAAACAAACAAAAATAAAGTCCTCTATAGGTATACTCCAATACTCAAAACTTCATCAAGCATGTATCATGACTCACATCAAGAAAACGTTTAAGAATGCAAAAAGCTTGAACTAAAAATTGGGCAGTGTTCATGGAAGTCTGTGGGTTGGCGCTATTTAGCGCAAGACTCAAAAGAAAAGAGTCCGCTCTCCCAGTAAATTTATCAAAAAGCGGGGCCAGAAATCTTTCCCTCCGTTTGTCATACAGATGACAATAAAGCATAATATGCTCGACAGTCTCTATAGCCAAGTTATCAAACGGGCACAGCCGATCCACAAATGGAATTCCTGTTATACGCCCTTCCCACACTCTGGAAGGGAAAGCATTAACCCTGGCACAGAGAATAAGTTGGTTACCTCTTGGTGATATTTTACAGTGTAAATAATCTGCCATTTCTCCCAGTTCCGGAGCCCATGTGAGATAGGCAGCCATATGAGGGGATTTGTTGATTTTCTCCATCTCAAGCTGTCTGTCGATATCCCCGGCCCTCTGAAGTACCTCAGGGCAGACTGCATACAAGGCCTTATGTTCTAAATAGGCTATTGGAAGTCCCAATTTATTTAGTTGATTTTCCATATGCCTAGACCATGGGTTTTTAAATGAATCCTCCTTGACCCATTTTAAGAGTCCTGAATTCTGGGCACAGTTAACTCGTGCCCAGAATTTCAAAGCCATCTCCGACGCTACTGAGTACCAGCTTTTTTGGCCTAGTTTCACTCTAAGGGCAGCAGACGGCGTACGCCTCGGTGCCCTCAGAAGATGTTGTATAAACTTTGTTTGAATTGTATTTAGGCTCTGGGATGTAAACAGAGCCCACAGTTCAGCTCAGAAAAGAAGTTAAGCCCTAACCTTACTATTAAATACTTGGATAGCTGAAGTAATAGCACTACCCCCCCCCCCATCCTCACAAAGAATCTTTGAATGACATGGGCTAAGCCCTTCGCTGCGAGCATCGCCCTCTAATATGGTCCGTCCATCTTCCTGTCTTATGAAACAGTAGGCCCAAATATTTAACACTTGTGACCTGCTGTAACAAATTACTTCAATGGCCCACCTATGGGACTTCCTTTTATTGGTAAAAACCATAATCTTGGATTTGGAAAAGTTGATGGCTAATTTATTAACCTTACAGTACACTGCAAAGGCAGTCATTTGTCTTGTCAAACCGATGCGTGTCTGGGAAAGCAAGACAACATCGTCCGCATAAAATAAACAGCCCACTGCTCGAGAGGCCAGTCTAGGAGGGAAAAAAACTTATCAGCCATAGTAGGAATCACATCATTAATGAATAGATTAAAAAGGGCAGGAGCCAGGACACAACCCTGTCTCACGCCAACCATGATTCCAATCGGGGCTGTAGAGGAATCTGCGTATAAAGATTGAATTAGACTTAGAAGTCTCTTATCAACTGATGATGTGGACAATTTCCTCCACAAAATAAGCCTATCCACCGAATCGAATGCTGCCTTAAGATCTAAACATGCAGCGTAAAGATGGTCGTTAAGAGCCTTATATTTGGTGATGAGATGATACAAAACGAAGCAAAGTTCAACCGTGGAGCGACCCTTTTGGAAGCCAGCCTGTTCAGGATGAATTATTTTTTAATCAAGCATCCAATCCAATACTCTATACGAAAGTGATCCATTCCCCTCTTAACCCTCTCTTGAAAACACTAAATGGACTGGGCGTCCCGATTCGCTGTTGAGCAGGATGGCCAGACATCGAGCCGTCTCAGTAGCATTTTCCAATGTTTCAGTAGCTGTTCTGAAACATGAGGACCAGAACTTCAGTGTCTCTTTGGCAAGTGTTGTTGCTCTCCGACCTTAATCAGCAAATGGGATGGGATGGCCGGATGGGAGGTGGGGGTGCTTTGGGGTTGTACTAAGGATAAAGAGAAGGAAGAAGAGGAGGGTCTCTAAAGCATTAATCTAAGCCACAGATCCATCCCGTATCCTTAAGCATACCTCTCAGCCATCCTATTTAAGAGGGACAACAGTCCTCCCTTTGGGTGCTGAATCCCACTGTCCCTCTTTCAAGGGGTCAACGTCTCTCTCTTTTTTCTTTTCTTTTTAAAGGAGAAAGAAATAAAAAGACCTGAATTCAAGTCTCAGACCCCTCTTTCCTGGTTGCTTCCCAGGAAAAGCTCTTGAGAGTCCAATGAGATGATGGAACGACAAGAAACTAAAGTACAATGAACTTCTGTTCCTTCTCTATGTACCTGGAATGTTGGGAGGGGTGTATGTACATGAGGGGGTGGAGCTCATTTGATGTGGGTGGGGCTTATTTTAAATTTATTATCCTGCTCCATCTGGAGGGCTCAGGGTGGGTTGCGATAAGGAGACAGGCAGCTTGTCTGAGTGCGCACCCTTCTCTCTGCTCCCTTCCCCTGAGCTCACTCTTTCACCGCTTGAGTAGGGACTGGATTTGGCTCCTTGGCCAGAGGTCCTCCACCCGTTAACGCACCAATGCTCCCCACCCCCCACGGTGTAACCATATGCCTCTTTCCATCCCTCAGGAAAGCTCCCATTACCTCCTGCACTGAAACCTATGCTCTGGCAGCTGGATTGCTCTGGATTCCAGAGGTGCTGCTTGTTTTCTGTATCTAATAGCTGTGTCTGGTGCCTGCAGCACCTGGGCCCCTGCTGCCGCAGTCCCAGGTAGCACCCAAATGCTGCATTTATCAGTCAGGACGTGCTGCAGGGGGGTGGGTGGAAGGAACTGATTCAATACTTTCATCTGTAACTAATTTTTATCTAACTAATTGAACCTGGGAATCGCTGCGAGGACCAGGGAGGGCATGGATGTAATGAAAACACTCTATCACAGACAGGCCACTAGCTTGATCTATGGCTTGGTTCACACGGTGCAGCGAGGATTACTGCTGCCTCTGGCACTGGAGGGGGTGGGGAGGAAGAGGGCTCTAGCTGTTGAGAAAAGGAGTGTGGGGCACTGAGAGGTGCCTAATAAGGGCACCAGCAGAATCAAGGGTGGGGTGGGGGAGGTCCAGGGGGCCCCGCCCCTTCTGATGTGACTACACCCCTTATCGAGTGTCATGATACCATGGTGCTCGGTTGCATCAAAAAGGGGCGGGGAAGCCCCTTTGCCCCCACCTGTTTTAAGTGTGGCCCTGGAAGGAAGTACTTACAAGAGGCAGAGCCAGGGGGAAGCCGTGCGGAGGGCTGGGGTGTGGGAGGTGCACGCGCAACCAGGGCTGGCTTTAGAATTTGCAGGGCCCAGGGTGAAGATAAAATGGGGCACTCTCCACAGGGCACTAAAAATGGTCATCTTTGGGGGACTACCGGGAGGCACTGGGGGCCCCACCCCACTGTGGCCTCCCCAGAAAGAGAGAAAAGAATGGTTGCCCCAGGTTGCCTTGGGGGTGGTAAGGCCGGCCCTGGGTGCCCCACACCCTCTTGCACCGCCCTCTCTGTGCCCCGGTGCCTGATCTCCCATGTCCTGCATCCAACACAGAACTGATCCTGCCTACTCGGATTCTATGTTCCCCCTGATCCTACACCGATCCCACATACTCTGATCCCACAAGGAGCCACTTCCCACCTGCCCTAATGACATGCATACAGTGCTGATCTCATGCCCCTCAGCCCGTGTGCCCAATCTAACACGATGCGGTGTGCTCCTGAGAGCCCCTCCACACCTTGTAGGATTTCAGCCTTCTGTACCAAATCTCCCTCTCACCGTCAGTGCCTCAGCCTCTCTGGTCCCCAAGCGAGTGACCCTTTCTCGGCTCAGGGGCATAGCTATGTCAGGATGGGCACTGGGGTGCGGAAGATCAAACGGCCCCTCCCCCACCCCCATGGGGCACAGCGGGATAGAGAAGCAGGAGGCAATGCAGCTGCACTGCAGCTTGTGGTCCCCAGTGTAGCCACACCTCCGCCTGTCCCTGCCTCGGCCTGTTTCTCCAAATTCCCACTCGCTGCTAAAAGCCGCTCAGCCCTGACTTGACTGCAGCTTCCCCTCCCCGGACTTCTGGTTTCCCCTTTCTTTCTCTGTTCTAACCCCCTCCTCCCCATCCCAGTGCCGAGAGCGCAGCTCAGGTTACCCAGGCTGAATCTGCACTGACACCAGAGCCAGCCTGGAATTGCGCATCCAGTGGGGGCTGCGCTAAGGTGACCCCCAGCGGCTCAGATGGGCCTGGCTTGAGGCACCAGCAATTAGAAGCTGCTGGAACCCGAGGGTTACATGGATGGTTGGGGCAAGCTGGATGAGGGTGAGCTGTGGGGCACAAGACAGAGCTGACCATTAGTGGCGCAGCTGGGCACCACCATGCTGCTTCCCTGGTTCTTTGGCCCCTGTGCCACTTTCCTGTGCCATTTCTGGGGCCTCTCTCAATGATTCTGCCCCCTCTGCCCCCAGCTTTCCTTGCTCTAGATTCTCCTGCGTGGTCATGTTGCTGATCCCAGCCCCCCCAGACCAATTCTGGCCCCTGCCTTTTGCCTGCCACTTTCAAGTCATTGCACACCTCTTCTCCCAGTTCTGGGTCTCCCCATCCGTGCTGCTGTCTTGGGGCGCACCCCTATTCTGAGCTCCCACGCTGACTCTGTGCCCCACCTACCAGCTCCAATGCTACCGATGATAACTGCAAGTGTGAGAGCGTCTGTCAGGGGGGTAGGGGTGAGGGAAAGGGCACGGTCTCACTGTTTCACGCCCGTCTGTAGATCCTCTCCTCCTGCTGCAAGGGAACGCTCCGAAAATGCCCGTCAGGATAGTGTGTGAGTCCACGTTGTCTCACTGAGACTGGGCCCCTATCATCCTAGGGCGCAGAAGGCAGAGGCAGAACCCGGTGCACAATCACAACCCACACCAGATGGGGTGATTGTGGGGGGGACAGTGAGGGGAGAACGGGGTACGAGGTCCACGCAGGTGAGGGTAAGCCAGGGAGCACTCACGGGTTGATGAGAGCATGCCCAGGTAGGGGGAGGGGAAGGAGATCCACACATGCACACTGTCTCGCTCACCCACTCACTCACTCACTCTCTCGACTCAAGGGCAGCAGGGGAAGGGAAGGCAACAAACGAACCACACTGAAGACAGGCACAAGAAATCTCAGATAGTTTGCAAGCGGCCGGTTTCCACAACTCCTTCGCCAGCGTCAGCGCCTTCCCTGCGCTGGCTTCATATAGTCATGGCCCTGCCACGCTGCAATGCGTGCGGAGCATAGCGCCGGCCGTGGCGACGCTCCCGCAACGTCGGTACTTGCCTCGCCCTGGTCCTGCGGCAGGGGGGGCCCTGGGGACGCTGGAGCAGTCACGGTCGGGGAACGCGCCTGCGCACGAGCCCCGACAGCGGGGTAGTGCTGTCCTGCCAAAGTCGGGGGAGTCAGGGACGAGCCCCCTAGCGGCGGCGTGGGGCCCGCATGACAGCGTCTCTGCGTGTGCGAGCATGCATGTATGCATGCGAACGTGGCCATCTGCATTAGCACGCGTGTGTGCAATCGTCCGAGCGTGTCTGTGTGGATTTGTGTCTGAGCGTGTGTAAACATGCGTCTGTGAGCAAGTGTGCGCGCACGCATGTGTGTGTGTCTATGGGTGAGCATGGTGTGGAGCCCAGCAACTTGGCTTGCCCCAGGGCCTTATTCAACCTTGTTACCCCACTGGCTGTGGGGCTTGCAGCGTTTCTCAGGGACCCCTTGGCTAATTAGCCTGCAGGTAGATAAGGGCCTGAAGATGGATCTTCAGATAGAACCAGGCTTGAGGAGAGCTTTTCCAGCTGAAAAATCCCAGGAGCGGCAGCAGGGGCTGGTTTCTGGACTCCCTCCAGGTCGCCCCTTATTAATAGTTATTTTTAGCCTCATTCAAGTGAAGTGGCTCTTGTTGTGTGCAGGGGGAGGGTTAGCACTAAAAATAGACATGTGAGCGGATCCTCTCTGTTGAGCTCAGGTGCTGAACCAGCCAGAAACTGCCACCAAATGTCTGACTCTGCACTTTGGAAACTCACCCGGAGTCCTAGGTGCCAATAACTGAGCAGGCCTCCACGGGGAGAGGCGGGGCTTGGAGATTCCTGCTTCTCAGCTCCCCTCCTGCGTGCTCTAAACCGCTAGACCCCACTCCCCTCCCAGAGCTGGGAATAAAACTAAGAAATTCTAGGTTACTCCCTGCTGTAACCCAGTAGACTCCACTCCTCTCCCAGAACCAGGAATAGAAACTGGGAGTCCTAGCTCCCTGTTCTCATCCAAAAGACTCCACTCCCCAACCAGAGAACCCAGGAGTCCCGGTTCCCAGCCCTCCTGCTCTAACCCACTAGCCCCCACTCCCCACCCAGATAACCCAGTAGTCGTGGCTTCCAGCACCCCTGCACCAATCCATTAGATCCCACTCCCCTCCCAGAGCTGGGGACAGAACCCTGCAGTCCTGACACCCAGTCTCCTTGCTCTAGCTAGACCCCACTTCCCTCCCCGAGTTGGGGAATGGAGCCTAGGATTCCTTGCTCCCAGTACTCCCTGCTTTTACCCACTAGACCCCACACTTCCTTTTTGAAACAGGGGACAGAACTCAAGCATCCTGGCTCCCAGTCCTCTGGAAGTGAGCAGGGTCTACTGGATTAGAGCAGGAAAGAGCTTGGAGCCAAGACTTCTGGATTTTCTGGGAGGAGTGTGGGGTCTAGCAGGTTAAAGCGAGACACGAATGGGAGCAGAACTGTATTCCAGGCTGGGTTTGCTCTATTGGGGCATCAGCTTTCTAGCTCCTTGCCTGTGTGCCCCCAGTTGGCTGTGCTCTTATGCACACTGAGATAGCTGGTCTCTCTCTTGGCTCCCCCCAGGAGCCCAGATCGATTAAGATGTGAGTGAGCAGCTGTCCAGAGTCATTAGGAGCTAGATCCAGGGGAAGAATATCTGAAGGGGCAGAGCTGTAGCATGAATATCTCAGCCACAGTCCAATGGGGCTGGCAGACTTCAGCAGGAGTTGCCAGGGCAGCCTCATGGTTCGAAGGCCCCGGGCAGAACATACTACACAGCTTCCCTGAGCTGGAGATGGGCTCACTCTGAAACCCTCAACATCTATTCTGGGCCAAGAGATTCAGGCTGCACGACAGAATTCACCCACCCCCTAACTGTTTCCTTCGGTCAGGAACTCAAACTCCAGTGGGCCTCGAACCCAGGTCCTTGGGACTGAGGAACCACAGCCTCACGCTGGCCAACTGGCAGAACTGCCGGCTACTCAAACATATTGCCTACCCCAGAGCCATCTCTGATTGGCTGAGAGTGACCCCATTCTGGATTGGTTGCTGCTAAGTATAAAGCTTCCTGGGTTTAAAGCCAAGGGATACAGGTCCACTCCTGTCCTCTCCCAGAACGGATCTAATCTACGTTCTCACTTTGTCTCCTGAAACCAATTACAAGATGTTCCCTTATCAGTTTGATCTTCTGGTCCCCAAAGCCCTGCACATCTCCCCCAACCCTGAACACAGTGTGCCCTCTGCAGACTCCGACACTGGCCCCCTAGGCCTCATACCTGATCCTTTTAGGAACACGTGATAAGAAGCACCCCCATCACAGCTCCTAACAATTCATCTGAAGCAGGGGGGGCTGCCTTTCTCAAGGGGGTGATGATTTTCCTGGCTCTCTGGGCACATATGGATAATTTATAGATAGTTGACTTGCTGTGCCTGGAAATGGAATCTTCCAGTGCTCGCTGTGACCCATTTGTCGACTTTTTCATGGATAGAATTGCTCAGATTCACTATGACTTTGACGCCGCACTTGCTGCAGTAGGAGAATCAGAGGTAATGGAAGCCCTGCCTTGTCCTGTTTTATGGGATCAGTTCCAGTGGGTGTCGCCCACTGATGCGGCAGATGTTCTTGGGGTAGTTAGAGCCACTTGTGGTGGTGAACTGGACCCACGCCCATCCTGGCTGGTTAAGGTCAGCCAGGAGACGCTGGGGCTGTTGCTGGCAGGGTTGGTCAATGCCTCCCTTAGGGAGGGCAGAGTGCCAGACTGCCTCAAGGAGGTGGTGGTGTGACCTCTGCTCACCAAACCATTTCTTGACATTGACTCCCTTGCCTGGCTAATCTCTAACCTTCCCTTTTTAGGGAGGGTTATTGAATGGGTAGTGGCTCAGCAGCTTCAGGAGCATCTAGATCATGTCAGTTTTCTGATCCCTTGCAGTCCGGCTTTCGTCCAGGTTTTGCCACCAAGACTGCGCTTGTGGCCTTGGATGACGACCTCTGTCGTGAGTTGGATCAGGGTAGATCATCCCTTTTGATCCTGTTAGATTTGTTGGCTGCATTTGATACCATTGACCATAAGATGTTGGAGACTCACTTGCAGGACAGCCGGGGTGGGTGGAATCGTTCTTGAATGGTTCCATTCTTTCTTGGCCAGGAGACCCCAGCGGGTGGTGCTGGGGGAATGCTTATCATCTCCCCAGGACCTCACATGTGGAGTCCCGCAAGGTTCTATTTTGTCCCCTCTCCTCTTCAACGTCTAGATGCAGCCTTTGGGTGAGGTCGTGAGAGGGTTCGGCGTACGTTGTCATCAGTAGGCTGATGACACCCAACTTTACCTCTCATTTTCTGCTGACCCAGGTCCGGCAGTCTCGGTGCTTACCCAGTGTTTGGCAGCTGCGGGGGACTGGATGAGGGCGAGTCATCTGAAACTGAATCTTGACAAGACGGAGGTGATGGGGGTGGGAGGGGCTGAGGGAGTGGTGGCCCCCATCATTGATGGGGTTCGCCCTCTGTTAGTCCCTCAAGTTCGGAGTCTGGGGGTGCTCCTCGACTCGCAGCTCTGCTTGGATATCCAGGTGGCGGCTGTGGCGAGGAGCGCTTTCTGCCAATTACATCTGGTGTGATGGCTTTGGCCATATGTCTCGGACTCTGACCTGGCCACCATTATCCATGCTTTCATCACCTCTAGACTGGGCTATTGCAACACACTCTACGTGGGGCTGCCCATGGTGACAGTTTGGAGACTGCAGCTGGTGCAGAATGCTGTGGCCTCTCTCCTTACGGGGACGGGTCATCGCAAGCACATTACACGCGTGCTCCATTGTCTGCACTGGCTGCCAATAGCCTTCCTGGACCGATTCAAGGTGTTGGTGTTGACCTTTAAAGCCCTATATGGCCTGGGCCCTGCCTACCTGCGGGACTGCCTCACTCCCAAGGCTCTGGATCAGCCCCTGCGGTCGGCCGGGGGGCGCCCAACTCCAAGTCCCCATAGTTTCACAACCATGGGGAGGGCATTCTTGGTGGCCACACCCAGGCTGTGGAACTCCCTCCCGACAGAGGTCCGCCTGGCCCCAGACCTTCCCTCTTCCTGACAACAGTGTAATAGCTGGTTGTTCTACCAGGCGTTCAGTGACGGAGATGGGTGGTGGTGCTGGGTTAGAGGGGAGGGTTTTTAACTCTACCTTTGTGTGTTGTATTTTTGAATGTATTTGTATCTTATATATATATATTTTATATATATTTTTGTAAGTTGTAAGCCACCCCGAGCTGCCGTTGGCGGGGTAGAAGTACGATTAAATAAATAAATAAATAAGATAACATCAGTGAGACAGAGGTGGAGAGGGATGGATGCCGGGGGACGGGGAGGAGCTAAGTTAGAATGGGGGCAGAAGATTGAATCTTCTCTCCATCCACCCTCTTCCCAGCAGTAGGAGAGAGACAGCTATACCAGGGAGCATCCCCCCCGACTTATGGGCCACAGTCCCAACTGCAACTCCTGCACCAATAGTTACACACTGGCTGGCTGCTACGACCAGACCTTGCCTTGGTGACAGAATCCAGGCCAGGGCAAAGAACAGGGTCTGAAGGGGACCAGTAGCTTCTGTAGAGAAACTGCTCTATTCCTCCCAGCTGGGACCTGCCCGAGACGGGTGTCCCATCTGCCCTCAGCTGCCCAAGCCTCCAGCTCTTTCTCTCCCCAACAAAAGACTAGACCTCATGGCTACAGCCCTGCCTGCAGACCAGACTGGACACAAGGACTCTATCTGGGCTCCATCTGGGAGGTTTTGGATTCATTCTGACTGGGTCATGCTCCCCAGACAAGAGACGCCACCGCCCCCTTGGCGCCCGGTAACATCATAGCCCTCAGCAAGGGCAGCCCACCGGGGAAAGGGTGGAGGGAAGACTTAACCCCGCCCCTTTTCTGAACTTTAGCCCCACGGAGCGCCATGATAGCAAGGTGCTCTGTTGAGGGAGGCGCTGCCCTCTGTCCAGACTCGGCCCAGGGAGGGATGAGCCCAGCCATGTCAGGACTGGCCTCGAGTCGGTCCCGGCACATCGGACTTGGACCAGATTTTTCAGTCCAAACAGGACTCGATCCCTGGCTCCTCTAGAAGCCTCCCGAAAGCACGTGTTTCTCCAGTGTCCACAAGATGGCACCATCTTGCCATCACCTGTCTGGCGCCGGGGCCTGCTGACTGATTTATATATGCTGAGACTGCCCCACTATGCAGCATGGTCGGTGACTGACTGTCCAGAGACGTAGGCTGCTTTTAGACGTGCGCAGCGAACACGCTGCATAAGATCACGCTGCGTGTAAATACGCCGCAGGTGGGATTTAAGACGTGACATCTGGTGCGTTAAAGTCACTCGCACGTTCTTTTAAAGCCACAAATTAAATACCTCGACGTCGAGGTCACGTCTAAATCCCACACGTACAGTGTGATTTTATCCAGCGTGTTTGCCGCACACGTCTAAAAGTGGCTGTCCCAGCCTCCCCTCCCCAATTATGCAGGCGTACATGCATGCTGCCACACTGCACCCCCCCATTGTAAGTGTACACACACACACACACACTGTCCCATTATGTGTACACACACACACACACACACACACACACACACACACACACACACACACACACACAGAGTCCTATTATATATGTATGCACACACGGACACTGCCCCAAAATGCGTGTGCGCACACACACTTCCTTGCATCACACGAGAAGTACATATTCCCATACACACAAGCACAGAAACTGCCCCACTGCACACCCTAGCAGAGTCCCGTTGTGCTTACACAGATACCACCTTGCTGCACACACCACCGAGTCCTGTTCCGCGCTACACACACAGCATTTACACACCCATTGTGCACACTCAGAGAATGTGTGCAGATTCACTAAATCACTTGAGGCAGCTGGAAAATTTGAACTGGGCCCCTGGCTATCATGCATGTACGCAGACAAATATACACACAGAGCACACACCCGATGCCACACATGCATGCAGATGTGCTCACGCACCTTCCCTTTGGCTGGGTCTGCACGCGTGCACTCACACTCATTCTCATTGGCCTGCAAAGGCTGAGCATGCTCTCTCTGACACCCTCCTTCCTGTTCTGCTGGCCTAAAGCATCTGCCTTTGCAAGGCCATATCAGTTACTACCATCCTGTGCAGGAGAGCAAGGGCCTGTCTTCGGGAAAGACAGAGCCTTGCTCACACCTGACAGCATGGGCAGGTCACATCTATACAGACACGGTGCTGAGCTGCGACGAGACTGGGCCTTGACACCCCTCCCAGCCCAACGCAGACCAGGAACCGAGCTGTGCTACTGACCCATAGCCTCTCTCCGTGAAGGCCAGGGACCTGACTGTGGTGTGTGGGGGGAATCAGGAGATCAGACAGACCAGCGGCCCGACGGTGCTGTGCGGGGGAGCGGGGCCCAAGCTGCGCAGTTCCAGTTGCAAAGGCCCAGCAGCTCCCTGCCCTCCCCAGCTCCAAGGGCGGACTGCTTGTTGTGGCTCATCATCAATACGGCAGCCTGGGGAGCTGACCAGGCAACTCTGATTGGTGCCGTCTCTAATCCTCACCGGCGCCCCCTTATCAGATGCTGCCACCTTGCGCCTGCTCCCTGCGCTGGCTGTGCCACGCCACGCACGGCCTGTTATCCGGCCTTTTATCCCCCAGATTAGGCACTTGCTGGTGGATTAGTGCCTCTCATTCTAATACATGGAAACGGATGATTAAAGAGTAGCTCTGCCCATGCAAATCCATCCCGCCCCCATTCCCTTTCAGCTTGGCCCTGTGGGCACAGGGACTGGGGGGGATCCCCCAGCCGGGGCACCAGGCGTCCCCCCGCTTCCCCCTGGAGCAGGGTTAATCCCCACTCTGCAGCCAGATGGGGATCATACCGGGAAATAGGCCAAGGGAGATGTCAGCAGCAGAGAAAAGGCAGGGAGCGGTGAGATAAAGTCTGCCCAGGCCAGGATGGGCAGCCGAGGTCACCGGTGCAGAAAGGAGGGCTCTAAGCACCCTGACAGCAGTGATAATCCAAGCCTCAAACCCACAGTAGCCCAGGAGCAGCCTTTCCCAGCCTCCAGCCCATAACAGTTCCTGCCGCAAGGCAGAGGTCCACTCTTGGGAGCAAGCCATAGGACAGAGAAGGGTGCTGGATGAATAGCACAGTCCAGGGGCCATGGGAATGAGGGAGGGAGTGATGGGGACCTGGCGGTTTTAGCTAAGTGGGAATGGGCCCTGGGGCAGAAGATTGAATGGGCCCCCGTACTCCGCTCCAGGGCGCGTGTGTATTCTGCAGGGGTGTGGGCCTCCCAGACTGGTGCGCCCCACTGTGGCTTACCCTGTTGGATCGATTAACTATGCTCCTGCTGGGGGGGCAAAGGGATCAAGAGACAGGGTCCTGTGCTGTGCGACTATGTAGGGCAGTTTCTCCTCCCTTCCCCACTCCCTGCTCTAGTTCCACCAGCATCTACTTTGGCCCTTCCCAGGCCACTCTCTGCCCTTTGCGCCTGGCGGATCCCGCCAGCTCTGCCCTGTGGCTGGAACATTTTAATAAAGGTCGGAGGCGGGACGAGAGCAGCAGCACCGGCTGGGGATCCAGTAACTGCTTCCACTCCTGCAGCCCTGTGCTTCTCCGTCCCCGCACATCCAGTCCTCTCGGCTCACAACCCTGCTCGCCCCAAAAGAGATGGCACGGGGCTGGGAGCAGAAGTGGTGGAAAGGGGAAGCGCAACACCGTCGTGTGCAGCTGCATCCCACTCTGGGTGCAGCATGGACACCGTACCCATAGAAAACCAAGCCAAGCTCACGCTCCTAGTGCAGGTCACCCCCTGGGTGCAGGCCAAGCAGGGCGTCTGGGAGGGCAGCCACCTCCACGCCCCGGTGACAAAGCGGCTCCGCGCACTGCCGTTTAGCTCTGGCCGGGGTTAGCAGCCCCAGCGCCTGCATTCTGCTGCTCTAGACTTTAATAAAAAGCCCATTATGGTGAGTAATGCGCTAAGTGGACTTCATTACGGGCTGCACGCCGGTCCATTGTTCTAGATTATTTCATATCAGAGCAGCCTTATCTCCCCTCCAAACACTTCCATTTAAACCCTATTCATCTTTCAAATCCTCCCAGGTCTGCTTTGCCAAGTGCTCCACCGGCTTCCTGGGCTCACAGCCTTGCTCAGAGTGGATGCAGCTCTGTGGCACACATGACACTAAACGAAGCAGCAAGGCGGGGGAGAGGGAGGAAGAGAGAGAGAGATTGAGACTGAGTGCACATGCCAGTGTGGCATAGTGGATAATGTATTGGACTTGAATCTGGGAAACCGGGGTTTGATTCCCAGCCTCACAATGAACTCATTAGATGGCCTTCTTGGGCAAGTCACAACCTTTCAGCCTCAGTTCCCCGTCTGTAAAATGGGAATGTGTGTGTGTCCCTGTGTTCCCCTCACCCGTGTCCATTTTAGATTGTAAGCCCACTGGGCAGGAACTTGTCTTTGAAAAGCTATGACTGTAAAGTGCTGTGTGTGCCTAGTAGCACTACAGAAACTGTAGTAGTAAGGAGGCAGCTGTGGGTGCCTACTTTATAGGCTTCTAGTCAGGAAAAGCCCCATTCCCCCCCAGCTACTCGAGGATGACCTCCGCTGCTGCTTCTGGGGTGGAATGCAAGAACTGCAAGAATGGGTGTGTCTCTTTCTCTCTACACATCATGCTTGCCACTGCTCCAGTTGCCTAACAGGGGGGGGCAAGCATTACATTTGGTCACACAAACCCAGGAGCTAGCCAAGGAGGGATCACGGGTTTGGTGAGGTTTGTTCCCCAGAACAAATCCAGGGAACTCATCAGTAAGCCTGCGGGGTAGCCAAATACACGCCATGGAGGGTCTGTTCACTGGGCTTGCCAGCTTCAGCAGTGGAGCCAGTTTCAGAAAGGGGCTTTGTGCTGACTGCTGATCAGTTTCATCAGTAGGGAGGACTGGCGGGGAGAGGAGTTCCTCATCACCTGTGGGAGGATTTTCTTACAGAGGACAGGATTTCCTGGTCAGATTCACCAGTGGGGAAGTGTGCCTGGCAGCAGGGAGGATTCCTCCAGGTCAGGTTCACCAGTGGGGAGGACTGTCTTGCAGTGGACAGAATTTCCTGGTTAGTTTCACCAGTGCGGAGGATTGCCTTGCCGTGGACAGGGTTTCCTGGTTAGTTTCACCAGTGGGGAGGATTGCCTTCCAGTAGGGATGATTTCCTGGTCAGTTTCACCAGTGGCAAGGACTGCCTAGCAGTAGAGGGTTTATTTTCACCAGTGGGGATGATTTCCTGGTCAGTTTCACCAGTGGGGAGAATTGCCTTGCAGTGGAGAGGGTTTCCTGGTCAGTTTCACCATTGGGAAGGATTGCCTGGCAGCAGGGAAGCTCAGGGGTTCCCCCATTTATGCTGCACCCTTATGGGCTTCTCCTGATGGGCCGAGTCGATAGGCATAGAACAGCATGAATCAGCGGTGAAGCTTGGTTGGTATGGGCCCTGGTGCGGAAAATGGAACGGGGTCCCTGGTCCCTCTCCAAGTGGCAGAGGATGCAGCTGTGCCAGGGTTGTGGGCCACCTGCCCAATGTCACACCTGCCACCTACAGCTGTACTACCTTTCCCCATTATAGCGACCCCCTTGGCATGAATATTTGTTCATGCTGCCTAAACTTGGGGTGACGATGCACAGAGGGCCATGAGGCTGATTTCCCCCATGGTTAACATTATGTGTACAGCCATCCGATGGTGGACAGGGCACAGGTAAAAAGAGAGAATGAGCATCTCTTGCACAGCCCACCTGGTGTTTATGAGAAGCTAGGGACAGAGGAAGGAGACAGTGGTGCTCTCTGGGGCAAGGACAGAATCCAAGCCAGTTTTAAGGTTGCAGCCCACGTATGCCATCGGTATCAGAAACCAGGAAAGATCTCGATCTGACCAAGCCAAAGAGCATCACTAGACATCCTGCCCCTGGGCTAAACCATGAGAGAGGGATTTCAGGTTGATTGGAGACCCCGGGAAACAAGCAAGCAAACAGCTCTCTGGCAAGATGGTGTCGCACCCACCCGGCAGTTGTAATTCCATGTTATCTGCTGGCTGCAGCTTCCAGAGCAAAACTGTGCGTGCCCTGGGCCTTTGTTCAACGCCCCAGGAAGAAATTCCCAGCCATGTTCAATGCGGATCCTGCCAGCGTCCAGGAATAATAAGGGCTGCTCAGGAGAATAAAGAGGCAGTGGCGACTCAGTCAGCAGCCTGAATGACTGTCACTCCTGGAAGTGCAGGCTGACACAAACCATTGTGAAAGGAGTCTAGTGCCTCTCAGTGCAGAGTGTAACTGGCCCTGGAGGGAGCAGCTACACCTAGAGCCAACCCAGCACAGAGAGTAACCAGTCACAGACAGAGCCCACCGAGCAGCAGAGCGTAACCAGCCACAGAGCAAGTCCAGCACAGAGAATTAGCTACACCTAGAGCCAACTCTGCACAGAGAGTAACTGGTCCCCAAGGCAGCCCAGACCTATTGTGTAACTGTCACAAGGATATACTGGACTACAGGTCTAACAAATATGTAAAAGTAAAGGTTAAACATATACGTAATGTAAAAGCTGAGAACTGGAAACTCACATCATGCAATGGAGAGAGACAAAACCATGCCGAATGTGTAAATTCAGAAAAGCCTAACAACACCTCTGCAGAAACCAGACAGAGACCATTCAATTGCAAATGGATCTCTTCCTGCCTACGTGACTAGAAGCACAGAGTCCTCCAGGTGGGAAAGTCAAACTTGGAAAGATATTTAAAGGGAGGAGATCTTTTCCCCTAAGGCTCAGTTGGGAGAAGAAACTTTGCTGGCTAACCAGCTTAAGGACAAAAAGCCCAGCCTCACTACATCTGGCTGAGAAATGGACTTCTGTAGGGTAAGATATTAACTAGGGTCTTACTCAGTACAGACTAGGATTGCGCTATTTACTTTTGTTTTATTCGACACTCTGCGTTCAAACTATCTTTGTTTATGTAATCAATACACTTTCTACTTTACTAAGAAGTGCTTTCTGTTGTCTCACATTGGGGAATACAGTCTGAGTATCTTGTGCCCTCAAGCACTTGTGAACCTAGGGAGAAAGAGTCTGAGAACAGCTGAAGCCTCTGGAACTTGGGTGACAAAAGCGTTGTTCCCCTTTGCAGGACTGAATCAGCTAGAGAGAGAACTGATTCAGACAGGCTGCAAGTGAGGGAAACGGAGTCACCCAACCCAAAAACGTGGGGTAGCGGACCCCAACCCCGTGACAGTAACCTGAAGTAGTACTAAGGTTATCAGCTGCATAGCTCGAATAGGTGCGGCCGCACTGGGTCCCACATGCTTTGGGGGCCCACACATCTGTAGAGTGCATATGCACAGCGGGGCAGAGTGCCCCACCAGGGATGCCATTCCAGCTTCTGCACCAGGGCCCCTTCCCACCTAGTTCCACCCTTGCTTGCAATCGCTCCCCTGGCAGAGACATAATGACTGTTGAACTGTGGTCGCCGGATACGCATTTGCATGAACAGTTACTTCTGAATACAAAGAGGAGCATGCACTTCTTTTCTTATTTCTCAATCGTGTCAGCTTAGTGCTCTATTCGTGTGAAAGATTCAAGAGCAAAACAGAAACTATGGCCGTTTTTAGACGAGATGCAAACACAGAAGTCCACCCATCGCCCCCGCCCCCAAGAACCCATCTGAAGGTGGTTTGGGGGTGTGTGTGCTCCTGTGAGCCACTCATGGAGCATCCGAGAAAAGCTGGGATGCTCCGTGTGAGGGCAGGTGCCCACGCATCTCCAGCCCGTATGAATGGCAGCAGCCAGCCATGTCAGCTGAGCGGTCCCCTGTTCGGAGGCAGCAAAACCACCTTTGTACGGCACAGGGAACCATCGGAGAGTGCTGGGGAGCTTGGGTTACCCAGCGCTTGGCCGGGATATGTCAATGTCCGAGGCCAGTCCGGCGCGATTCCCCCTCCCCATGGTCCGTGGCAGGGAGAGCGTGTGGAGGCTTCCAGGGTACCCACCCAGGGAGCTGCCTGTATGAACCCCTCCCCACTCACCCGACCTGCGTGCATGGTCTGTGGTCATCCTGTACAGCGCACATGGACCCGCATCCCCAGCCATGCCCGCTTAAAAACAGCCTAGATCCTAGCTTAGCCATGACTAACTGGGTGACCCTGGACAAGTCACTGAGGGGGATTTCAGACGTTACGCGGTCCCGATTCACCACAGTGGATTCCTGGCGGGGGTGAACCGAATCACCACCCCCCGTGGTCAAAAAAAGCCCCGAACAGACGTGACGGGACCGGGACCATGGCAGGGAATCAGGCCAGCAGATCACAGGCCGGGGCAGCGCAACAGACGTGACATTGATTCCCGGCCGTGGTCAAAACACCCAGAAGGTGCTGGGTCAGCCTGTCCCGGCTGCTGCTGCTGCCCCTCCACCACCTCCAGGTGCAGCACGACCGCCTCCTCCCCCGCCCGCGCCTCTACCTCCTCCTCCTCCCTTGCTCTCTCGCCCTCCGCTCTCCTCTCCCTTCCACCTCACTCCATCCCGCCCCGTCCCCCTGCTGCCGTGTGTCCTTTAAATCTCCCTCCCGGTCCTGTGTTGTTGCTGGTTGCCTGGCAGCGACGCTGCGTGCTTTGTCCCCGGCTGGGAATCATTTCCTTTGATTCCGGCCGGTGGTTGCCGTCCAGGCGTTACTTTTTGTCGGTTCCCGTCGGGAATCTCTTTGACCACGCTTTCGGAGATGGTCCGGGGGGGAGCTCCGGAAGCGTGGTTGATTTTGACCCCATGTGGGTATTGACTGTGCTGAACATCTGGCGGCCGCCGAACAGGCGTTCAGGGCGCTTTGGCCCCGCCGCGGGATTGAGCGTGGTTCACCGTGATCGAGCGTGATCTCGTAACGTCTGAAAATACCCTGAGTCTCAGCCTCCGTTTCCCATCTGGAAAATGGGACGGTATGTGTCCCGTCTCTCCGTACGTTCCGATCTCCCTTGTGCTCCCTAGATTTAAGCCCCTTGGGACGGGGACCTGTCTCTAATTAGAAGTGTTCAATGCTGGGCACACCGCTGGCGCTATGTAAGCAATAAACAACATGGCATGTGCATCTCTCTTTCTGTGCAACTGACCTATTTCTTGGTTGTTTTTGAAAATAAGTTTTTTTCCTGGCCTAATCAAAACTGGGCAATTGGCTATTTTAAAAGGTGCCCTATTTATACAAGTGAAGTTAATTTATTCATATTTATGCAAATGAGGAGCGACAGGGTGGCGCACAGGGATGACCCACTTTGGGGTTTTTGAAAATCTGGCCACTGTAGGTGTGTGGCACCCGTGCCCTGCGAGCAAACCCGGGATTGGGCTGGCGACTGCCTTTTGCCCCTCTGCCCCTGGGTCAGCTGAGGCTCCTGCTTGCCACACGCGCTCAATGCCACCAGCTCTGCCTCTCGGCTACAGTGGGGCAGGCACTTGCCTGCAGTGGCGAGAGATTTCCCTGCCCTCCTTCATCTCTAGCCGCATCAGCCAGCTCAGCAGCAGACAAAACGGTGGGTCAGGTGTTGCCCTGACAGCAGCAGAGAAACTTAACAAGCAGGAAGGAAACAATTCCCAGGAAATTCCCTAGATTGGCTTAGATCATAGCAGAGCTGGGTTCAGCGCTGGAGGCAGGTTGCTCTGGAAGCGCGCGCACGTGCGTGTAGAAAACTAGCCTGGCTTCTATGTAGGATACCACGGGGGCCTCCCTCTGTCCCCCTCCCTCTCCCTCTCTCTCTCTGCAGCCTTCCCAGCTCCTGCTGCGAGCTCATCAGCAAGCACAAGCTACGGCTAAGCAGGGCTGGGGCCCGCTCACTCCCCGGCTGGCAGGCGGCACACAGGATGCTGGGGAAAGCAGGGAGTGTGCCCCCCGCGTGGGAGAGGAAGAACGGGCTGCTGGGAGGAAGGTGCGGCACTCGGGGCACAGCGGGGCGGGTCCTCCTGACCGGGGGGGGGGAAGACACTCAGTAGCGAGAGCAAGTGGCACCTGCAGATGGAGGGCCAGGCTCTGTGTGTGTGTGCGCGCGTATAATCTCTGTGACTGGAGGAGAGGATAATAATGGCACAAGCTGTTGGGTGGAGAGGCCTAGAGTTTGGCCAATCTGGGCCTAGCCCTTAGGTGCTCAACGCTGCCTCCCAAGGAGCCCTGCAGTCTTTGGCTTTCAGCCTCCTGTCTCCAGAGCCTTATTGCAGGGTGACCCGGGGTGGCTGCTAGGGTGGGCATGTGGCGTAATGGAGCCCACTGGGGTTCGCCCCAGTCTCCCGGCACCCCGTTACCCACTTATTTACTGGTCTCTTACCCGCTGCCACCACCCCAGAGCTTTTTCTTTACTGATTCCGGCCTCATCCCTCTGGGGAGAATAAGACCTATTCTGCTTCTTTATAACAGTCAGGCTCACGAGCCTGTATAACACAGTTCCCAGTTTCTGCCGCCCAAGCGTACAGAGGTGTATTTGCTCACACACACACACACACACACACACACACACACACACACACACACAGATCATTTAGATCAAAAGGAAAGAATACTTTACTGATAATATAAACCCAGCATCACAGGCTACAACCATGTGAGGTATTTTGAATCCTTGAGCAAAAGCAATTGATCAGAACAGTTTAGGCACAGTGGCCTTTTTAGAAGCATCTAGTCTAAACTGGTCCCTCAGATCTAACCTTCAATTACTCACAGCTTCAGGTGCGCCTTTGCCTTGCAGCAAAGGGGTTCAGTCCTTAGGTTCAGTTTAGTCCAAACAGGCCAGGAGCCATTCCCTTAGCTCCTCAGCACAAGGTCAGTGTCCAGAGCAAAA
>QEPC01008474.1:3552043-3583583 GCA_003113815.1 Sphenodon punctatus
CCTCTACGCCCCCCCCCCCCACTTGAGGAGGCAGGGCCATGGGGGAGGGGAGACGCCACCACAGGTCCCACACTTTGATCTTCATCCTGGGCCCCTCAAATTCTAAGGCCGGCCTGCCTGTCCCTCTGAGGGAGCCCCGGCCTGCCCCCATTGCCCATTCCTGCCCATCCAAAAACGTCTCATCGGCCCAGTGGCTGATTGGGCTGGACGGCAGAGAGGCTCTGCGGCCCGGCTCCACTCCCGTGATGTGTTTGATGTGACAGTTTCTATAACTACATTATCCTTCTTGCCATGAACCTATTTATGCTGTTGTAATTGAAACCATTTGTAATGCTGAGAGGTTCTGGGAGCCAGGGGAGGGAAGCGTGCGCGCAGTGGATTGGGGGTGTGTGCGTGTGGAAATCGGTGCTGGGGTTGTGATATTGTCAAGCACACTCGGTCCCAGCTGCCAGAGCAAGGGCTCTGATGAGATGCCGGCAATCTCAGGCGGGTAACTCCCGAGCCGGTTGGATTATTCTGCGCTGATATACATCTCTCGAAACACCTGGTTTTTGCTTTCTGCGAATTACCCACGAATGGAGCTGCGGTTTTTCTTTTTCTTTTTCACCCCCATTATGCACAATCGTTCCGTCGGTCTGCGCGCAAACAAGCCGTGACCCGGCGGTTTGACTGGCAGAAATAGTCACAGCCAGATTCCAATACCAGCCTCACTCAACGCGGATCTAACCTCATCCAGTCTAGGCATTTAGAGTTTACCCAGTAGCATGGGATTCCTGGAGAACCAACAGGCATCCCCACTTGGTTGTGGCGATCCATAAGTCGCTCCTTCTGAAGTAGTCCTTTGAAACCCAAAACGCAAGGGTGGGGGACCTTTTCCCTCGCTGGGGCCCCTTTGAAAATTAGTACAAGTGCCGAGGGCCACTTAGAAGATGGGAGCGGTGGTGCTTAACAGGTGTGCTAAGGAAGAGGAAGGTCGAGATCCTGGATCTGGGCCATGGATCCGTCCCCTACCCTTGCCCCTACACCCTCATCTCTGCTCCTTTCCCCTGAGCTCAGCCTTTCAGTACTTGGGGGTAGGCACTGTGGCGAAACGCCAGTAGGGGGTGCTATACAGCTGAGCCACCCACCTCACTGTGTTTCTCCAAATCTCTGACTAGGGGTTCTCACAGCTGACAAACCCCCTGATATTCCGCTGCCACCACCCGAGTGTATCCCCAGAGGGCATTCACACCACTCAGGAAATGTGAACCCCGCAAAAGGCATAAGCCTTACAACTTCCCAAAAGCACTCCCCTTTCCTGGCACTCTGTTCCTGGGATTTCCTCCTCTGCATTGGAGGCAGATCCCGGGAGTCACCCTTGGTTCCAAAGCTGTTGGCTTCTAGCCCAATAGGTAGATTCCCCCCTCTTTATTAGCTTGGCCTGGTTACCTGGCCTAGGGAGACGTACAATGCTCAGCCAATAACGCACACACCCACCCAGTAGGGTAAACAGAAAACTTAGACTTTACAGGTACATATAAAAGGGAATAAAAGCAGAGAACTAAGGGTTGATACCCCTTTGAGCAAAGCAAGTCCGTTTGGGGGAATGGTACCCCGTTTGGAACGTGCCGATCTAGTACCGTATCTGGAGTAGCAGGCAGGCAAGCAATTACTCACGCAGGGTTGGTCCTCCTGGTCTGATCTCCATAGATGATGGCTTCCCTATGGGGTCCAAGACCCAAGTCCTTGTTCTGGCTAGGCCAGAGATAGAGTTTACAGTCACATCGCACACTCCATCGGAGTCTCAGAAAAGAGAGCATGGAGAGGGTCTGAGGCTTTTTAAAAAAAAACCTTCCCCTTCCATGTGATTTGTCCAGGTCCGCCACCTGGCCCAGGTGCAAATTCCAGTTGACCCGTCCAGGCCAATCAGGTTTCGGCTTCCTGCTGGCATTAGCACACTCCTTAGGAATTTCAGGAATGTGGGGTCCTTCCCTTGTGCTTGATTAGAGGCCTAGCGCTGTGTTGAGCCTGCCTTGAGTGCAGGCAGGGGGTCTTTGTCCATATCAGTGGCTGTCTTCTTAGCAAGTGCCCATCTAGGCAAGTGGCATTTTGCCACAGTAACTGGATCCAGGGGCCAGATCCAGGAACTGGAAAGGGAGGTCAAATAAAAACTAGCTACAGGCCGCATCTGACCCCTGGGCCTGAGGTTTCCCACTCCTGCCACAGGGCTTCCATGGGGCTACTCTAGAGTTCGTGGATTGCAGGTTACGGCCACTGTTTCCCCCATAGCGGAACGCAATGCTCTGTGTGTTACAACTGAAGCAAATGTGTGTTTTTGTATTGTCAAATATTACATTTTGGATAGCCCCTTGATCAATTATTCACCATGGAAACAATGTTCGCGTCTCCATTCATTTGATTATTTTGGTCATGTTTGTATTTCAGTTATTTGGGTGCGGTTACTTCCATCACACAGGTTTACTGCGGGATTCCGGTTACTTCATTCCATCACTATTAGTACTCGGTGAGGACTCCCTCACACACAGCGCCGAAACAAAGGAACCCGGAGACTGAGGGGAACAAATTCATTGACCTCACATAAACAAAATGGATATTCGCTTCAGGAAATGAAGCAAAACTAAAGAGCGGCTCCAGTCTGCTTTTCTGGACACAATTAAAAGAGGGTGAAATCGTCGGATACAGATATTTGTTTCAGCTCGTGGGTGGGTGTGTGGGTGTGTAGATTTTTGAATGAGAGGAAGAAGGAAGAGGGAGAGAGATGTGGCATGGATGTGTTCTCCAATAAAAAGTGACTGGGAATTTATTTGCACATGGAAGACTCTTGTGTATGTGCGTTTGCAATAATATATTATTATTATTATTATTAACAAACATTTATATAGTGCCAGCAGTGTACCTGGCACTTTACAAAGTAATAAAATAGACACGGTCCCTGCCCCTAGGGCTTACAATCTGAGAGACAGGAGCTGGGGGAGAGACTTAGGAAGGGGAACAGAGGGAGAGACAAGGGGTCTAACATTCATGAAGATGCGAGGTCTCAAGTGCACGTACTTGGCTTGGTTACGATGAGAATGACAGCAGGCAGGTCCATGTTGCAAGGATAAGGGTAAACCGATCGTAGGTATAGGAATAGTGGCTCAGCAGGATAAAGAGTCAGACAGAGCAGAGCGAAAGAGGTGAGTTTTAAGGAGAGATTTGAAGGTATGAAGGGAGGGGGCAAGGCGGATGTGGACAGGGAGGGAGTTCCAGGCATGGGGGGCAGCAAGTGAGAAGGGACGAAGGCGCTTAGGGGAGCAGGGAAGGCGTGGAAGGGTGAGAGAAGGGACAGAGGAGGAGTGAAGTGCACAGGCTGGAGTATGGAGGGCGATAAGTGCAGAGAGGTAGGGGGGAGCAAGGTTGTGAAGAGCTTTATGGGTGATAGGTGCCAAACGGATTTTGTAGATTGTGCATGTGACTGTAATTGACTGGCTCTGTGATGGTGAGTGCAGGGGCTATAGGGTGCAAGCCGGATTTGACTGAAGTCGATGGCAACACTCCGATTGATTTCTTAGGTGTGAGGATCACATCGATAGTGTAGTTCATAAAGCACTATGAACACTGAGAATGCTATATAAATTATAAATATAACAATAATAATTATTGGGGATCTAGGAGCTCCTCCAAATGGAGGCAGAGATTCTAGAGCAGGTGTGGCTGGAGTCTAGCTAGTCTAGTCTGGAGCAGAGGTGGGCAGGGACAGGAGGTCCCTGCTGGGCTCCAGACTAGGAGGAGGATGGAGCAGTCTCCCAGACAATGCTCTGGATGCAGGGGGTCCCTGGGGTGGGGACACTGCTGTCAGGGGAGTGTGCCAGTCAGAAATCCCTTTCAGCAAGTGGCTTAGCTCATGGCTAGTGAACAGGAGCTGAAGGATTCTCGCACTGTTCCCGGGAGAGACTGGCTCCATCATGATCCAGAATGTAAATGTTGCCAGAACGTTAATATTAATAGGATTGAAAACGCTGCCCTGCAGAGAGCCCCCAAGTCTCCACCTGCCTTTGCCCACCTGCCTCCAGCCTGTTCCACACCAGTTCCCTGCGTAAAAATGAACTTTGGATTTTACCTGGGGGATCAGAGTGACCTTTTTCAGGTGTCAATATGTTTGAATTTTCAGGGCCGGGAAGGGGCTGCCATGAATAAAAACTCAGCAATAAACCAAGACACAGCCTAGGTGCCAGCACCTGGGGATTTTTCAGAGCAGTGCCCTGTCCATGTTCAGTTAGAAACTCAAGTGCTGCAAACTTCCTTACAACAGTGCTCTGTCCATGCCCCATTAGAGCCTCCAGCGCTGCAAGCTTCCCCACAGCAGTGCCCTGTCCATGCCCTATTAGATTCTCCAGTGCTGCAAGCTTCTCCACAGCAGTGCCCTGTCCATGCCCCATTAGATACTCCAGCGCTGCAAGCTTCCCCACCGCAGTGTCCTGCCTGTGCTCAGTTAGGGACCACCCCACAGTAGTTCCCTGCTGCAGTTATCACTATAACATTAGACAACCCAAATGCTTTGAGTCCTGCCTTGCCACGCTAAAAGGCCTCATTGCCAGAGGGGGGACGTTCTCAGATGCTGGAATTCCGACTCCAGCCCTGTTCAATAGATCCCCCCCCTCTGTCTGCACAAGCAGTCCCAGCGATGCCCAGCACTCCTCATCCAGTGGTGGGGTGAAGCTATGCCACATTAAGCATTCCCCACTCAGGGCAAGCTGCACCATGAAAGCTTCTCCCCCGACTCCCAGCTTTCCCTTGTTGAGAGATATCATCATCAGAGTCGGTCAGGAAGATTTTTAAGGCCAAACTGTCCCTGGCTGCGTTTCCCATTTCTCTGAACACCCCTTTCCTCCCTCCTAGGCTGACGTTCTGCCTAGCTGGATCAGAGCCATTGCCCAGCTCAGGCAATGCCCGACTCTGCTCCCCCACCTCCCCAGGCAGTGGCTCTTTGCTCCAGGGCAATGCACTCCCTGCCCAAGCCCCCTCCCCATGGCTGGCAGAGGGCTAATGCATTTGATGCAGATGGAGCCGTGGCTACAATTTCCCGGCTCCCACGTGAGGACTCCCGCGCTGGGAGCTCCAGAAGCATCCGAGATTACAAGCCATCCATCACTGGGATGGCGCTGGCAGGCGGCGCGGCCCAGCTGCAGCTCCCCGTTCACAGGGTGTTTCCTTCAACGGTGGGGAGCTCCGAGAGAGCGCCAGTCCGTCGCTGCCACAGCTACAGCCTCAGCCGCAGCTGCCCCCCAGCTTGGGAAGAGACACGCAACCACTGATGCAGTAACAGCCCCGCTCCCCCCGCCCTCCCTCTACACCCCCATCTCTCACTGCCGCCCCGTCACTGGCACCCCACCCCTGGTCACTGCTTCAGTGCCCCCTAGGGTGGCCAGCTAGGCAAATTATAGAGGACACCTATGAGAAATACAGGTTGCAAGACTGTATACAGCCCTGCAACCTGTATATGTCATAAATGTCCTCTATAATTTGCCTAGCTGGCCACCCTAGTGCTCCCTACCCACACTGCAGGGACTGGGGGGG
Organism: Sphenodon punctatus; assembly: GCA_003113815.1. Lineage (NCBI taxonomy): Eukaryota > Metazoa > Chordata > Lepidosauria > Sphenodontia > Sphenodontidae > Sphenodon > Sphenodon punctatus. Next base: position 3,557,600 of record QEPC01008474.1, read on the forward strand.
GCGGAGAGGAGACGAATATGCTTGGCTGGGTAAACAACCATAGCATAGATAGATTTAATAGGGTGGTGGGGAAAACTACTGGGTCTCATGCTGAGATGACTCTGACTGACTCTGACACACACACTAGTTGTGGCATGGAGGTGGCAATCAGTGATGAGGGTCTGAAAGCAGGAGGGGTGGGAGTGGGGGTGGTGGGAGTAGCAGGACTAGAAGCAGGGGACGTGGCACACGGAGGGTTGCCTTGCCACCTTTTTGCATTTTGACCAGGACTCCTCTTATAGGCCAAAATGGGAGTCTCGGGGTCAAACTGCAAAAAGGGGCAACCCTAGGCACATGGGGGCCCAGAAGTAGCATGCAGGGGCAATAGGGCCTGAAATCGGCACAGCAGCGTGTGACTTGGGGGAACCGCCTTACTAGGAATTGGTACAAAGGGGGTGGGAGGAAAAGCAGCACGTGCCATCAGAATCTGGTGCTGGGAGATGCAGGCTCAGGATCTAGGGAAGTGGCGTGGAGGGGATGCCCAGTTATTATTATTATTATTAACAAACATTTATATAGCGCCAGCAGTGTACCTGGCACTTTACAAAGTAATAAAATAGACACGGTCCCTGCCCCTAGGGCTTAGTTGTCCTACTAGTGTTGGGCCCAATTCCAGGATCCCCTGAATGCCCCACAGGCCCTGGAGTGGTTGCCACCTATGCAAATTTTAAAGAAATACTTAAGAAAAATGCATGTTACAGGGCCCCGCAACACTAATTCCACCTATGCCACTAGGGGNGTGGGGGGGGAGAAGACCACTCGGTGTGGAGGGAAAGCTCATTCATTGCAGGGGCTGGTGGAAAGCAAGCCCCCACTGGGGGTGTCATTGGGGAGGCCTGTTGCAGAGGGCAGCTGGGGGTGGGTGGGTGAGGGCGGAGCAAAGTGCCCATTGCAGGGGATGGTGAAAGAGGGTCAGTTGGCCTGGGAGCCAGGGCTCCAAGGGGAAAAGGTCTGCCTAATGCAGCAAAGAGGCCGCGGCGTGTGGCTTGAGGAAGGTGTTGCTCTCACTCAGCACACTCCCTGCGCCGTATCGTTCGGCTCGTAGCTCAGCCAAAGGCTTTGCTGTGATTGCCCAGATACCCGGCTGCATGGGCTCTGTATGAAACTTCAACCTTGGCAGCAAAATCCCCAGCAGGGGCCACTGGAGACCCAGAGTCAGAGCCACAGGCCCGAAGAACTGGTCCAGCTACCTCTCTCCAGAGCAGGGTTGTCAGGCAGGGGACACTGGAGAAATTAACACTTTCAAATGGGGATTATGGAACAGCCAGACGGGGGCTCATCATCGACCCCAGTATCCGGTCTCCAACAGTATCAGCACCTGCTGCTTCAGGGGAACGTGTCTAACCCTTGCATTGGATTCCCCCTCCTCCCATGAAGCCCTGAAGCACAGGGTCAACACCCAGGGCCCCATATACTCTCTAATTCCCCCTGCCCCCCAAAAATGTTGCAACCAGAAAACCCAACTTTTGCAAGAAAAAAAAACAAAAAACAAGTACAGATTCTGCAAACAGAATAGTGCAAATTAATTATATCCTACCAATTATGCAAACTTTGAATGCCAAGGAATTTCCCAGCATGCCATGGCATCAATTTGTGTATTGAAAAAAAATACATAAATCAGTTTCATGTACTGAAAGAAGCTCCCAAAATACCACACAGTCCTTTTAGCAGTGGGGGCTCTTCTCTCCGCTCCCGGTCAGTATCTGTGGTGGACCCCAGAATATATACCAGCAGCTAAGAGTGTCAGCACCCCATTGGCTAACAGCTCGCAGTTCAGACGTCTCATTGGCTCGCTTACAGCGCTCCCTGTTCAAGCTGTCATTCTGCCTTGGAAGAGGCAAGTTCTGCAACAATTTGGTCAAATGCAAAATTCTGCCCAAATGTCTGAGACCGCAGTAATGCAAATTCACAAGGCTCTATTTACACCCTACCCCCAGGGGTGGGGAACCTCAGGCCAGGGGACCAGATGCAGAACATGGCTAATTTTTATTTGGCCCCTTTCCAGTTACTGGATCTAACCCCTAAATCCAGTTCCTAGCCCTAAGAACAGAAAATGTGAGCTCTGAGTAAGGGAGCAGAGCTGAGGACATGCACTCAAGGATAAGGGACCAGTCCACTCTTCCCTTAAACACTCCTTTCCCAACTTCTATAAGGCCCTTAGAGCTTGCACTAGTTTTCAAAGTGACCCACAAGAGGGAAAACATTCCCCACCTCCTGCCCTGTCCCTAAATCTGGCAGCATTAACTATTTCAACCCTGTAGATTCCCGTCACCCGCAGACACACTGGATTTCTCCTTGATTCTTGTTATATTCCCAATCCCCCACCAAACCCTGCTGCAGTGAGTTCCACAAGTTGGGGTCCTGCTCGGTGAGAATCGTTTCCTTTGATCGTACTGGAAATGTGCCACATTTACAGGTTCAGTGAGTATCCCCTTTTGACATGGAGAGCCGAGAATCACCGTGACCAAGGTTCAAGGCGGGCACCTCTCAAACCAACCCCATAAGCAAAGGCTGGAGAAAGTCAGACCTACAGCCTGAGAGAGACGTTGCAGGAAATACGGCTGCAATATCAGAGCTCAAGGTTTGTGTATAAATAAAGAAGTGCCTGCCTTGGCGCACAGCATCTGGACTCATGATTGTTTGGGGAATTGCAATGATGCTGGCATTTCAAAGGCTGCAGCGCTGGCCGCTCGCTCCGAGGGCAATAAAGCCCAAGACGTGAGTCTATTAAAAGCTGGATAAATTAAACTCCAAGCAAAAGGCTTCAACAACTATTAATTTCCCTCCCTTCCATCTGAACAGACCGCCCCCCCCCCCCCCAACTGGCTGTTTGTTGCCAGTCTAACCCCAGGGGACCGAGAGGGAAAATAACAAAATCCATTTCTTGGAAGGATTCAGAGAGAAATGAGCCTCCTCCGAATATCCCTGCCTGGGCTAGAGCTGCAGCAGCCTGGATCCCAGATAACACAGAAAGAGAGATTAAGGAGGAACCAATTGAGCAATCCTGTATTGGGTCTTATCAGTGCAACGGATGGAGCTTCTGGGGGTGACAGGGGTGGCAGCGGCAGAGTTGGGGGAGCCTGCTGCAGAGACAGCGATGAAAACGGGGAGGGAGGCTAGGCTAGGCTGGTGTGTGTGTGTGAGAGAGAGAACACGAGTGTGAGCACGTTGCAGGGAGGGAGGAAGATAGAGGAGGCAAATGTAGTGGTTGGTTTGGTTTCTGTGGGTGCAGGAGAGCCTGGCTGTGAGGGAGGATGTGTGGGTGGCATGAAGCAGGTGACAAGGACAATCAGACCGTAGGTGGGAACATGGTTTTGTGAGTGTGTGTGTGTGAGAGAGAGAGAGAGAGAGAGTGTNGAGAGAGAGAGAGTGTGTGTGTGTGTGTGTGTGTGTGTGTGTGTGTGACAGAGCGTGTGTGTGACAGAGCGTGTGTGGTTGAGGGCTCTCTGCCCACCTGGCTCTAACTTGGATTTTTTAAATCCTTCCTATCATGCAGGCCCCTCAGGCAGATTTGCCAGCTACGTTCCTACTGTGGAACTACAGGGATCGGAGCTGGTGGAAACAAGGGACTGGGAGCCAGGAGTCACGCGGGTTCTCTGAGAGGAGAGTGGTGGCTAGTGAATTAGAGCAAGGGGGCTGGGATCTAGGACTCCTTGGTTCACCAGAAAGGGAGTGGGGGCTAATGGTTAGAGCAGGGGGGGGGGGCTAGGAACTGTGAGTCCTAGGTTCTCTGGGAGGGGAGCCTAGTGGGTTAGAGTACGGGGGCTGGGAGCCATGAGTCCTAAATTCTCTAGGAGAAGAGTGGAGTCTAGAGGCTTAGAGGGACTGGGAGCCAGGACTCTAGTGGGATAGCGCAGGAGATACTGGAGATAGGAGTCTACTACTGCCTGTCTGTCTGTCTCTGTGGCATCAATCACATTCCATGTCCTTTCCACACCTTCACTATTTCATCCTGACAATCGGAAGATGACCCTAACCTTGCTCGGAAGGAAGGGCAGTCTGGCCCAGGCATGGCCAGCCAGTTCCCAGTTGGGTAGAAATCATCATCATGCAGAGGGCACTATCGATGAGCACAAAGTTATTAAACTGTCTTGATTAACAATGCATTGTAACGGTGTGCAGCATGGAGCGGAGATCCTGCCTGACCCACAGTCTTCCCATGGGAATGGAGGATCCCCAGAGGTATCGGCTGTGACCGCTGCTTTGTATCTGGAAGGGAGCAAGCTAGGTCAGAAAACCCTGAAGCCCTGGTTCTGGATTTCTGCCCCAGACTCCTTTCACCGCTGCTTGCGTCTGCCAGCCAGCGCTAAGCAGGAGTGCTTAGCCAGTGCAAATGGGGTGGGGTGGACTCCATGGGAAGGCCCCGCATCCCTCCATTAGTACTGGCTAAGCACTATGAGAGTGTGGGGCAGGCAGCTGTGGCACGGCAGACGCACAGCTGATGATTCAGCTGCCCCGGGGCGTGGTTGGTTGGCGCCCCTCATGTAAATACACGCATGACCTACGTTGGCCATAGCCCAGTCACAGCTCTGGATCCAGTTCCTACCCCCTAGCACTGAAAGATTGAGCTCGGGGCAAGTGAGTAGAGATGAGTATCTGCGCACAAAGATATGGGGCAGATCCATGATTTGGACTCTCTCCTCTTCCTGAGCCCCCGACGTCTAGGCGGCTCTCAGAACTTGTACTAATTTTGAAAGTGGCCTCCGGGAGGGAAAAGATTCCCCGCCCCTCAACTAAGATGGTAAAGGGGTTAGAATGCAAGCTAAAGGAGAAAAGGCTGAAATCATTGGGTACCTTTAGCACAGAGGGGAGGTATGATAGCAGTTTTCAAATATCTAAAAGGATGTCCCCCCCCCCGCCAAAGTTGGTGAACACTGGTTTTCCACTATCACAGAAGGCAGAACAAGAGGGAACGGGGCTTAAATTGCAGAAAAGGGAGATTTTGGATAAATATTAGGAAAAAATTCCCAACTGTAAGGACCGTTCTGCAATGGAATTGGTTGCTGAATTTCCTCCCTTCGATGTTTTCGAAGTCCACCTGGACGAGCATCTGTCCGCAGTGCTGTGGGTACAGGGTATCTTGCTGTCAGGAACCTGGCCTCAAACTGGCACCCTGAGTGCAGGGGCTGGCGCCTCTGCGGCGCTCTAGCCAGAAGCCAGGGCTAGTAACGATGGCTTTTCATCACCCTGGTCAGGCCACACACCCTCTCAGCCTTGCTCCATGCCCCCTGCTTCCTAGTTGGCTGCTGGGTGGCAGGAAGCTGGATGGATCATCAGTCACTTCCTGTGTCTGTTCTTGATGGCTCCTCCTGATTTCTGCACAATTCCTGGTGTGTCCTCTGGGCCAGTGGGAAGCCGGCCTTTTGAGCTCCTTTCTAGAACCTGGTCCTCTTGCCCCACTCGGGTGAGCCTGGTTGCCTGGGTACTGGGGCTCTGCATCTGCCAAGACATCTGCTAGATACACCTCCTAGCAAATGCCTGGTGAGTCCCTAAGGAATGGCCTTGGGGAGCCCATCCTGCCTGGGACCAGCACTGCTCCAGCCTGTTTCCTGCCCTGTCTGACCCAGGCTAGTTCCGTTCCTGATCCGAGTCGGGTTGTCCTGACTTGAGTCCATCTGCCTGTCCTGTCCAGTCTGTCCGTCAGCCTTGCCTCTGTCTTCCCTACTCCCTTTAGTTCGTGCGCTGAGTCCTGTTCTTGGTTGTTTGGACCTGATCCTGAACTGTACAGCATACACTGTGATCCTGGACCTGATCTTGCACAGCTCACCCCGGAACTGATCCTGCCCCTCATCCATGCCCACCACACCTGCCTTGGATCAGGTGATTGGGACTAGATGACCTTTGAGTTCCCTTATGATTCTATAACTCAGACAGAAGCGAGCACGCAGCCAGCAGCACGGAGGCGCTTTCTGCTCTGTACAAGAGAGAGAGTCTCTCAAATAAGCAGCGATCAGACGCGAAGCCTCATTAGAAAAAGAACAAGGAAAATTTGCGTCTGACAGTGGGAGATGGAGAGAGAGAGAACACGTCCAGTGTCATACTACTGAGCTACCCACCACCAGACCTGGAACAGAGACAGCCATCAAACTCAGATTCTGACCCCATCCTGGCTGCGACAGGCTCCAGAGAGGACTGTCCTCATCTTAAGTTTTGTCAGTGCCTGCCTAGTTCATCCTACCAGTGAACTGAATTGACTAAGGGTCACCTCAGCATTCATCCCCAAACCCTTTCCTGCTTCCCTCCGCCAGTCGAAGCAGTAGTTCTCTCTCTGCACGGGCCAGGAGATATTAATCAAGTGATGTCAGTGAGGTGAAGAAACAGAAATCAACGCAGCGCCGCTGTATGCAACGAACACAAGGCTCAGGCTGCAGGTGGCGGCTTCAGCCTCAGCCAGGGAGTCCCTCACAGCCATAGCTCCCAGGGACTGCAGAAGCCTTGGGGCTTCACCTGTGACAAACAGAGGCCTGTTGGGGGCGGTGGAGGCAGGGACAACTAGACACGGTCACACTTAGTGCGGACAGGTCATTTGCCGTCTACTGCATGCTGTGCTGGGAAGGCCCATGTGTTCCCATGGTGATGAGGGCCATGTCAATACCAGGATGGATGGGAAAGTGGACCAGGGCTGTTAGTCCACTGTAACATGGTGAGCAAAGAACAGAACCCAAGAGTCCTGGCTCCAGCCCCCCCTTTCCGTGACTCTATCCCTGTGAGCAAATAACAGAACCCAGAAGTCCCGGCTATCCCCGTTGCGCTCTCTTTCTGTGCATCAGCCAGCCCCGTTGGGAGTTCGTCAGGATGAAGGAATCCAGTGATGGAAAAGCATGGCTTCCAGGATGCTGCTGCAGCGAGACGACCGGTTACTGGGAGCGAGCAGAGAGAGCACCCCCAGGTTTGTGTGTATGTGAAGATGTGCACGCACACCTGTCTACCCCTGCCAGACACCAGCCGGCCAGCCAGACACCACTGACGCTTCGCCGGCGAGCTTGATTACGGAGGCGAGCACTCCTACACCAACTCCCCACCGGGAAATGAACCGGATTAATCAAGACCCTGAGAGCCAGAGTGTCATTAATTAGCACTTTGTCTTTCCTGAGGCTGACACGCAAACACACTCGGAGAGGGCAAGGAGAGGGGGTGGCAGATTGTACGAGGATCTTGCATGTACTTGTGGCTGGTAGCTCCACCACACATCCAGGATTGTGGGGATCAATGGATACATTCAGACAGGTATGTAGGCATATGCCGCACAGGGTGGGTGCTCCTAGATAACATTAGCAGCTGCAGGAAATCCCTGGTGTTGGGAACTTAGATGCAGGAGAATTTTGCTGTCAAGTTCACCCTGTTATTAATTATTATTATTATTATTAATAAGCATTTATATAGCGCCAGCAATGTACCTGGTACTTTACAAGTTCCAGCCAAGAAGCCCACAAGGAGGACTTGGAGAAGGTACGACGTAACAAGCCTGAGCCCGAAAGGAAAAAAGGGGGCGGGGCTCTGTTGAATCAAAAAGACTGTATCTATGTATCACTGGTGACGGCAATACAAGGGTGCTCTTTACTGGATTACAGAGTTGATTGCCTGTTGTGTCTGTGTGCAAGTAAGTGGTAAGAAGCAGAGGCTCTGTTCCTACAAAGAAGTGGTGCAGCTATAGAGGAGTTTGCCACAGAGGGCAAGGGGTGGGATTAAGGCAGGGGACTTGGGGAGGGTGGCGGGTAGGAAGTAATTGGGGTGGGGGGGGGGGCAGGGGTTGCCAGGTCACTGGAGGTTGGGACAGGGCTTAATCCAGCTGGCCCTCCTTCTCTGTGGGTGGATCCTGCCTCCCCTTCCCACAGCAAGCACTCTTTCCTACCTGCCAGGCCCTGTCTCCCTGTCCCACCATGGACATGCCACCTTTCCCCTGGCCTCCAACACGGTCCTGGAAACAACTCCTGCCCCAAGGAGGAGGTGTTCTTAAGAGTGGCAGCAGCAGCAGCACTAAGAGCCTTCCACCACCACTCCTGAAGGGCCCAGCATGAGACTCAGGAGAGATGGCAGGTGTCCCTCAGGAATAGTCATAAGTGCTGCTGGTTTGGGATTCTGGGGCCCCTCAGAATCAGCAGCAGTGGCAACAGGGCTCCTGGGACAGTGTGTCCTGTGCTCCCCCACAAGCCATGGGGCCCAGGGTGGCTGCCCCAATAGCCCTAGGCTAATTTATTACACTTTTTTTTATCCCACCCTATCCCTTAGGTGCAGGGTCACTTACAGTTCTTTAACTTATTAACTGTAATATGAATTAAATAATTAACTCAACTCTTAATCCTCACAACCCTGTGAGGTAGGTTAGGCTGAGAGATTTGTGACTGGCCGAAGGTCATGGCTAAGGTGAGACTTGTACTAGGGGCCTCCCCCTACCTCCCTGTCTAAGTACTGCACTCTTACACCACACTAGCTCTCAATCAATTCCAAAGTGTTGATAAGTCTGTGACAAGCTTAGCTTTCTAGTTGTATCTGGAGACACTGTGCATCTCCAGTAGGCTGGCCAAGATGGCTGCGACTTAATGCTGCCCAGACGGGATGATGTTCCCGCAGCCCGTGTCAAGCGAGGCGGGCGCTTCCACACTGTTCATTAACTGTTCACAGCTTCAGGAAATCTCTGGCCCTTGCTAATTCCTGAGCCTGCCCTCTCCTGCTGAGTGAGAGCTGCTTCCAGCTCTGGCTCCGTCATTATCCACTAAGGCTTCGCGGTGGGGGCCTGGGCTCCCCAGGCATCTGGCCAACAAAGATCGATTCCTGGCTTGGTTGGAACAGGCAGCAGCTGGGGCTGCTCTACTAGCAGGGCAAGTGGAGGAGCCAGGTCCCTCAGCAGCCTCCTAAAGATCCAGGTTTCTCTCCTCCTTAAAGGCAGAGCCCAGAGAGGAAGGCAGGGGATGAGAGGATGGGGCTGTGCTGCCACAAGTAAAAGAGAGGATGGGGCCTGCATGCACAGAGCAAAGCAGACCCAGGAACTGGATAAACACCCTCAATACTTCCTGGCAGCAACTACGGGCCTAATAGGGGGCTACTGAGTGGCTAAAAATGTGACAATGCTTAAATGGAACGTGCAGCAATGTGGCAAATGCCTTAAGCACCCATTCCTCGTTTCGCCTAAAGGTACCCACTGTCTCTTTAAGGGAATTGGCTGCCTCCTCAGGCCACGCCCCTCCTGCGAGTATAAGAGCAGGAGGCTCTGCTGTATGGCCAGTCCATTGCTGACTAGGACTGAAGGAGGAGTTGTAGCAGGCTTGGAGCTGGCCACGGTACTGATCTTGGCTGGGACTGGGTGGGAGAAAGCCTGGTGGAAGAATGGGCTGGAGGCCTTAGAGAGCAGCTTGCTGCAGCCCCTTAGGGAGAGCTTTTTTGGACTCTATGTTGATGTTTGGTATTTCTGGATTAAATAAACCTGCACTTGGTAGCAGGAAGTATTTGGGAGTGGTGTAGCTCACTGGGGCCCTGATCCTGAAAAACCCTAAACCTAAGTTCATGCTACCGTACCCAGGATAGATCTGGAAAAAAAAATCCAAGTGCATTCCATCTCAGGTCACTTTCACATGTTACTGGGGTGGGGTGCGACTTCCGTCGAAGCAACCGCACCTCTCTTATTACAGGAATTAGCGTACGTGTGAATGCACTATTCCGCTTTTATGTCGTGAGAACATCCGACATTGTAAAAGTACTATTTGGGGACCCTGTCATGCGCGAGTGTTCTCACGGCATAAAAGTGGAAAAGTACATTCACACATATGCTAATTCCTGTCCTAAGAGAGCTGCAATTGGTCGGATGGAAGTTTCCCCGCCGCCACCCCCGGTAACGTGTAAGAGTGGCCTCAGAATGATCCAGATCAATTGGAACGGAGACCACATGCAAATCCAGTTCCTGGTCTGACAGAGATCCAGACTGGTCGCTCCAGCTCTGCACCAGCAAATTGCCATTTTGTGTGTGTGCATTAAACATAATGCTTTAGTATCTGTTTAGCGCCATGCCAGTTGCAGAGCAATCAGAATAGACTATGGAGATCCAGGGCACCGAAAACTTGGCAGGCCGTTCCAAAATCGTGGATAAACACCACCGAGATGGGTGGGCTGCTCTGAAATAGGGATGGATCAGAAGCAGGGGGCAGGATTCAGAGGGGCTGCCAGGCCTCATCACTCCACCAGCCTCTCTTCCTGCCCCTTGCTCACACTTACCGGGGGAGAGGCTGAGGCTGGCAGCCCCGAGCGGGGTCTAGCAGCAGTGACAGGGTTTGGAAGAGGTGCTGAGGCAGAGTTGTGACATGAAAAAGGTGCCAGGATGGATCCCTGACAGAGTAAACCCCGATGTGCAATGTGACCCTTAGAAGTAACCCCCAGCTCCAGGAATAGGGAAGGTAACTTTTTCAATTAAGTTGTGGAACATGTTGCCAGATGGTCTCAAATAGTATATGGGTTTAAAGGTTTGGGGAATGGAACCTCTTACTGTCAGGAGCTGAGTGTGAAAAACAGGATCACCCCTGTATGACCTGTGGGGTACTTCTCCCAAGCAACTGAAGTTGGCCACTGTCGGAGACAGGATGCTTGGCTTGATGGACCACAGGTTTGACCCAGTATGGAACTCCTTATGTTCTTAACTTTTAAAAGTGGGGGAGGCGAACGTGGGAACAGTTAAAACACACAGTTACAATGGCACACAAGATAAACTGAAGAGGTGAGAGACAAAAGGCTTGTGTGAATGCAGCCTCTGTTTAAGGGCAAAACCAATGAGATCTACTACAAAAATAAAAGAAAATAATGCGTATTTAGAAATAGATCGTACTTAATACCAGAGAGACAAGGTTCATAAACATACCTCAAAAGCTTCAATATAGTCTATACAATATTCCTAAATGTGTAATCAAATCTTCAATATGGCCTCTTGTCGCTCTGTTTCAAAGCAGTCGGAGAGAGGGAAAAGAATTCCCCATCTCAGTCTTAAAGCAAGGGGCATACGGCAGCCCTGTGTGCACACCCCCCTCAACACTGTGAGGGTCCAAAGAGGGATAAACCCCACCCCCCTCCCTCAATAAGCTCCGTCCTCAGTGAATAAGCTCTGCCCTTCCCATGCACCCCTCTCCACACTCCACGTGCATGATGAGGAACAGACCCGCTCCTGCTGATCATTCCACTTAGCTTCTTGTTATTCCATCACCTCCCCATTGTCTTCTCAAGTGTTTCCCCTGGGAGGCAGCTAGGAAAGAGATGCCCGAAGTTTGAATTCTGGTCACTGTCTCTCTCCCCTGAAAGAGCGACAGTGGGATTCAGCACCCAAAGAGGAACTCTCTCTCCTACACCGAGAAGAAGTGTGACAACTGCAGAGTCGTGTCACATCCATTTTGCTCCAGGTGCTCACATGCCTGCGACACCTTTTGTGCCTCCAGCTATGGAGACAATCCTAGCTTAGCTAGAGGCCTCGCACAGGTCTGGCTGAGGTAATGGAGCAGCAAGACCCCATTTTCTCTGCACTCCTCCTCGGAAGCGCTTCCCCAAGACAGATTCACCGAGTGGCTGATTCGTGACCCCTTGGCCCAGCCCCTCCCCGTAGATTTGTGCGCAGGAGAAGTCCCCAGTGCCAGGACGTGACTCTGTGGCAGGAGCAGGCATTAGCAGCGAGTTGCTGCTGCCGTACTGAGCGTGCTCACCACGTACCCAGAGCTGGCTCTGTGATGGGCAGCAGGATCTGACCATCACGCCACGGCTGAGGCTGGATCGATGCCAGCAGAGTAGGGATCAACATCCAGCTGAGTGTGGTGGGGAGGGAAGGCGACTTCCTATCAGACCAGCTGCATTCACCCCTACCCAGACCAGGCTGCAGGGCACTGGGAATGGGATGGACAGGGCAGCCTGGACCCAGGACTGATGCTGGATGGGGACATCAAGCCCAGAACAAGCTGTCTGTCTCAGAGACTGGTCTGGCTCTTTTTGTCATACCTCCTGCTCCTGGGCCAGACACAGGTGCTGTCCTTCTGTCCTGGATGCATTCTGCCCCCATAACTCTAACACGCCCATCACCAACCTGCCAACCCACCCCCCAGGACTGGGGGGGTGGGGGGGGGAAGAGAGTCTTACAGGGTACCAGCCCGTAACCTATCACCATGGAAACCATCTTGCTTCCTAGTCTCTCTCCCACCAATTGCCCCACTAGAGCAGAGATAAGTGGACTCAGCTTCAGGGCTCTACAAATGTGCATCTACTTAAATACCTTGGAACCAACCCTGTCAGGCTTTTCTGGGCCTCTCAGACATCCCTTGCCTCTCCTTGCCCCCTCACCCCGGAAACCAATCCCAGCTGAGATGCTCGAAGCAAACCCAGACTCCATAGCAAATCAGGTCATTGACAGATACACTGTGTGATGCACACAGTGCCTGACACACCGGGGCACTGATAGGGACTGTGTGCAATGTGTGCAAGGGCTAGCACACTGGAGGGCTGGCAGAGCCAGCCTTAGAATTTTCTGGGCCCAGAGCAAAGTGAAAATGCAGGACTCCACCCTCTTCTCTGTAGCTCCGCCCCCTCAAGGGCACCCTTCATGAAGCCCCAGAGGTAGTCAGATTTTGAATCCCACTAAGAGGAAGTGGGGGCCTGCACCAAGGCCGTAAGAGAGGGGGCTCAGTTGAGCCCACGGCCTGGACCTCTACTAAATTTTCAGAGACCAACACTTTGCCTCCACCCACTCTGAAAACTTCCTAGCAGCGCTCAGGCTACTTGCGAAGGGCCCTGCTAAGATGGTAGTTCTCAGAGTGGGTAGGGGTGGCATGCCGGCCTTGCCAACTCCAAAAACCTCCTTCCTGGGGAGGGGGTTGCTGTCACTCTGGGGTGGGGGGCACACTGGGAGCCCGGGCAGCACCCACAACCTTTGCGGTGGGCAGTGGGGGTGGGGGTGGGGGGGGAGACCAAGGTTGGCTGGGTGCCTTGGGAGGGCCACCGCTTAGGGAGAAACCCCCCCTGCCCTTAGGGGGACCCATAATCGGGACAAGACCCCAAGTCTTGCTACAACCCTGACCTGCACTCTGCCCTGAGTGAAAGCTGCAGGGCCCTGAAATTAGGGAAAACAGTGGGGCTCAGGTCACCTTGTGGTCAGGCCTGCCTGAGGATTGGTAGCAGAAGAACAGCTGGGCAAAGAGTGTAACAATATGACTAACAATCCATCTTCCCAACCCCAGCCCCTTAATTCCAGCTATTTCGCCGCTGCAAATTCAGGTCCCTCCGTGGTCATAAATGGTAATGAATTTGCTGGTTTCAAGCGTGAGGTGCAGAGATTAACTGCAGGTGGAATTAGAACAACACACTGATCCTGGCAGCCACTCGCACAGGCAGGTGCTTGCAGAGGCGTGTGAACACACACAAGCAGGGCAGCAGCACGCACGCGCACACGCAGACAGACTGGCAGAGGCACAGACACAAAAACGCACTTTCAGATTCACGCACACGCACAACTCTATGTGCACACAGATGTATAAACACACATGCATGTACATGCAAAGAGCCAGCTGCTAGCAGAATTCCCCCCCCCCAATACAATGGGGCATCAGAGCAGAAACACCCCACAAAGAACATACCACGTCCCTGCCTGTTCCCAGCTGCACATCAGCATTTTCTAGCCCTCGTGAAATACAGAGCCTTGCTTCAATCCCCCGATCGCAGCACGTTCTGCTAAATCACTTGGCTGAGAGCAAGGGGTAACGAGGGGGCAGCTGCCATGAAACCGAGCTCAAAACAAAACAACAAGGAGGGTGGAGGGAAAGGTCTAGTAGGGGCCTGGCTAATAGTGTTGCAGGGACGGTGCCTTCCCCCCCCCCTTTGGATCTCAGAGCTGGATTTCTGCCCCAGCGGTTTGAAACACGAGTCTGTGGAGCACCGTTCGCTACTGAGGACCGAGGGACTCAGGTGAGCCCAGGCCCTGAACTCGGAGGAGACCGTTTTCAAGTGACTTGAGTTCTCCTAGGAAATTTTCAGGGGGGAGAGCTCACCTTCCCCCCCACAATTGAAAATTTCCTTGTGGTTTCCAGGCCACTTGTAACGGGCCCCACCAAGGAGGAAATTTTCAGAGTGGGTGGGGGCAGAGTGCTGGCCTTCGCTCCACCCACTCTTATAACTTCCTTCCTGACTGAGTTGCTGCTGCCTTCATGGGTAAACCCCACCCTCCACCCAGGACACCCCAAGTCCTTATCCTTAGTGGGGCCCATACTTGGGACATACATCCACTACAGCCTTGCTAAACCACCGAAACAAGTGTCGGGGGGGGGGGGGGGAAACGCGCGCACAAGCTGAAACGCAGTGCCCTTAAGCTCCATGTGTCTTTGTGCATGCTCCAGTGAGAGTGCAATGCCCTTGTGCTGTGTGTGACTGTGCACGTATATGTGCAAAATAGAGAACTGAGATGCTGTGTCCTCTTGTTCTCTGTGTGTGTGCGTGAGTGGCAACGTGAACGCTAGCATGTTGTGTGTTATAAAGCTAGAGAAAGCAACGTATGCAGAACACGCATGTTCTTGGTGCGACTCAGAACTTAACTGCAACATTATCCGTAGTTCATATCTATCAAACTGTCTATTAACACTGAATCTAATGAAGATTAAGACGTGTATGTAAAGGTGGTAAAAGAGCAGAAAATAGACTGTAAGCCCCAAATCTGACATACAGGCTGAGGAATAGGAAGGTAAAAGGATTCATGTGTAAACACATGTAAGTTGTGGGAATGAGGTGGAAAACAGGACCGTCCAACCACAGCCCATAGAGGAGCGGAGGAACGAGAAGATTCGGGAAAAGCCATCAGGAAATTTTAAAAAGACCACTGTCTTTAAAAAGGCAATGCCTGAGCCACTGGCTATTTTTAAGCAAGACACGTCCATCCCCCCCCCTGCCCACCCATCTGAAGACAACATGGGGGGGTGCACGCTCCCGTGACCCACTCCTGCCCATGCACAGAGCATCTAGGAAAAATCTGGGCTGCTTCGCACAAGCGGGTGGTGCATGGGTAGGAGCACACACTCAGTGTATCCCCATCCTGGCCTGTCCGAACCCTCTCCCTCGCTGGAAGTCCGTGTGCGTACACTATCCGCCTCCTGGCTGGGCCCATTTAAAAATGGCCATTGAGAGAGAGAGAGATTCAGCCATGACCTTAGAAAGGAACAACAGATGAGCTGAGGGGGAGAAACTCCATGAGGAAAGAGGATGGTCCCAGCCTAAACCAAGGCTGAGACAATACCAACTTTAAGCCGTGAACTTGAATAGGGTAAAGCAAAGGATCCCAAAGGACATTAAAAGTGAGGGTAGCATCACATTATATATTTATTTTTTTTATTTGTACTCTTGTCTCTGATCACTGCACTGTTCTTAAATTCAAATTTACACATAAAATTATATATAATTAAATCTGGCGTATTGGCGTGAGTGATCCTGGCAACTGGGGATTCAAAGTGAAGGGGGACCCAGATTGGACATATGGGGAATCTTCGGAGTCTGTTAGCAGAGTAATCCCAGAGGGTGACAAAAGGTTGGTCCTGGCAGGCTGGGGGGCAGTTCTGGAGGGAGCTGGTCCAGCGGGTGCCGTAAGTGAGGGAACTAGGGTGGCCAGATATGCAACCTGTATTTCTCGTAAGTGTCCTCTAGAATGTGCATCTCTGGCCACCCTAGAGGGAACCAGGTCACTAAAAGCTCTGAAAGGGGCCAGGGACATCCCAACCATCCATGACAGTGGTGAACCGATCCCAGGACACCCCAATAATCTGAGAACAATTGTGCAGGAAAGAAAGCACCGAGCAAACACCTGTTGCTGGAAACCAGCTCCTAGATTGGGGCAAAACAGGAAACGATTGAGCAAGCGTGCAGTGCTTGTTTATTTTTTTATCCGATTTCAAGAACATTGTGCTCTTGTCCTGTGTGTGTGTGTGTGTGTGCCAGAGCCATGGTGCTGAACTCTGACACTCTGCCTGTGGGTGTGTCTGGGAGAGGGAGCCTGCACACTCTAGGGGGTTGCTAAAACCCTGCAATCTGTAGGCATGTGCGGGGACTGGGGTACAGTATGCTCATGGGGTGGGTGTGAGTATATGTGAGGGACAGCAAGAAATCACACTCTAGAGCAGGGTTGGGGAAGCTGTGGCCTAAATCCAGCCTCACAGCTGGTTTTATTTAGCTCCTTTCCAATTCCTGCCTCCGGCCCATGGATCCGGACCCTCCGCTGAAGCACTGACGAGTGAACTCAGGGAAAGGGAGCAGAGATATGGGCATGCACACAAGGATAAGGGGGGGCAGATCCACAGCACAGACCCAGGATCTGGGCCATCCCCTTCTTCCCCCTTAAGCACTCATGACCCCCAACTGCGATTGGGCCCATGGAGCTTGCACTAATTTTCAAAGCAGACCATGGGAGGAAAAAGATTCCTCACCTCCTGCTTTAGGGTGTTAGGCCTTTCTCCCTGTGTGCAATGAGGGTACAGGATCATCATGCTTTGTGTGTATGAGAGTGAGAAACAGAGAGGGAGAGAGACTGCAAGGGTGTCCATGCTACAGTAGTGGCATACCTTTGCACTTGTGTGTGTGTGTGTGTGTGTGTGTGTGTACACTAGGGCACAGTACTCCTGTGTGTGACAGTGAAAGTGCACACGCTAGGGTGTTACACATGCATGTGAACTAGGGTGCAGAACCCTGCTACTCTGTGTGTGTGCTGTCTCTTATACACATCTAGATGTGTATAAGAGACAGCGCTAGGGTGTTACACATGCATGTGAACTAGGGTGCAGAACCCTGCTACTCTGTGTGTGTCTGTGTGAGAGAGATCAAGGGGGGCACACTGGGATGTTATGCCCTCGTACTCTGCATGTGCATGCATATACGTGACCCAGGGCACTGTGCTGTCAAACTTCGTGGGCGGGTGTGATGGCGGCTTGCCAGCTCTTGTGCTTTTTGTTGCCCCTCTCACCATTTGAGGACTTTCCCGACACCCTGGCTGCTAAAACTGTGAGGCTTTCAATGCTTTTACTTTCTAACCAAGTCAATGTCTGTCTGCAAGGAAAAACCTGGCACCGTGCTGGCAGTGTGTGCTCTGATAGGGCGAGGGGGGGGAGGCCCTTCACTGGCGCCCATCCCCGCAGCATCCAAATGCCTCATGCTCCTCAGCGGGGGTGTCTAAACAGAACATTCACAGACGTTCCAGCTGCCTAGCACAGGGGCAAGCGTTACGCTTGTGTGGTCACACAAACCCGAGAGCTAGACTCCCCAGGGAACACGGGTTGGCGGAAGCTGGTTCTTTTGAATTTCAGAGCAGCCGAAAACATGTGCCACAGAACGAACTGATCTCCGGGCGTGTCTGTTTCAGAAGCAGGGGCTGGTTTCAGCTAGGGGCCTGGCAGGGTGTTTTTGCCTTGTTGCAGGGAGTTTTGTCTGGTCAGTTTCACCGAGAGGCTTATCTGGTCAGTTTCACTAGCAGAGAATTTTCCTTGGGAGGGGGAAGACCTCAGGGTCACTATTTCTGCTGCCAGTTGATGGGCTCCCCTTGTAGGCCAGAGTCCATAAGATGGCAGCATAAACATGGAACATCACGTTCCACCTCCGAAGGACATCGATTTCCCCTGTGGCTAATATAACAACGTAGAGCAGGGTTGGGAGAACCTTTTCCCTCCCAGGGGCCACTTTGAAAATTACTACAAGCTCCAACAGCCACATGGGATTTGAGGCGGGGGTGTTTTAGGGGTGCGCACAGGAAAAGGAGGGTCCAAATCATGGATCTGTGCCCTACCTTTTTGTGCAGGCCTTCATCGCCACTCAGTGTTTCTGTGCTTGAGGATAGGAATTGGATCTGAGGGCCAGTTCAAGGAACTGGAAAGGGGCCACGTAAAACTAGCTGTGGGCCGCATTTGGCCCCCGGGCCTGAGGTTCCCCACCCCTAATGAAGAGTTACCCAATGTTTCCCCCCCATAAAACAGGCAGATCCGTTATCCCTATTGCAGAGCTGGGGAGCTGAAGGGGAGATTTTGTAAGGCAGGGGACACACTCGGACGGTTGAGTGCCTCAGTGCCGTTTAAAACCTACCCCGAAGGACACACAGAGGAGTCTGCCGTGGAACGAGGAATTGAACCCAGGATTTTCGAGTCCCAGGCAAGTCTCTCTACCTTCTGGGCCAGCCCCCCTCTGGCACTGATGAGGCATGATGCCCTAAAGCTCTGTGGGACGTTGGGGGAATCCTACGGCTTGATTCAGACCCAGCCAAGCAACCTAAAGCTGGCGTGTGAGGGGGTCACGTAAGCTTGGTTGTCAACCACAGAGATATTAACTAACCTGGCATGAGGGGGCGTGGTGGCACCTTGGCCTCTGCAGGGAGGGCATGGTTCATGACAGCTGTAGGGGGTGGGCACCTTTCAGATTCAACAAGTCATCAGCTGGGAGAGATTCCCGAGGCATAATGCCTGGGGCTGGGCTCCAAATATGCTCTTGGAGGCCACAAGGAACTGACAAAGATGAACCCATCTGGTCTTCCTGTGATGGGATATCCCTGCTGCGCCCATTTGCCCGGTGCCTCACTCTGGATCAGCTCAGTGGCTGAGCTTCTAGCCCAACCAGAGGGTAGGGGTCTGGGGTGAGGGTGCCAGGACAGACAGGACTGTTTAGAGGACTAGAATCAATCCTCACGCGGGAGGCCCCATTAACCCAACCCTTTATTATCCACCACACAGGTCACTAACGCTGCCAATCACAGACAAACGAGCCCAATGAGCACAACAGGGCCAGACGGCATCCAGTCTTTTAATGAGGGTCCCAAGAAGCTTGCAAACTGCAGAAGCTTCGGCTCCGCTCCCCGATGCTTTCCATCTGCCAGCATCCACGATACACACTACGCAACCCCTTACCCAGAATGGAGTAGCCAGGAGCTTTCCCATGCACCTCCCACATTGGGAGGACATGAAGTTCTTCCTTCCTCGTCCCAGGTTCCCTGGTTGGGGGCATGCCCCAGGCCTATGCACGCTATCCACCAGTTCAAGGGCAGTCTGGGAGACCAGCTCGGACAGCAGCCGGCACTGCTAGTCACACTCTCCCCCTCAGGCTGACCTATGCCCCAGGGAACGGAGGAGTCCTTTGGCTGCAGCAAAGCCTCCAGCTGCTGCACTGCAATCTTGCTCTCCAGCATGGCTCCTTGCCAGGAGCATGGGTCACAGGGTGGCCATATCGGCTTGACCCATGGCAACAGCCAGTCCCTCCAAGCAGAGATCCGAGCCTCTGGCTAGCTAACTCCCCTCCCCCAGGATCAGAGACAGGGCGCAGAGGTTCAGGTGGGCTGAGAACCAGGACTCCTAGATTCTCTCCCGCTCTGCACTTGTGTGCCGTTTCCCCGCACTATACCCTCCCGTCCTTG
Organism: Sphenodon punctatus; assembly: GCA_003113815.1. NCBI lineage: Eukaryota > Metazoa > Chordata > Lepidosauria > Sphenodontia > Sphenodontidae > Sphenodon > Sphenodon punctatus. The sequence continues at coordinate 3,577,014 of QEPC01008474.1, forward strand.
GCCTGCTCCCCCACTCCCCAGGCAGCGGCGGCTCCATGAAGCTGGGCCTCAGGTAACTTCAGCCAAGAAGCCAGGGCTCCAGCTCATGAATAATGAAAGAGCCAGCAAGAAAGTGCAGCATCGATCCAACCGCTAATGAAAGTGTCAGCGAGAGCAAGCGAGGGAGGGGAACGGGCACAGGCAGAGGGAAAGGGCTGGTGCCCTGGGCTCCAAGGCAGGCAGCCTCCATGACCAATGGCTGCAGGCCGGGGGCACGCCCTCGAGCCTCTCCTTGAGGTGCTATTTTCCTCTCAAAGACAGCAACGCTCCTAACCCATCCGGCCTGGTCAGCAGGGCTCCATGGCCGCTTTGCCCCTTTCTCATTGCCTCCCACCCAGGATGCTCCGGTTTCACCCAGCCCCACTCTTCTAAATAGTCTGGCCTTCTCTCCCCGTGTCCCACTCTGCGGCCAGGGCGTATCAGGGCCCAGTCCAGACACGTTTCTGTGAAAATTAGGCTCAACAGCTCATCCCTCTGGTTCCTTTGTCTCCTCACCAGCCAAGAAGTGGCCTCCTGGGCCGCCTCGCCTGAAGGCCCCTCTGGGACGCTGCAGGATTAACACACGCACCCCAGCTCTCCTGCCCAGCCCTACGGAGCCCAGCACCCCACCCAACTGGACCCAGCCCTGGGTGGGAGCAATGACTGGCAGAGCCCTGCTGGGCAGCTTCCCCAGAGCCTCTGAATATCCCCTATGTTTCCAGGGGGTCGAGAGGGGAAGGCGGGGGCTTGAGTCTTGGCACCTCTTCTTTTACAAATCAAGTGACGAGAACAGCCGTCCAGGCTTCTCGGAAAACCGTGACAACCTTCGCACTCCCTCGCTCTTCTAAAAATATCCATGCCCATGTCCCACCCCACCACCGTGAGGCGCATGGCATCCGGCCCCCTTTGCTCTTCCCAGCCCCACTGTCCAGACTGGTCCTATAGGGACTTTCCTCAGGCAGGAGCACCTCACCCCACATTTCCCAGGGGGCCACGCCAGAGAGGACTGGGTCCCCCACACTCAGCCCAAGGCTATGGGCAGTGAGAGTGCCTGGGCTGGCAGCGGCTCTGCATCTCCTCCCCGGGGGCTCTTTCCCTCTCCGCCTGTGTTTGGAGAGCCATTAATTTCCCACTTTGAATGGCTGAGATGTCCGATACCATCAGGAAAGAGCTTCGTCTTCTGCAGCCGAGACGCGTGAAGATCTCTGGGGAGCGACGGACCATCAGCCCCTGGGCGCTAGCCAGAGGGAGAGAGGCTCTTCCCTGCCAAGGGGAGAGGGGCTGCCCGAGCGTCTTTCCCGGAGTATCAACCAGAGGAAGCCGAGCCATCAGCCTCCACTGGGGCAGAGAGGGATGTCAGGCTATCTGGGCCAAGGGGCAGGGGGGAGGGGTGCCAGGCTACCTGGGCCCAAGGTGGGTGGGGCAGGAGGAATGCCAGGCTATCTGGGCCACAGATCAGAGCTGGTTAGGGCAGGAAGCCAGGCTACTTGGGCTGTGGGTCTGAGCTGGGGACAAGAAAAAGGGGTGCCTGTCTGGAGTGGTGCCAAGGACCTGTGGTGAGCCTGAAATTCCCAGTCTGGCGCTGCCAGCGACTGAGGAATCCTCAACTGGCAGGCAGGCGGAGGGGCATGAGTGTTAATTGTGCAGCTCACAGCAAACGGCAGCCATGTGAGCAGATGGCGTCAGCCCCCGAGAGGAAATCCACGTGTGCAGAGTGGGGGGCCTCCTGCCGGGAAGCCGGCACAGAGCCTTCGTTGCTCTGGTAAGAGACATCAGCAGCGCTGAGAGTGTCTGGGGCCAGCTGGATGGGACTCCTAGCTGCCACAGGAGACAAGGACATGATACAGAACCCAGCACCATTTCGGCCTCCATCTGTATCCAGTCCAGGTCAGAAATGCCCCCTGCTAGCGGCCTCATGGCTCCTAATGGCACACGCTTGAATGGCCTCAGCACAGCACTGAGTGTCTGAGAGCCCCTCTTGTAGCTGCTGCTAAGGGGCCACTGGCTAGCATGTTCAGGAGCGGAAGGGAAAGCTAAGCAAGCCCCAGAGATTCTGCTCCCCCTATCCAATAGTCCCAATCACTGGCCCTTTTTAAACGAGATGCACTCGCTCACGCCCACGCAGTGTTTCCTGTTTAAAAGCAGGGGTGGGTGGGCATGCATGCACACTCCCATGTAACATGCACCTCCAGCCATCGCCACCGCAGAGCAACCGGAGACAACGCCGGTTGCTCCATGCGGGGGCATGCATTGGGAACGGGTGTGCGCCCACGTGCACCCCCGCAGCACCCCGCCCATGGACCGCCCACCCCCAGCTGCAGCCTGTTTAAAAAGGGCCCAAGTCTCATATGCGTGTTTACCGAGGGTAATGCTAATTCGGCAGATATCCATGGCACGTTGAAATTTCTCACATGGTCCGGCGTGCATGGCTGGTTTTACAGATGTTTATGCCGCTATAGGTTTTTGTAGCTAGCTGACATTCCCTGTAGTCAGGGACCCGCGTTAAGAATATAACAAGTGCCGTACTGGGTCAGACCAATGGTCCATCAAAACCACCAGCCTGTCTCTGACGGTGGCCATTCTTGGTCACTTTGGAAAAATACCAAACTGGTCATGAGTGATCCATTCCCTGCCATTCACTCCCAGCTCCTGACAGTCAGAGGTTACATCCTCCAACCTACTTGGCTAGTAGCCATTTATGGACCTTGTGGTAAAGATCAGGAAGCCAAGATACATGTTACATACATGTTCACAAATGACGATTCGGTATTAGTATTGTCTATCCATGTTTGGTGTCTAATGCACCAGTAAATGTACAGAACAACATGGTGTGAATTATATGACATGGAATGTCAAAATGTACAAGCCAGAATAGAAGTTAGAACAGCAGCTTAGAGAAGGGAACAGGTCACATGGGGGAAGTTCATGATACCACAAATATTGGTCTTTCCCATGGATTGTATGTAAATTGCATTTCAAAAGGACACAGTTGCATAGAAGCCATCCGGGTAAACTTCTGGTAAGAGAAAGGAATTAATTAACAACTAACAGCAAGCAGACTGACAGGGTAAACAGGTTTGCTTCAGAGAGAGAGAGAGGGAACCATTTGATGAACAGCATGTAAAGAAATCTTCTGGGAGCAGACCTTTCCTCCAAGAACTTACACAGTCCTTTTTAAAATCCAGCTGTGCTACAGACTTTGACCACATCTTCTGGCAACAAGTTGCACAAGTCCATTGTGCATTGCTTGTGTGCAAAAAATACTTTTATTTGTTTTTAAATCTGCTGCCAGTTTGTTTCATGGAGTGTCTCCTAGTTCTAGTACTATTCGAGAGGTTGAATAACTCCTCCCTATTTACTTGTTCCATGACACTCATGATTTTATAAACATCCGTCGTATCCCCTCTTGGTCATCTCTTCTCCAAGTTGAAGAGCCCTAATCTACCAAGCCTCTCCTTGTACGGAAGCCGTTTCACATCCATGATAATTTTTGTTGTCCTTCTCTGTACCTTTCCCAGTTCTTTATATATGTTCACTGCATTTTCCCCATTGGTGGTTATGGGGAAAACAGAGTGAAACAGGTCCCTACTCATACAGTTGTTGGCCAGAAGCTGCTCCTTGATGCAAAGAATCCCTCTGGCATCTTGGGCATCCGCAGCAGGCTTATCTATATGTAAAGGCGGCTATGGGCAAGCAGCAGCTCCATGCGGTCTCTGATCATGCTTTCTGGAATCATAGTCTGCATTAAGATCATGGCATAAACAGACCTAATCGGTGAACATGGGTTTTGCATCTAAACAAGGGGCTAGAGTTATGTCTGGTAACACCCACTGACCAGACTATGTGATGAGAGAGGACGTGCATGTGATCTTCCCCACCAGCTGCAGCAAAGGGGGCGGCACACCAGACGTGGAAGACCCATGTTAGCCCTGGTGAGTCTGGGACGTACACAACGTGCTAGACCTGCCTTACACCCCCCGACACCAGCGGTGCAACACTACCCCCTGCAGCGCACTAAAGCCGGTAGAGAGGGCTGGAGGGATTCACGTAGACAGCAGGGGGGGTTATAGCACTAAGTCAGTCCTGCAACCTGGAGTCTGAAGTACTGATGCTAGCTAACACAATAGTATGAATGCTGCTAGCAGAGTCTGAGCATTACAGTATTAGAGCCAGGCACTGCAGCATCAGTGCTGTGTACTACAGCATCAGTGCCGGATAACCAGGTAGTGCTGCGGTAGTGGCTGGATGGTGAGGACCGGATATTATACATTGGGTGCTGCAGCATCGATGTGGGGTTACTGGGTACTACAGTCCAGCAGCTGCGGTACTGGCTGGATGGTTGGTGTTGGGTACAATAGACAGGGCACTGCAGTACTGATGCCAGGTTATTGGGTACTCTAGACCAAGTGCTGTAGAATTGGTGCCGGACTACGGGGTACTGTCGATGAAGCACCGAAGGATGCTTATACCCCATGAACCATTTCCCCACCTTCCCTGAAGCAGTCTTCCAGGGGGCAGAGATAGGAGGGAGCCATGTCTGTCTTATCAACGCCCGTGGTTATTACCGTAATGATGGGGCCTGATTTGGCTATGCTGTACCTCTCCTGAGCTTTCCCCCCTGCTGGGGACAGATAACCGGGATGGCAGCTGTGGTGCATCTTGTAAGGGCCTTCATTCCCATACTGGGTGCCATCAACAAAAACCTGGCATGGTCCCCTTCGCCCTCACCCCTAACCACCCCCTCCTGCCTGGAAACAAGTTTGAGTCGCTGCAAAGGGACCAATGCAAAAAAGCAAGAGGCCGGTTGCCACAGCAACCGAGCCCTGCATCCCCGGCTGGATGCGCACAGGCTTCCCAGTTGTCTGTGCCACCAAGGAGTTAGCCTAGGAGCCTGCGTGGCTGGTGGCAGCCCACTCCGGCTCCATGGATGGCAGCCTAACTCCAGGCAGCTGCTGTCCGGGGCAGGGGCAGCTGGGGAAGGGTGTAGAGGGGGCGCAGCAGGAGGCTTAGTGCCACAGGCTGGCAGACAAGGGCGCTAGGAGTCACTACTATGACACTGAGTCCCTTTCAGGGCCCAGCCCCCTCACCTCATCCCCTGGCAAGTGTCTGCACGCAGGGGATGGGGATTGCTTCACCATGATTCATTCACAGAGCCCTACAGTTGCCAGGCTCGTCTCTGCCTCAGTGTTAGCCGGTGCCAGGTATGGGTGCGGTAACCCCTCCTCTCAGCACAATCCCAGGACAGGGATGTTCCTCCCTAGGCTAGGGTGGCCAGATATGCTCATTTTAAGAGGGCACGCATGTATGAGAAATACAAGTTGCAGGGCTGAATTGGAGCCAGTGCAGCCCTGCAACCTGTATTTCAAATAGGTGTCCTCTAAAACTTGCGTATCTGACCACCCTACCCTAGGCACATGTCCCAGAGTGGGAGGACTGAGACTTTCCTCAGCAGTACAGCTGAAATCTGTGGGTAGTTATTTATGTACCCCGACTCCCAAGTACTCATTCAGGTATTGGGGGGGGGGAATACATAAATAGTTAAAAGTTAACCCCATGGTACTTGCTTCTCTTGGGGTGGGTGGGTCCAGAGATAGAATGTCTAGCACCTCTCTCTCTCTCTGTATCCCCTCCCCACCTGCTACCTTGTCCGATCTACTCCTCCCCATTCCATGCCCCCTCCTGTAGACCTGCCCTACATTTGCTCAGTTTATATATTTCTGACTGGCTGTGCTACATGCCTGAGGAAGGGCCCCTGTGTGGCTTATTTCCACCAACAGCAGTCGGTACAATAAAAAGAGATCACTCGAACCGCTTTGTCTCTCTACCTTGGTGGGCGGGGGAGGAGGGAAGAGCGTGGCGTGGTGGTAAAAGCAATCCGGGGGCTGGAGGCCTAAGAAGATGTCTAGGGAAGTGTCAGGGCGTGGGAACTTGAGACCTTGGAGCCTTAGTTGTCCGGGTGGCTGTGGGTGCAAACATGCCCAGCTAGGCCAGGCCTCAAATCCCAGTTCCAGTTCACGCTAAGAGGTCTGAGGAGGTGGCCCCTGGCCCCCAGATGGTTGCCTGTCCATTACCACCGCTGCAAACAAAACAGATTGCCAAGTGGGTACCGAGCACGGATTTTGTGGTACCTAAACCGTAAGAGGTTGTCCAGGTACCACAAATTCAAATGCTTCCACCGATCCCTTACAGCCGTACCTGGCAGGAATCACGGCCCCAGCCTCCCTGCCCAGGGAGCGTCCCCTCCTCCACTCTGCCGGGGGAGTCCCTGTCTAGTGAGACTCCCCTGCCCTCCCCCACCCCTGAGCTTGGGGCTGCTGCGGCTGCGGAGACTGCTCGGCTGTTAATTTCTGATGGGCTGAGTCAGCAGAACCGGCTCAGGGAAAGACTCGTCAAAGTGTTTGGACAGGAGAGAAAGAATGAATGGAGAGAGAGAGCGGGAGCAAAAGTGCATGCAGTGGGTGAGAGCGGGGGGTGGGGAGCTGGGAGCCAGGACTCCTGGGTTCTCTGGGAGGGGAGGGGGGGCTAGTGGGTTAGAGCAGGGGGGGGCGGGAG
>QEPC01008474.1:3591308-3602526 GCA_003113815.1 Sphenodon punctatus
GGGGGGGGGGGGGGGGGGGGGGGGGGGGATTTATTTGTACGCAAACCAGACGAAGGCTCGCCCTCCGCCCATTCTGCCGAAAGCTCTGGCTGCACGAGCCTGTGAGGGCGATCGCAAAGAGAAGCATGAACGCAGCGTGGAGCCAGCCAGCCTTTTCTAATCAAATCCGTTCAATCATCCCAACAGGCTCGTGAAAAGAATTAGCCAGATGGTAAGAACAAAGTGGCCACTGAGACATTCGGCTTCTTTCCCCTTAAAGGGCAAGATGCAAAGCGGGTTATTACAGCCAGAATGGAACCCTGGCAGACCAGAATGGGCCTATCGGGTGCCAAGCTCGGCCATCCAGACCTGCGGCAAACAGAAAAGGCCTATCAGGTGCCAAACTGGACGTCCAAGTCCCATAACAGGCCAATCAGATGCCAGAGTGGACCTCCAAGACCTACTGCAAACAGAACAGGCCTATCAGGTGTCATTATGGACCTTCAAGACCCAGAGGCTGGACTATCCACATCTGGTACAAACAGAACAAGCCTATCAGATGTCAGACTGGACCAGATCCGCTGCAAACAGAATGGCCCAATCAGGTGTCACACTAGGCATCATTGGACCATCACAAACAGACCACACCAATCAAGGTCGCATAGAGCACTGACCGACTAAGGGAGACTCTCCATCAGCTAGTAGATGCATAGGAGTCACGATACACAGAGAGTAGTTCTGACCCCACCCGCTAGAGGGCACTGGGGCCCATGCACCAGGAACCCACTTGGACACAGCACTGAACGTTAGTGGCACATTGAAATATCCAGAGCTGCCCTGTATTCCACCCTACACTCTCCCACCAGCCAGCCGCGACATTGAGAAACCGCTGCCTCCATCCCCTTGCAGGCGGTTCCCACCTGCTGCAACTCAAAGCGACAGGGACCATCGATTAAGCATCAGCTACAGAAACGTCCTTGCGCGCGGCGTCGGAAATCCATTGTTGCTGGGGAGGAGACATGCTCAGGGTCGGCACCCTTCCCCCCGCTACCCCGCGCTCCCTACTGGCCGTGGCCAAATCCATCCTGCTAAGGAGTTGCTGGGCACGCCAAAGAAACAAGTGAAATCTGATGGGGACAGCGCTGAGGTCTTAGGAAATTCTGGCTTTTTTCTCTTGCAAAACAGCACATGTATATAATGCTCTGATCACTTTACGCACACGCCAAGAAGAAAACATTATTAACAAGCGTGATTAACTGCAGGTGTTTCCCAAGCCTTTCCCCCATGGGAAATAGGGGAGAGTTAATTAATATCCCTCTCTTATAGAAAGCAAAACTGGGACGTAAGTAGGATGAGGAAGTTCCTGCTGGTCAAAACAGAATTAGTGGCAGAACCTGGAAGAGAACGCCGGGATCTTGGATCACAGCCCTCTTCCCAGACACAGGGCTAGAACTCGGGTGTCCTGGCTCCCTGCACCTGCTCTAAAATAAAGCTAGAGCCTAGGAGTCCTGGCTCCCAGGCCCCTGTTCTAACCAGCGATTGGAGCCTCGTACGTAAGCAACTTCCACGCAAAACAATCTCCAGCTTTCTGTGGTCTAGAAGTTGCTAGCTGAGCGACTGCTTGCATGCTGACTGGATCATGCTGCAGAGACCCCAGCTGAGAGCAAGGTGAAGAGGCTGTCACTTTGTGGTCCACGATAACCTGCCTTCCCCCACTTTGCATCAGCGGGCTCCTTGCAAACATTCCCGGATTCTCACTGCAATCCCGCAACAGAAGGGGGATAGAGGCTCTGAATGCTGAAACACAGCCATCTCTGTCTGCCCAAATAGATGGCAGGGCAGTTACCAGAAGAAAGGATCCTGTGCCCAAATGGACAATTTATTCCATTAGTGAAATTACAGATATCCACTCAGCTAACCTATCAGTAACAACATACCGCAGTGGTTAACGGATTAACCAAAATGCCCCTTAATATTGCTTTACTGTCTATTACCGCATATTAACCAATTTCCCATTCTTCTGTGTTCTGTCATTTCCAGTTTACTTCCCGACCAATAGCAAGGCTGCATCCAGCAGATTTTAAACCAGGGAATCCAATGGGAAATGGTGTTAAACTGAAACTTCCCAGGAAAAGGAATTCTGGGTAAATGGAACTAGATGGTAATTGCGGAACGGATGGGAAAATGAAGCAACACAGTAAATGGTGTAAAGTGGCCATGTGGTAACTTGCTTAGACCGTCAGTTAACAAACAGTTCCTGCTTGGTCAGTGGTTGTTACTGGTTACCACAAATCTGACGGCTGCTGATATCCGCGTGGATAACTCTTTCAACTCGACAAAGGACATGGTGGAGCAGGAAAACCTTGTTGAAGAAGGAGTTGTCCAAGAAGAAATACAAGCTGGACAGTGGGGACCTTCACAGACCAGAAGCCTCTGGCCCCTCAGAATCACAAATCAGCAGCTCCTCGCCCTCTTAAGAGCAAAACCATCACTTTCACAACCTTCAGTTACATCTAGTAACTAGGACGGAAACTCGTTCTTGAGTTTCTCTCGATCATCATAAAAATCCCAGTTCTTGGCTCGTCCGAGACAAACAAAGAACTGGGATGTTTTCGTCAAGTTCTTGGCGAGGAAAAAGTAAGTCAGTCATTGAACCATCAAAAATGGCCACTGCCCTTACCCAAAATGGTGGCAATAGCATCGCTGTCATTTTGGTTAAGGGCTGCAGCCATTGTGCAACTGTACAAAACAGTCTGGTGGCCATTTGTGCACGCGCAATGACATTTTTCTTGCCCAGAATGAGTTCTCGGGTGAGAAAGCAAAATAATAATTTAAAAAAATCATTGCACATATGCAAAATGATCGCCAGTCTGTTTTACGCTTGCGCAAATAGCTGCCACCCTTAACCAAAATGGCGCTGATGCTATTGCTGCCATTTTGGTTAAGGGCAGCGGTCATTTGTGCATGTGCAAGAGTCCAGTAGCCAATTTTTGTATGCACGTTTCCCCCAACCCCCCCCGCCCGAAAACTCGCTCTGGGGTCTCGGTCCTCGTAATTGCGAGTTTCCTCGCAAGGAATATTTTTGTTTCTCATTCAGCTCTACTAGCAGTGTGTCCACTCCAGATGTCTCCCACTCCCAACCCAGTTCTGAACCTGCTTAGATTCCCAGAATTTAAGATTCAAAGAGGCTGTTGAGATCACCCAGTCTGATCCCAGCGTCTAAAACAGGCCAGGGAATTCTCTCCTGTTATTACTAACTAGCTCGCATCCAGCCAGTCGCTTGTGTTTGCCTAAAGCAAGGGTGAGAAACCTCAAGGCCCAGGGGCCAAACGTGGCCCCGGGCACATTTTTATGCAACCTCTTTCCAGTTCGTGGATCTGGCCCCTGGATCCAGTTCCCACCTCCAACCACTGGAAAACTGAGCTCAGAGTAAGGAAACAGACACAAGGACAGGGGACAGATTCATGGCACACATCCATGATCTGAGCCCTCCTTTTCTTGAGCACACCCCTTAAGCATTCCCCACCCCCCAACTTCTATGCAACCCTTGGAACGCGTACTAATTTTCAAAGTGGCCCCTGGGACTGATCCCTGGCCTAAAGCGTCTCCTTTCAAAGTGTGTCTGAGTCTTGATTTGGAGGATCGAAATATTTGGGGAATTTGCCCCTTCCCTGGACAGCCTGCCCTAATGGTTCTTTACCCTCCCCGCCATGCAGTGAAGGCTTATTTCTAGTTTCCACGTGTCCAGCTTTAACACTTGGCTGCCAATTCTGGTTCTGCCTCTCCCTACTCAGCTCTGGCGCTTCCTTCCCTCCCCACCCCCTTAACATCTTTATGCACTCTCCTCAAGTTGCCTCTTGTTCTTTTTGATAAGCTAAATAGATTGGGCTCCTTAGATCTCTCCCTGTCAGGTGCATTCAAGGCTGCCAACTCTCGCTATTTTATCAGTCTCCTGAGGTTGGGCATTTTTTGCAAAGGCCTGACTAAATTTGTGAGAATCAGGACAATCACCCTTTAAAAAAAAAGCTTCCTTCCCTCATGTTTGCAGCTCAGCAATGTGACAGCAGCATCACCCCCAAAGGCTTGGATGCTGAGCCAAAGAGAACCCCACATTTAGCTTTGTCTTTTTTTAAAGAAAATTAAAAAATCTCATGATGCCTGAGGCCTGACTCATGATTTTCAAGTGCTCAGAGATGGCAGCCTTGCAGCTTTTCAGCCTTGTGGAGAACCACAGCGGGAAGGGAAAGAAGGGGGCGGGCAGGGACACCCACGTAGCAGGTTGAAAGGCAGAAGTCAGCCTAACTCTGAATTGCGTCCAGGAACCATAAGGTGGGGGAAGCAAGGCCATGTCTCCTAATCAGCTTTTCAGCCTGGCTTGCTCTTCGTTCACACACATGTGGCACTGTGAAATTTAGCAGCTAACTTTTCCAGCACGCGGCACCATATAATTTCCAGTTGAACCTAGCAAGAGCAGGGAGCGACACCTATCATAGAGGCTCTATTGTGTGTCGGATCCGTGTGTCAGCACGGAACAAACACTGCGCGGTGGAGGGAAAGGGGGGAATGAGAAAGCGCGAGTGAGTGACTGGAAATTATATTCCACTGATACACCCAGCGTCTGCGTGTCTATTTACGTTCCTCTCTCTTGTCATTTGTCTGGCTCACTTGGCCCGGATTCTCTGCCGCTGACATCTCATTACAGCGCTGCTCCAGGGGAAGGAGGCAGCAGAGATGGGGACAAGAGACCTCTGCTCCCTGAAAAAGCCCTGCTTCTTGGCAGCCTCTCCCTGGGGAAGGGAAAAAGCACTCCAGGGGAGGGAAGGCTCTGGCCATGGACAGACCTGGTGCTGGAGATTAGAAAGAAAGAGGGAGAAGCGACAGAGAGAGATGAACGGACACATCAAGCAGAGAGAGAGGGAGAGAGAGAGTGGAGTGCTGGACAGATCCACAGAGCGATGGAAAGAGATTAGATAGCAGGAACAGAGAGAACCAGCCAGAGGCTGATATTTCTTCACAAACAAGCGACAGGCCCTACTGCCCAGCCTCAAAATTGGGAGACGAGGCCCTTTCAATTGCACCGCACAACGTCGGTGCCATCCCCAGAACAGGGGCTGGGTTATGATCTCGGTCGCTTGACACCCGCTGCCGCCAAGAGTCTCAGCGCGGCTGCTGGGGCCATGGCACCAAGGCAGCCCCGCACAAACGCCCTTCATCTGGTAGACTCTCTGGCCTAGCCTCGGAGCAGGACTCGGAAGCAAGAGCAGGACGTTTACTGGGTGGATGGATGGGCAATTTCAGGTGCTGCCCCAAGATGCCAATTGAGGAAACCGATCCAAGGCACCAATTGGGTGTTTCATAGTTCCTAAACAACAACAAAACCAGGGTTGTGGTTTTTTGTTGTTGTTTTTTGGGGGGGGGGGGGGCAACTGGAAACTTGTTTCAGCTTCCCAAACTCCACAAATAAAATTGCAATTCTTTGCAGAAATTGAAATTTTTACATTGAAATCAAAATTTTGGGAGGAATTGTTTGTTTTTTTGGTTAATTTTTCCAATGTGTTTTTTCTTTTGGAGACAATGTCAATTGTAAATTTCAGTCAGACTCCCCCTTGTCGTTGCCCCCCACCCTGGGGGTGTCACCGTGCGGTGGATTGCTGGGAGTCAAGACACCCACAACTCTGGCTAGATCAGAGCTGCCTGAGGTATTCTTGTGGCCTGAAAAACCCACACGTTTGGCACAACCTTGGCTTCCATTTATTTATTTTATTTTATTTATTTATTTATTTATGATTTCAACCTTTAAACCATCCTTCCCGCCAATGGCAGCTCAGAGTAGCTTACAATAGCAAAATAAAAAAATACAAATAGAAAACAACCAAACAAATATAAAAACATAAAATACCCCACATCCCTACACCATCCCCCTGACCCCTCTCTACCCCAACTCCCCAATGTAGCCCTGAAGTAATAAAGAAAGTCTTCCAAATCAACCTCGATTTCAATGATCTATGATCAATTTTGATTGAGTACCCAGAGACACTGGGCCCCAATTAATCTCTTTGAATGGAGTGTAAATGAGGCAGCAACATCTGCTTGAGTCTGCGGAGAGCCTGACACCCCAGCTCATACATGTATCACGGACATGTCAGCTCTGACAAAGACACTTTTGTGTATTATACATTGCGTTGCTGATAATGTTAACGATGCAGGAAGTGACCACGGACACAGAAAAGTACATTTCATTGTAGACTTTGCATTAGCTGTCTCACAGATGCGTCCACTCGCGCAAACTTTATACACATCTCTTCCACCAACAGGATGAGGATACAACTGTAGCAGAGAGCTCATTCTGCCCCATGGCACCCCAACATGGCTGTATGACCCCCCACCCCCATCACCACTCCAGCAAAACATCCTGGACGCTCACTCTGGCCACCCCCGTGCAAGCTGCTGTTCCGTGCCATTGCTTGTGTAGAGCACACACACACAGTGACCCAAATCCACAGCAATGAATGATGCCCACAGAACCCCCTACAGGCCACACAATGCCCATGGCAAGTGGAAAGCCAAGGGCAACCTTTCCCCCACTTGTTCTCCTATCTAGAGAAACAGGGGAGTCCCCTCAACTCCCACCCAAAACCTGGCACCGCCATGCAATTATCTGCTACGCCAGACACAAGGCAAGAGTATGGCCACACCTCAACTGCTGCCCAAAACAATGCTTCTCACAGAGAAGCTACAACAAGAGGGGGCACCTGCAGCACCAGCTACCAGGAAACCCCAGAACCCCCTGCCCAATGACCACAGTCTTCAACGGTTTGTGCCACACGCTGTGTCCCTCCCACAGCGACGGATGCCAGCATGGTCCGTATCTGCAGACTAGCTTCTCTTCCCTCCAGGCAGCTCGCCCCTAGGGAACAGGAACCAACCAGGTACTCACCACTTTGAAGTGCTCAGGGGTGCATTCCTCACCGCGGAAGAAACAGGACAAGAGCATCTCCCGGATGTCATGCCCTGTCCGGTCATAAAACTCCAGCATGTTGAAGGGCTTGGGTTTGAAGTTGCGGAAATTGGCTTTGTCCTGCAGCATTTCCAGCTGCTTCTCATCAGCCATCTGGATGTCTGGGATCTCGAACCTGAGGAGACACAGCACAGGGAGATACAGCTTAGTCCCAATGGGAGGGAGAGAGAGTCTGGCCCTGGTACATCCATGTGCTGCTCAGCTTGATCTGGAGTGACAATGCCACTGCCGCCGGTGCCACGGAGAGCAGAATAAGCCCAGTGCCTCGAGGAACAGCTTCATCCGGGAAGAGAGGTCAGGATTGCTCGGGAGCCAGCTCTCAGGCAGCACTGCAATCCGACAACATGGAACCTGGGATGTCCAGCACCAAAGGCACAACTGGAGCCCCTCAGCTGCATCCTAGTAGGATTTCACCCCAGTGTTGCATGACGGCACGGTCTCTGGGAAACTCCCCCCACCAACTTACAACTGTGTCCTCAACAAGACAAATGGCAGGAGTCCTGGAGTAGCTAAGGGCTATATGGAGTCAGATCATTCATCTTTGAAATGCAGCCACCTCTGGGGTGGAACTGCAGCAGCTGCCCAGCTCTGGCAGGCAGGGAGAGACCTGGGCTCAGTTACAAGGCATGGGAACAAGGTGACCGCCACTCAAGGATTGACTCTGAGTCTCAGGGTTTTCAAGCCTCACTTCCTTGTTTTGGGTTAAGCTGATCATTCTCAGGGTTAGTCAAACACGGAGTCTCAGGGCTGCAGGGAGCTAGAGTGGCAGATCTCAAGAAAAAGAAGCTAAAGATGCAGAAGATCTAGCACTTCAAGTTCTTGTATAGTGGCTTGTGGGAGCCAAGTCTCCTTGTCCTGGGAGTCCCTCTGTGCATGGATTATGATGCTATTTATTGCACCCAGATCCAACCTTCACACTTAACCCCATCTAGCCTACACCTACCTTAGGGTGGCCAGATATGCAAATTTTAGAGAACACTTATGAGAAATACAGGTTGCAGGGGCCCCTCTAGTGGTGTGGTGGTGGCAAACCACCAGCAGCATTCATCAGCCTGCTACTCTATAGACTATTGTGCTAACAAAGCCGGGACTTTTAGCTTAGAGGGTAGAGGCATTGGAGCCAGTGCAGCCCTGCAACCTGTATTTCTCATAAGTATTATCTACAATGTGCGTATATGGCCACCCTAACCAATCTCCTTTCCCTACCATTTTTATTAGCCAAACCTAAAGTGTCTTCTAAGTTTGCAGAAACCACGGCATGCCAATTTATGCAGATGACACGTTTGGTTTTCTTCCCTGGGAGAGGTAGCAGCAGTCCTACCTGGGAGGCTAAATGCAACCACAGAAGATGGGAATCTGTGCAGGGCAGTTGGTTTCACGCACAACTGCTTGTAGTGGCCTACCTGCCTTTTTCCCCCCATGCAACCCAAGAGGGTGTGGCACACTGACCCCCCTCTAGTGGTGTGGTGGTGGCAAACCACCTGTAGGGTTCATCTGCCTGCTACTCTATAGACTATAGTGTTTACCCTCTAAGCTAAAAGCACCCGTTTTGTTGAGGCTCATGCAGAGGGAGCAAGAGGTCTCCAGTTCAATCCCTGCTGTCAACAACCCACCCATTACATCCATTTAATTGGAACGGCAGGTCAGCACTTCCTTGGGGCCGCGCAGGGCCTCCGCCGGTGTATAGACTCTGGGAGAAAGTCTCCCATTCATGCCCATTAGCCCACACAGGACAGCAGTTCTTAGCTTGAGAGACCTGACAGCCTAGCAGGCGGTGGTGATATTGCTCTAGGCTAGTATCTGGCTGGTGCTCTCCAAGGGTGCAGGTTGCACGCCTGTCCCTTCCTCGCCTCCGAGATCTCATGCTCGCTCACCCTGATCTCACCTTGAACTGTGGTCTCATGGTCCTACCCACTCCCAGCCTCATTGGGCTGGGCATTACCCCATAGATCCAGGGGGATGGGTGGGGAGGAGGAAGCTGGCAAGAATAATTTCCTGTGTTTCATAGGCAAATCCTGGCTGAGGCCACGTGGGATAAACTTGCAGCCCATATAGGATTTCCCAGATGTGGCCAGAGGAACCAGAGAGACTGCAACTTGGACCCTTCTGCCCCATAGCACCCTCCGCTGGGAAGTTCTGATTCCCTAAAGCAGAAGTGGGTGGGACGGGGCCGCAGACACGGAGCGTAAAGTGAAGGGAACAGGGAGTGGGGTTAAACTGGGCCCAAATGGCTAGAAAAACATTGTATGGGGCACCGGCTGCACAGAAGCGAGCTATGGAGAATCTTGAGAATTCAGGGACTCTTAACACCCCTCTCCCCACAGCTGAGTAGCTCTGATCCCCTGCAGGAGAGGGCAGCAGGGGGCACACATACACATGGGGGGGGCGGTCACTAAAAACCATGCTCCTCCCAGGCACATTTCAAGAGTGGCCTGGGCAGGCAAAGAGCAAGCCCAGGCGCCGGCTTGGAGCAGCTACATGCCGTCACTGATGGAGCCCATGGGTCAGGCAGAGAGCTGGCAAGAAGCTGAGTCCCTGTTTCTCTCAGGGCGCAAGCCCCCATTCTAAAACGGGGAGAGACTCCACAACGATGGGATCTCGGGAAGTCCTTTCCACTGCACGGGGCAGGTCCTCTGCTCTCACTCCCAAAGACCTGGCCAGCAGCTATACACAATTGCTCCCCACCACGTCACCATCCCCAGCTGCTCTCCAATGGCTGGCAACTCTTTGCCCCTGTCAGGGCCCGCTCCAGGGCCACTGGGGGTTACTGCCTAGAGCTCCACTATTTTCTCAATTTCCAGGGCCCCCCCGAAGTGGCTCCCAGCATGGTGCACCCCAAACCCGTGACACACGGTCCCCACTCGCTACCAGCCGCCGGCTTGGAGCAGCTAGTGTTTAGGTGGGGACCTAAACACAACCACCTATAGGGTCCTGCAAAGGGTGCACCCAAGGGGGACAGGGCCATGGGGGTGGGGCCACCCTGGGCTCCATAAATTCTAAGGCCTACCATGGCCAACCCAGCTCAGTGGCAGGGGGTGGGACTGTGAACACTTGGGAACAGTTGGACTTACAGTGCAAAGCGGCAGGAGGAGAGTGTGGGGTACACTCATCTGGGGCATTAACCCAGAAAAATGCACAGGAGGAGATGTACAAGGAGCACAAACAAGCGTGCAAGGTGGCATGGGTGGTCTGTCTGGTGTGGTGTGGGTGTGCGGATCCGTGTGTGTGCGTGTGCAAGGTGTTGCAAGTGGTATGTCTAGGTACCAAGATTTAGGTTGTGTGTCCTGGTGCATGGTGCCATAACATGGCATGGCCTGTCTGTGGACAGGTGCCATTATGTGCGGAGCACCTTCAGGGTATTTTTTGCCACACACGGCACGTCCTGTGGTCAGGTGCATTTTGCACGAAGTGTGTTTGTGGCATGCTGCCACATGTGGCAAGGTTGAGTGTGCAGCTGGGCATGCCACGTGTGGAGTGTGCATCTTGGCGTAGCACCACAGGTAGCATGTCCTGTGCACAAGTACACGTTACCGTGTGTGTGGCATGGCCAGGTGCAGCTCTAGCTCCAGAGCGTCATGTCTGCAGAACACCTGGATGCCATTGCCCCCTTGGTGCCCTTGGATTCCCGTCTCGGGCATCATCACGCTCAGATGCCTAGCACTGTATTCTCTGGTGTAGAGGGGCACTGCCCTCCCTTGGACCCACCTGTTATTTAGCAAGGCCAACAGCTCCCCGGCGTGGTACAGGTCATTCTTGGTGACCCGGCTGAAGCGGAACTCGTTGAGGTTGCAGAAGGTGACAGCCGGGAAGGTCATGCGGGTGGTGGACACCTCGTCCAGCTTGGTGACGTGGGGGTAGAGAAAGTAGTACTGGATGCGTTCGGTGCAGACGAAGATCAGCAGGGCCAGGGAGCCCAGGAAGCAGACAGTCCAGAAGAGACGTTTGATGGAGACACGTTCGTAGGAGAAGATGTGGGACAGGCCGTGCAGCGTGGAGGTACTGGCAAACGCTTGGATGCTGACCGGTTGGCCGTTCTCCACCTCTTCCTCATCCATCTTCAAGTCCATCATGGTCAGGGCTGGGGCAGGAAGGTGGCTGCTGGGAGGGGGGGGAAAGGAAACAAAGGCACCTGTTATACTCGGAGATGGATGGTGTTACCTTGGGTACCACTGAGCTCTGGTGGCCAGAGCACCCGAGGAAGGCAGCTGTCAGACTGAGCCC
>QEPC01008474.1:3629836-3702671 GCA_003113815.1 Sphenodon punctatus
CCCAATAGAGACACCTTAGGCCATTGTTACACCTTGGCCCATTTGATGGAAAAATATAAATATAAAAGGATGAAGCTATACGTAGCATTCATCGATTTCCCCCCAGCTTTTGATTTAATTAAAGAGAAAAATTATGGGCAAAATTGGAGGGTTTGTGTATTGATCAAAGGCTCTTGTTACTGATCAGGTCTCTCTATACCAATACGGGGCTACAAGTAAGGTCTAATAGGAAAGGGGCGCTTACAGACTACTAGAGGTGTTCGTCAGGGCTGTTTCCTTGCCCTGCTATTTTTTAACATTTACGTGAATGACCTGATAATGATCTATAGGGACACGGGAAGCTATATGGCTCCAAAAGTGGGGTCTGGGAGAGTATCCATATTAATGTATGCCGACGACACCGTGCTTTTGTCAACTTTGGCCCTGGGTTTAAGAAGACTGTTGAAGGACTTTGGCATAGTATGTGTATCCCATGATTTGCAAATTAATTATCAAAAAACCAAAGTTATGGTTTTTGAGAACAGATTCAAAGTTGAGAGATGGGTCATAGATGAGATCAAGATTGAACAAGTTAAGGTGTTTAAATATCTAGGACTCACTTTCTCATTTAATTACTCGTGGGTTCCACATTTGGCCTCTTTGAGGCAGAGTGCTCGAGCCACATTGGGGGCTATCTATACATTTTATAAAACGAGGTGGGGTCAACAAATTGCCCTGGCCCTAAAAGTGTTTGAAGCCAAAATATTGGCGAAAATACATTATGGTGCCCATATCTGGGGCCATTTCCCAGTTGCTAGGAAATATCTTGAACTGATTTTAAGTAGGTTTTTGAGGAAATTACTACAAGTTCCTTCTGCAACTCCAGCCGCTCTTTTGAGACTGGAAGTTGGTATTAGATCAGTTGATTCACTTTTGTCTGAAACACTAACATCATCTACCGTAAAGACCTGAGGTGCCCCTGAGGATGATCTGCCTAAATGCTGCTTAAAAGAAAAACAAGAGGACATTAATGGCAGAGGCTCATGGTGGCGAGGTATGAGTAGGACCTTTGATAATCTGGGTTTACCCTTTTCTTTTTTGCAAGGCTTTCACCTCAATACTGCAAAAGGCTTAATTAAGGTCCATATTAAGGATCAGGATAGGCAAAATTCCAGAGCTTTGGCTTGGTCAGTAAAATCTATGCCCTGGTATTATCTATTGTTCCCAGAAAAGGATGGGTGTAACTATATTAAAAGTGATATCTCCCCATATCAAAGGAGAGCTTTTCTAGCACTACGTCTCCAGCTAATGCCGTCCGCGGTGCTGGAAGGGAGATATCAGAATACCCTACCATGAAACTATTTGCCCTTGTTGCGAACTAGCTATTGAAGACCTCCCGCATTATTTTACTCCACTGCTCTCAGTATGAGAAATTAATAACACATTATACCGAAAGGTGAAAATCCCTGGTAACCTTTCGGATGAAAGCAAAATTATTATCTTCTTGTCTGATACAAATGACAAGATTACTCAGGCAATGGCTCTCTGTGGACTCCAAATGGAGAAACAGAGGAAGATGGTATTGGCTAGTAAGCCTGGTTGGGAATGTTCAAGTTACAGTTACAGTTGATAAATTAACAGGGCAAGGGGGGCTGGATATTGATGGACTTCTTCCAAAAAGAGTGGTAATGTGGTCTGGAGTTTAATCCAAAATAAGGAAACTGACGGGAGTGTGAAGTGGGGGAATGTAGGAAGTTTGGCAAATTAAATCAGCTTATTTCATCTAAGGCTTTGGTTTATTATGGTCTTGATCATTGAGCTGGTTTTGGAGTTGGTTAAGAGCAAGTAGGAGAGTCCCCTTGTGGAGTTTGGTGTGGCTCTTCCTTTCGACAATTAGATGATACTTTGTATTTTTAACATTACGGGCCTAGGCTTGTTTTTTTATAAACGATCATATCCGTGTCGGTTACTTTTTAGTGTGCAGTGATTATGTACAATTATGGCATTTGTGTATGTACAGTTGATTTTGTTGTTGAATGATATGTGAAATTTGTCATGGCAATGGCCAGTACAATAACATTTATTATTATTAATTATTATTATTATTGGTAACATGTTATCCTGGAGCAAGAAGGAACTATGCCAGCTCTCGGATCATTTCCAGACTGGCATGGATCTCTGCTCTCTGGCAAATACCTTCACAATACACCATAGCAGCTGAGGCCCTAGCTTTGAACATGCTTGGTCTCCAAAACTTTTGTTTGGAGACCTTCAGAGGTGCTGTCAAAGGAGAGGGCCCTCAGGGATAGGGGAAGGGATCTATTGGCTTTTAGAACCAGGTGATAAACTTTAATACAGAATCCCACCCTTGCTCCAGAAAGGATATCTGGGTCTTGTACGGATGTCAGCCCTATGCTAGCTCCGAGGGAGGTCTATATCCACAGGCAGGGAGAGGAGGGTGGCAACTCTACGGCACGGATGGGCAACTTGTAGACCATGGGCCAAATCTGGCCCAAAGAGTTTTTTTATTTCACCCCTCTCCAAGTCCTGGATTTGGTTTGTGGACCCAGTTCCTACTCACAAGCACTGGAGGACAGAGTGAGTTCAGGAGAAGGACGAATGCATGCCCTCATCTCTGAGAGGACCAGGGTATGGATCAGTGGGTGCAGCTGCACAAGTGGCAGAGGGCCCAAACCCTGCGTGGCCCTGTGGTGGGCAAGTGCAGCCACCACACTGCAGGGCCAGTGCAGGGAGCAGGGCAGACTTACCCCCCCGGCCCCTTTGCAGGGAAGTCAGGTGGGCGGGTCGCTGTTGGATCTCCTGCCAAAGTGCGGGGTGGGCCAAGGTGCCGGCCACGCAAGCCAGCGCCCAGTCCCAGCCCTGCTCCACCTCCCTCCCACGGTTCAACCCTTATCCCGTCCCTGCCTGTGACCCAACCACGCAGGACTGGAGCAATTGGCCACCTGTAGCAAACCTTGCAGCGCAGCACGGCAAACAGCGACCGGGCAGACAAGCTGCTGCACCTTGGGCAGCCTTTTGGGCAAGGCTGCTACATGCTGCGTCCGTGGCCTTTTTCCGAGAAGGCAGCATGTAGCAGGCAGCTGCCTACTCCGCCCCAGATCGGTGTTGTAGAGCTCTCCTCAACCATTTGGTACATACTTAATAATAATAAATTTTATTATTAATTAATTATTATTATTATTATTATTGGCAACATGTTATCCTGGAGCCAGAAGAAACTAGGCAGCTGGCTGCTACATGCTTTCATCGCTGCTCCCTTCCCCTGAGCTCAGTCTTTCAGTGTTTGGGGGTAGGAACGGGATCCAGGTGGGGCAAATCCAGGAACTGGAAAGGGACCCCATCAAAGTTAGCCACAGACTGCATATGGCCCCTCAGCCTGACGTTCGCCACCCCTGATCTATTCTAGACCCTCCCCTTCTTCCCATCCTGAGCACACCTCCTAAGCACCTCCGCCCCAACTCCTGTGCAGCACATGGAGCTTCCCACAGGAGGAAAAAGATTCCCCAGCCTGCACTAGGGCTGAGAGCAGGGCTTCTGGAATAACAAGCAATACTACCCATGTATTTTGCTCCTGTTTAGGAACAGCGTGAGCCTGTCCGTGCTGTCCAGACTCTGCTATTGGTCACAGAACACAACACCGCGTATATGCGTGCATGCATCCTAGGTTCCTACCATCTGGTCACAGAGCACAACACCCTTCGTGAGGTTTGTAAAGCTGATATCAGTCACAGTTCACCCTGGGGGGACAGCTGCTGCGGGGTTCCAGCAACACAGAGAGAGTGGCCCTAGAAGACAAGTGCAGTGTCCAAGTTGTATCTAGGCAGGAGAACACTTTCAGATCTCAAGCTGTGCCTGCAGCCTTGGGATAGGAATGGAGAAGGGGGTTGAATGGAAAGAAGCGTCGTTACAGACAGAGAAAGGAGATGGCGGCTGCTTCATCTCACCTCCCAATCTCCTTCCAAAACAGCAATGGGGCACTGAGGCCAGTCAGGGCCCTGGGTGACATTGAGCAATAGCTCTCCTGTATATGTCTAGGGTGGCAAGATATGCAAATTTTAGAGAAAACCTATTCAAATTTCAGAGGACACTAAGAGAAATACAGGTTGCAGGGCTGCATTGGCTTCAATGCAGCCCTGCAACCTGTATTTCTCATAAGTGTTCTCTAAAATTTGCATATCTGTCCATCCTATATATGTCCTCCTAGACCTTTCCCAATCACCACTTCTCAGCAGGAAAGGTCTGGAGGTGAATGGGCGGGGGCGGTATATATTAACTTTCCCTCTAGGAGCATCTCTCACCTTGATGGGCAAAGGAGCTTATGGAACCTGGGTTTGGGTTACTTGTCAGAAAACCTCCCCATTAGTAGGGATCCTAAATAACAAGCAGGATTCTTCAGAGTCTCTGCTGAGAGGAATCGTTGTGCAAAGTGTAATGGGAGGCAGCCCAGACCTACGTATCTTCAGGACCAGGACCCCAGACTCCCTTTTTGGAGCCTCCAGACCCCATTGACTGTTCCTCAGCTGTTTTAATTTATCCAGCAAGAGGAGGCGTCTCCATTGTTCTGCCCATGTTCCTTCTCTTTGGGGAAAATAGCTTGCCATCTGCGCACAAGTCCCCACAGGCCTCCGCCAGAGAGGATTCACAGTCCACAGTCCCTTTTCAGAGGGATGATTCTTTAGTCATCATAGCCGTCTCTCCCAGACCTCTCCCCCTTTTGTGTCCCTGACCCACTCTGTCACTCCTGTTCCCTTGTGTCTTAACGTCCCTGGCCAGGTTAGCATCTCCCTATTGGGATCTCCAGCATCAAAAAAACCCCACCCCCCCGGGGACGCTACTCCTGGCATCTCCCTCCCTAGCGCCCCTTCAATAACCTACTATGGGTGGAATTCTCCCAAAGCAACTGAGCTCTCTGGCGCTCCCCCCACCCCACCTTGAAAGGGTCCCGTGCTTCTTGAGAGGATGGGGTGGGGTCCTAGGTCCCTCTCTTCAGGCTCAACAGCCCCTCTCCTACCTGACCTCCATGCTGCCTTATTACCCAAGGAGAGGCACATCCCACAGTGGGGCCCCTCTGTTACTAATGAGGGGCATTCTCCTCCCCTCTATGGGGAATCCCTCAGGCCTTACCCACAAGAGCCTATTGGTCTCCGTGCCTCAGGATGGGCTACCGGTTCCACACTGGCCACCTCCCATGCAGGCCTCAATGCTCCCATTTCATAACAAAGGGTTGGCAGGCCCAGAGCATCCCTGGAAGTTCCTGCTTCTTCCCTGAGGGAAACTACCAGGCCTTCCTGCTTTAATCAAACCACCTGACCCACTTCCTGTCAGCTGACTTCTCTCCTGGCTGACTGGTTTCTCTCCTCCAATTAATCCTTTCCCTGACTGGGCCTCAAGCGACCAATGGCATGGTGCTATGCTACCTAGCCAGGGGCCTAGTCCCACAAGGGCTTACTCCCCCTGGGATACATCCCGCCAGGGATGGTTCTCTCATGCACCAGGGCTACAGCACCAATCAACAGCGATATTCCCCCCCCACAACTGTGTCCCTGCACGCAGTGGGGCCTCACACTCCAGTGGGCTTCTTTAGGCCGACAAGTGTGAAGGGCCCACTTTACCTGAGGCCTCCAAAACACCAGCGGTGGGACCTCCACAGTGACAGAGCTGCCCAGCAACATAACGCAATTTTCAGCCCACCACTGCGCCTCCAGTCTACAGTGGGGTTCTGTGGATGCCTACTGCCTCTGAAGTGCCTCTGTGTCTGGAGGCCTCCAAAACCAAAGCTGTGGGACCTCAACAACAGCAACAGAATGCACAATCCCCACCACCAGTGCACTTCAAGTCGCATTAGGACTTCAGACTTCAGCGGGGGCCCGATAAAGACTTGAGTCCTATTTTGTCTGGGGGCTGGGAGCCTACCCTAGAAAACTACAGGCAGTCAAGGAGAGCATGAAATGAAGAGGGTTCCGGATAATGGTAAGTGATGGCATGGGAACTGGGAGGGTCTTGGACCGCTACTTTGAGGGAGAGGGCCACAAAGACACAAAATGTAAAATGTCATTCTGTGTCCAAAATGCAAACATCTAAAGTAATTTGCTTCTTTTTTCTATCCAGTTTGTGTGAGATCTGGCATGATTCCACACCTCGCCTTGCTCTCCTTGTGAACAGAGGAGAAAGTAGGTAGGAGCACGGCAGAAGAGAAGGCTGCAAACAACAAGGAGACCCCGTTCCCCTGTCCCGCACTGAACCCATCTCTTCCCCTTCCTATTCTCGTGCACCAAAATCAAACCCTTTCCCTCCTACTTCTCCTCTGTCCTGCCTTTCTCCGCCCTTTCATTCTCTTCTGATTCAGCTTGTCGCAGGACAGGGAGCTAACTCAGTCCTCCCAGTTCTCCAAGCCAGAAGGAAGGCTTGTCCCAAAGCCTACACCTTCAGAAGACTACAGGTGGTCAAGGATGCCATGAAAATCGAGGATTCAAGGATTCAGGATAAAGGTAGGCGATGGCGACGTGATCTATTTTTTTAACCTGCTATGGTTAATTTGGAGCCGGTGGGAAAGAGAGAGTGGATGGGACCCCAGTAAGAGGGGTCTCTATTCCCCGGTGGCCGTGCTTCACACAGCAGCAAGGAGTTCCCAGCATTAACTAATGTAATGTCCATCCAATGTTAACCTTGGGAACACCGTGCTGCTGGGTTAAGCTACACGCTGGTCTACCGTTGCCCCGCCCCTAGGCCAGGCTCTGCCCTTAGGCCCACCGGCAGCAAAGCCACTGGGGGTGGGCTGTCCCTACACCCACCAGCCTGCCGGCGGTAGGTTCAACTCACCCACTGCCCCACCAGCCTCAAAAAACACCAGCCCCCACTGATTAGCACAATGTCTTCTTCTCAGCCCTGGCAAGGGCAGACAGTGATTTCAGTCCTTCCCTTGTAGTCACCAAGGATACAGCTACCATAGGGACAAGTAGTGGTGCAGCCGCTGAGCCTGGAGGCCCCACACTCACTAGTTGAACTACACGCCTTCCTGCTGCTAGAAGAGACAAGGTGGGTCCATTCCAACCTATCTAGGGCCCTGAAAGCAACCAGTGATTTTATCTTCTTCTGTGCCTAACTACCATAAGAGCTGCATCAACGAGGTCTTTTCTACCCTTCTGTGGTACCAAGAACATAAAAAGTGAGACCAATGGGCCATCCAGCCCAGCATCCTGTCTCCGAGAGAGTAGCCACTTCTGGTCACTTCAGAGAAGCACAGCAAGAACCTCTTGCACTAAACTCCTTTGGTTAATTAAGGGTCCCAGCTCCTTTTAAAAACTGGTTTCCACAGATCTCTACTCTAGGGTGGCCAGATATGCAAATTTTAGAGAACAAATCAAATAAAATTTATTTCGCCTAGCCATAAGGCCATTGCAACCAATATCATTCAACAATATACATTCAATCAAAATGCAGTCCAACAACCATATTAAAATACAATATGACTTCAGTTTCAGGTTTCCAGTTAGGATCAATCCCCAAATCTACTTGGGCAGTTTATCAAGTTAGGCGATTTAGGAGGGAAAAAGAAGAAGAGAAGAGGGCCCTAAGTACTATAGCTGCCTGCCCAATCAGGCCAGCGACCTAAAAGAACCCCCTCCCTCCCCTCCCAGGAGCCCAGAGCCTAAACATAGATAACATGTGATATTGCAGGGCTGCATGCAGCCTTGCAACATGTATTTCACATGTGTCCTCTAAAGTTTGCATATCTGGTCACCCTGCTCTACTCAGAGTGATTTTCCCACACTTTCATCCCTTTTCTTTGGGGTAGTAGCTCCTCCCCTGAGCTCTTGTTTGGATCCCTCAAATCTGATTTTTTTCTTCACTAAATTCTGAGTCTGATTGGCCCATGTTGGAAGGCATTTCTGCTTTGTTCTTGAGCAGCTAATCCCTGGTTTCTCGCAGGTTCTCATTTCTCTCCTGCTGCACTGCTAGGAACGCTCCGCCCCCAGGTAGTTACTTAGGGAATGGATAACTTAAACCTTTGGGAAGCTCAGCTTGGATGTCTCACTTAACTCCCAATTTGAACCAGCACCCTGGAGGACCAGATTCCATGACCTCCTGTCACAGGTCCTGGCAAACTAGTACATTTGGTAGCTAGCAGCTGGGATGGGAAATTGGAAATCAGGACACAATCATAATTTCATCAAATGCTCTGGGGAATGGGGAAGAACTGCCTTTGTTTAACCAGGAACTGTCCTGGCCAAACTGGATATTTGGTAGCTTTAGGAATGGGCCCTCAAGGATTCTTGGTAATAAGGAATTTTATTTATTTATTTATACAAAAAAATGTATCTTGCCCCTCCTGCCCACAGGACAGCCCGGGGCAGCGAACAGCAAATATAAAAACAATAAAACAATTAAAAAAGTTAAATTTCACAAAAATGCAGGGAAGAAAACTCACCCACCCACCCTATCCCTCCCCCTTGCCAAAGGCCTGGCGGAAACATCAAAATAACAGGAGAGTGGGGGCCAACTGAGCCTCTGGGAGCGAATTCCACAGCACAGGGGCAGCCACCGAAAAAGATCTAACATCGGTGGCCACCCACCTCACCCAGGGAACCTCCAAAAGGGCTCCCACGGACAACCTCAAAGGGTGCACAGGCACATGGGGAGTGAGGCAGTCCCGCAGATAAGTAGGGCCCAGGCCGTGAAGGGCTTTAAAGGTTAGAACCAGCACCTTGAACCTGGCACGGTGCTTTATAGGCAGCCAGTGCAGAGCCCGGAGCACTGGTGTCATGTGCTCCCTGCGACCCGCTCCCGTAAGACGGGCCGCGGCATTCTGCACCAGCTGCAGCCTCCGGACCAGCTTCTCGGGCAGCCCCACATAGAGCACGTTGCAGTAATCCAGCCTCGAGGTGATGAAGGCATGGATGACAGTGGCGAGGTCGGAGTCTGAGAGATACGGCCGAAGCCGCCGGACAAGATGTAACTGCCGAAACGCACTCCCCGCCACGGCCACAACCTGAGATTCCAAGCTGAGCCGCGAATCAAGGAGCACACCCAGACTCCGCACTTGAGACACCATGGGGGGGCGAACCCCCCCAACAAGAGGAGATTCAACCACCCCCAGGCTCCCCAAGCCCTCGCCCACCAACATCACCTCCGTCTTGTCAGGATTCAGTTGCAGATGGCTCAACCTCATCCAAGCCCCCACAGCTGACAGGCACTGGGAAAATAAGGAGACTGCATGGCCTGGGTCGGTGGAAAAGGAGAGGTAGAGCTGAGTGTCATCAGCATACTGATGACACTGCATGCCCTGAAACCCCCTCACGATCTCCCCTAACGGCTGCATATAGATGTTAAACAAGAGGGGGGACAGAATGGCACCCTGCGGGACTCCACACGTGAGGTCCCGGGGGGAAGACGTACACTCCCCCAAGACCACCCGGTGAGTTCTCCCGGCCAGGAATGAACGAAACCAGTCCAAGACCGTTCCGCCAATTCCGGCACGGTCCCGCAGGCGAGTCACCAACACCTCGTGATCGACTGTGTCGAATGCAGCCGAAAGGTCTAGCAGGACCAGTAAGGTCTGACGACCCTGGTCCAACGCCAGACGGAGATCGTCAACCAAGGCCACCAATGCCGTCTCCGTACCATACCCAGGCCGAAACCCAGACTGGGAGGGATCAAGGAAACCGATGTGGTCCAGATGCTCCTGGAGCTGTCGTGCCACAGCCCGTTCAATAATCTTCCCTAAAAAGGGAAGATTAGAGACCGGCCGATAACTGGCAGGAGCATCAGCGTCAAGAGATGGTTTCTTGAGCAGGGGTCTAACCACAGCCTCTTTTAGGCAGTCAGGCACCCTGCCCTCCCGAAGGGAGGCACCAACCACCCCAGCCAACAACGGCCGTAACGTCTCCTGGCTGGCTTTCACCAGCCAGGACGGGCATGGATCTTGCTCACAAGTAGTGGCACGAACAGATCCCAACAAGGAATCCACATCGGCAGGCGACACCATCTGAAACCGATCCCACAAAACAGGACAGGACGGGGCATCCA
Organism: Sphenodon punctatus; assembly: GCA_003113815.1. Taxonomy (NCBI): domain Eukaryota; kingdom Metazoa; phylum Chordata; class Lepidosauria; order Sphenodontia; family Sphenodontidae; genus Sphenodon; species Sphenodon punctatus. Next base: position 3,639,863 of record QEPC01008474.1, read on the forward strand.
TAGCCCCAAGATGATCCTCTGCAATAACTGTGGTGCCAAAATCGTGGCGGATGCGAGCAATCTTATCTACAAAGTACTCGATAAACCGGTCACAGCGGTCACTGGATTGCTCCAGGTCCAGGCGGAGGCAGGCAGGACTGACCAAGCCTTTCACCACCCGGAAAAGCTCCGCTGGACGTGACTTTGCAGATGCAATAAGAGCAGCAAAGAACTGCTTCTTTGCTGCCTGCACCGCCACAGCATAAGCCTTTAAACTGCTCTTATGCTGCGATCGATCATACTGGTCGCGAGTCCGGCGCCACCGTCGCTCTAACCGCCTGCTCTCCCGCTTCAAACACCGCAGACCCTCAGTAAACCAAGGAGACCTGCGGGAGACTCGAGAGGGCAGCGGACGCCTGGGAGCCACCCTGTCTATGGTCTCGGCCAACAAGGTGTTCCAGAAGGCTACGAGATCATCGACAGAGCGGGTGTCAAGGTCCAGGGGAAACTCCCCCAGAGCATTCCGGAACCGATCCGGTTCCATAAGTCTCCGGGGGCGGACCGATCTAATAGGTCCTGCACCCTGCCGGGGGCTATCGTGCGCCAGGATGCACGTCTTAAGGAGGTAATGGTCAGACCATGACAAAGGCTCTACAGCCTTAACTCCTACTAACTGACCCCCCGCCTCAAGGCCGGTGCAGAAAACCAAATCCAGTGTATGTCCCTCCTCATGTGTGGGGCCACAGATGATTTGGGACAGGCCCATGGTTGTCATGGAGGCCATGAACTCATGCCTCGCTCCTCCAAGATCGGTGTCAGTGTGGATATTAAAGTCCCCCAGGACCACCAATCTAGGGGTCCGGAGGATCACATCTGACACCAGATCAGCAAGAGCATGTAGGGATGCCGCTGGGCAGTTGGGTGCACGGTACACCAGCAGCACCCCTAATCTGTCCCCGGCCAAATCCAACACAAGATGGAGACACTCAACACCTGGTGGAGCCTGCACCAGATATCTCGTAAAAGACAATGCATCCTTGATAACAATGGCTACACCGCCCCCCCGTCCCTCCAGCCGAGGCTGATGCTGCACAGAGAACCCAGCCGGAACAAGATCGGCCAAGATAGGGCCCGATTCATTGTCCAGCCAGGTCTCTGTAATACACACGTGGTCAGCGTCCCACTCCGGGATTAACTCCCAGATGGTAGATGACTTATTGACAACCGACCTCGCGTTCAGCAGCACCAGACCAAGGCCTGGTGTCTTCTGGGCCTCGACCCACAACCTACCTGCGTGGGGGTTCGATAGGGGAATGGGCTCAAGATATCCAGCTCAAGTCTCTGAATTGCAAAACGCTGCAATTCAGAGACTTGCAGTGTAGCAATGATTTTTAAAGAGGGTTGGTCTGTGAGGAGGTATCCAGTGCGATCCATAGTGGGCATTGAAGGTCTCCATCTTGTGCTCGATTTGGCGGGAGACAGTTTGGGAGTGCTGCTGGTATACCATGCACCTACCAGTATGGTGGCGTCCCTGCAGGCTCTGGCGGAGGCTGTGTTGGAGGTAGTGTTGCGGTTCCCAAAGACAGTAGTCTTAGGGAACCTCAACATTCATACCGATGCATTCTCAGGGGACCCGAGCATGAATTCATGACTGCCATGGCAACCATGGGCCTGTCCCAGAGGGTCAATAGCCCGACACGTCTTGGAGGACATACCTTGGACCTTATGTTTTGCACTGGCCTTGAGGCGGGTGCTCCGTTAATGGGGGAGATATAAGCTGTGCCCTTGTCATGGACGGATCATTACCTCCTGCAGACCTCCCTTCTAGCACACGTCTGCCCCCGGAAAGGTGTGGAACCTATTCGGATGGTCCGCCCCTGGAGGTTGTTGGACCCATTGTGGTTTCTAGGTTCTCTGGGGGAGTTACCCTCTGATCTTGATGACCGTCTCATCGATGACCTCGTTAAGCTATGGAACACCTTGCTGATTGAGGCTATCGATTGGACGGCTACCAGGCGTCCGTTACCTAGGCGGAGGCTCCGCAGACCTCCGTGGTTTTCCGAGGAGCTGCGGAGGCTGAAGCAAGCTGGACGATGGTTGGAGCGGCACTGGCGTCGTTCTCGTGCTGAAGCCAACAGATTGCGGCACAGACTAATTTACGCGCCTATGCCATGGATACGCAGGTAGAAAAGAGGGAGTTCTTTGCTACCCTCGTAATGTCCGCAAAATCCCATCCAGCGGAGTTGTTCCGGGTTGTGCGGGGGCTGGTCAGTCTGGCCTCCCTCGACCCTGGAGTTCATTCATCATCTGCCCGCTGTGACATGATTGCGGATTATTTTGTGGATAAAATTGCTTGTATTCACCACGACTCCGATGCCGCACTTAATACAGTAGAGGAGGTAGAGGTTGTAGAAGCCCCGTCATGTCCAATATTGTGGGATCAATTTCAGTTGGTGACACCCGCTGACGTGGTGGAGGTTCTGGGGGCAGTTCGGGCCACCTCTTGTGAATTAGATCCGTGCCCGTCCTGGCTAGTTAACAGCTGCCAGGAGACAATGGGGCAGTTGCTGGCCAGGGTGGTCAATGTCTCCCTTCGGGAGGGCAGAGTGCCGAGCTGCCTCAAGGAGGCAGTGGTGCAGCCTCTGCTCAAGAAACCATCGCTTGACGTTGACTCTCCTACCAGCTATTAGCCTGTCTCTAACCTTCCCTTTTTAGGGAAGGTTATTAAACAGGTAGTGGCCCGACAGCTGCAGGAGCATCTTGACCGCATCGGTTAGCTTGGTCCCTTTCAGTCTGGCTTCTGTCCAGGTTATGGCACTGAGACCTCACTTGTGGCTTTGGCAGATGATTTCCGTCGCAAAAAGGATCGGGTTCAATCTACCCTATTGATCCTGTTAGATCTTTCGGCAGCATTTGATACCGTTGACCATGAAATTTTTGTGATGCGCCTGCGGGACAGTGCGGGGGTGGGCGGGACTGTTCTCGAATGGTTCCACTCATTCCTGACCGGAAGAACTCAGCGGGTGGTGCTCGGTGATTTTTTTTTTGTCTTACCGAGACCTCTTGTGTGGGGTTTCACAGGGTTTTGTTTTGTCCCCTCTCCTGTTCAGCGTGTATATGCAGCTGCTCGGCGAGGTGATTAGAGGGTTCGGGGTGAGGTGCCATTTTGCGCATGCACATTACCAGGACGAACACGGTACACAGTAAGTGGGTACATGGTCCATCAGTATACAACCCACGGTAAATCATGGTAAACAGTAAATTGAGAAAAATTCTCAACCAAGATCTCGAACCGTTACCAAGATCTCAGAAACGATTCTCAATTCTCACGGGATTTCTGTGAGAAACAAACCCCAAGTCAAGCTAAGCTTCAGGAGCAGCTGGATTGGGGTCATTTCCCCCCTCCTGCTCCCCCAGCCACGGAGGGAGCCAGAGCTCTAGCCGGGGCTGCGGGAGAGGAGGAGGCTGTTCTCAGTGTCTTTCTTGGCCGTCAACAGTCTCCTGCGGACAGACTGAGCAGCAGCTTCTCCCCTAGTGCCGGTCTGGGATCCTCTCCCTGTTGCGCCTTGTGTGTGTAGTTCAGGGAAGGACTGACTCAGCCGGACCCAGCCTAGGGTTGCCACCACCTGTGCAAATCTTTAAGGAACACTTATGAAAAATATATGTACTTTTCATAAATACATATATTTTTCATAAGTGTTCCTTAAAGATTTGCATAGGTGGCAACCCTACACCAGCCCCACATGGGTTCTGTAACCAGCAATTCCAGAGAGAGGAGAGAGCAGGGTGGGGGAAAGTGGCAGGATTTGAGATTAGCCCCCTTGGGTGGGGATCTCAGGAAGGGGTTTAATGTAAGAGAGAGAAAGCAGGGAAGGGAAGATGGCATAGAAAAGAATCCATGGGCCCTGGATTTAAAAAAAATGTGGTTGGGTTTTCCCTTACACAAAGATTAAGAACCACTTAATTAAACTCATAGAGCAAGGGTGAGGGACCTCACGCCTGGGGGCCAAATGCAGCCGGTAGGTAGTTTTTAGTTGGCCCTTTCCAGTTCTTGGGTTGTCACGAGGATCGGGGTCCACCTCTCTCTCTAGGCTGTCCCCCTGAATGCCCATCAGGCCAACTGCAACCCAGTTGCCTGTACCCGCCTGGGTTCCCACGTGATCAGAAACCCTCACCGCAATCAGGGAGGTTTCGGAGGTCCGCACCCCTGGAAACGCCTCCCCTTGATCTCTCAGCTCAGCCGTAAGTCAGAGAACCTTCTCTGGCCACCCGTAGCTTGGAAGACTTCACGGTGGGGTTGTCTTATATGAACAAGGTCCGTCTAGGCTCTCACCTAGATAGAATACCCCCTTAGTGAACCCCTCAAGACCAAATAAACACACAAGCATGTTAGGCTTGGTTATAAAACATATATTAAGTACATACAAGTACAAGGCTGTTGATCAGATAGTGCAAGTCCATGAATCAAACCTAAAGTACGCGCTTTCTAAAATACACTGAAGTTCCCTAACTGTCCTCTTACCCTGAGGCTCAGTCCAGTTGGGTCAGTGCTTCTTGGTCTGGGTGTTGAGGCCAGGCTCAATTCTTTTAGAGAATAGGAAAGTCTCTAGGTCATGGTGGTGCAGCTTGTCCTGTAAGCTGTTTTCTCGTTGCTGCTCAAGATGGAAGAGAGTGTCTAGAGATCCTGTGTCTTCACCTTGTTTGCAGGGGGCGTGGGTCACTTCCTCCTGCTTCTCTATTGTTATTTCAATGTCCTTGTAGGTGGGTTGCCATCCCCCCCATCAGTCACCTGGCCAACTGACGGCTTGTTTTGCCTGACAATGGGTTTTCCTGTCCCTCTACCTTGCCAAGTTAGTTCAGCAAGGTGATAAGGCTCACATTCTTCTAATCTTTATCTTTTAGCCGTCCTTCTTAGTAGCTAAATTTACCCCCAGTACCCCAAATTCTGTGTCCCATTACCTCCAAATGTCTGTGTTGCCCCCTTTTCCCCATGACATGGGTCTGGATCCAGTTCCTACCCCCTGTCACTGGAAGATTGAGCTCAGGGTAAGGGAGCAGAAATGAGGGCATGCATGCAGGTATAAGGGATGGACTATCCTTTTCCCAAGTAAACCCCTTAAACACCCCCAACTTCTATGCAGCCCTTGGAGCTTGTATTAATTGTGGCACTTTCCTGCCCAAGCCCTAGAGCTAGTCCTCCGTGAGCCCAGGCCAGCACTTGGCCAGACAGCTGCAGATGCCCTTCATCGTGATCCTTCTCAGACCAAAGCCTGGCCCTGGATCCAGAGAGAATGAAGCAGGGATGGGTCACATTGGGACAGGGCGGGGGGTAGCTAGGTTGGAATGGGCCCAGGTGCAAGAAAGGGACTTGCCCTCCCCCATCACCATCCTCTCCCCTGTCCCACTCCCTCCCCGCTGGGTCTGTGTTGCAGAAAACTGTCCGCTTACAGGGGAAAGACTCCAGAGACACTCCTGCCACAATGGCACCTCTCCCTGCTTCTGCTAGCTGCACCTGAGTCCCGGAGGCTGCGGCTGTTTTTAAATGGACCGCCGCTGGGGTGGTGGTGCGTGTGCAGCTGGTGGAGCACCGCTGAGGGGGCTGTGCATGGGGAGAGGATGCAGACGGGCGCACATGCATCTCCATCCACCTCCACACAGGGAGCAACCCGCCTTTTTGCTGATTGCTCTGTGCGCGGGGGGTGGGGGTGGGGGGGTTGCGGGAGCACCAATGCAGGGCCTGCAACATGCATTTTTCATAAGGGCTCCTTAAAAATGTGCATTGGTGCAATGATAGCTACATCCCTGCTTGATTGGGAGAGATCTGCAGAGCTGCCAGGGGTGAGTCACTAGGGCCACAAGTCACAGAGTGGTCTCAACAGGCAAGGTCACCCCTGGATCCAAGCTTCCCCCGAGCTTCAGGGCTGGAGTGGAGTTGAACCTGGTTTCTGAGAGACACTCAGGAACACAGTGTGGAAACACTTGGTATGCTCCATCTCCAGAATTTCTGACCATCCCCCATGATTCTCTCTCTTGCAAGATGAATCCCAGCGTGGGAGAGCTGGCCTAGCAATAGGCCCCCCTCCAGACACTTAATGCATCTGCTATTGCTTTATTATACACTATTATTTAATATCAGAGCTCCAACAGGGGCTGGAAATCCCTTTATAGCTTGTGTAAATATTTTATACTTGTTACTGTAAATAGAAAAGCTTAAGGAGCAGCACAGAGGAGGGGATGGGGGAGCTGGGCTCTGGGATTGCGGCGTGAAGAGCGCATCGAGTGGATACGGATAATTCCATCCGCTCGCATTAGCTGCTAATGCTCCCACGGCAGGAGGGAAAAGAGGTGCTGGCAGCTCCTTGCTGCCAGGTGTTGGAAGGAGGAAAGAGAGGCAGAGAGGCGGGTGTGGGAATGAAAAGAAGAGAGAGTCCAGGGCACCAGGGCTTTCCCGGCAGACCTCTCCTGGGCTTCGCTGCCAGCAGGGTGGGTGGGAGGCAGTGGATAGAGAGCCTTTCACTTCATCTTCCGTTAAAACCCACCCAGGACAGGTCAATAGAAAATGGGAAGCCCGTCCCATTTGCTGCCTGTTCACTGGCTCTTGTTCGTAGAACTTAAGGTCAGAGGGGTCTATTCAGATCATCCAGTCTGCCCCCTGCTTAGCACAGACCAGGTCATTTCCTTCTGTTCTTACTAGACCAAGACCACACATGCATGTTTTCCTAAAGCAGGAGAAGGGACCCTTTCCCCTCCCAGGGCCCTCCTTGGGCTGCATAGGAGTTAGGGCAGGGGTGTGCTCAGGATAAGGGAAAGAAGATGGTTTAGATCACAGATGTAATGGATCCATCTTCTATCCAGGACTGCATGCCCCCATCTCTGCTCCCTCCCTGACCTCACTCTTTCAGTGCTTCAAAGTAGGGACTGGATCCAGCGACAAGGCCAAAGATTTGCAGAGGGACCAAATCAAAAACAGACCTGGGCCAGATTTGGCCCACATGCCAGAGGTTCCCCGACCTTGGGTTTAAGGCGTCTAGTCTTGATTTGTAGGATACAAGTTATGGAGAAGCCTGTCCCAATCACCCCCGCTGATTAAAATTCATACTTCATTTCTCATTGGAATTGGCCTGGGGGATCTGATGTGGGAACAATCAGTTCGNACATACATGCTGAGACTAACGTTTGGGGGCCAGAGCGGGACTTCATGGCCTCCATGACAACCATGGGTCTAGCCCAAATAATATCTGGCCTGACACTTCAAAAGAAAACCACTTTTTAGGTCCCTACTCTTATGCATGGGGGGGGGGGGGGGGCATGGAGATGCATCCCCACAAATTTCCTACCCCCTGCAGTTCCAGCACCATGGTGGCGGGGCTTATGTGGGTCTAGGGCAACCAACATCCCCCCTTTCCCCAAATTGGAACCCAACATTACGCCACTGCCAGGGAGCCAAGATTTTGCTCTACAGAAATAGGAAGCTATTCAGCTTCTCCGGTGGGTGGGGTAACAGGAAGTTTATTGTTTAGGGGGGGGGTACTTGCTACTGCTTCCCCCTCCTTTGGCACCCTTCCTGGATCCACGCATGCACACGGCAGCCTTCCCCCTAGTCTCTGCGCTCACTGTGCGCGCGCTCAGGGCGTGAAGTGAAGGGGAAAACCTCATCACAAACACAAGCAAACAGCAGGCCCGGGGGCCCTATTATGCGTATGTTCAAAAAGCCGAGCGGGATGTGCTGCCGCCGCTGGGGTCTTTAGCATATTAAACACCCAGCTCCATGGCCTGTAAACAAGAGCAAGGATTTGTGTGTCTCAGGGATCACACGGTGGCTGTCGAAATCCTGAAAATGAGATCAAACCCAAAGCTGAGGCTCTGAAGAACCCATCCACCCACAGCCAGATTTACTCCTTTTCTACTGAAACCCCATAGTGGGCATCTGGTGGGTGAGGAGGGGAAGTCCCCACACATTGAATGGGGCATGTGCAGCTACCTGGCAGGCAGGGATGTTAGGATTTGATCCATCTGTCTCTGGGGTGGGATGCAGCCACTGCTTAGCATCAGTGCTGGACAGGGCGGCTGCTTAGAATTTGCAGGCCTCAGGGCAAAGATATAATGTAAGGCCCCTTGTGGGGTATCCTTCACAGTTCCCCAGAGGTGCTCATTTGGGGCCGTGCTGGGAAGAAGTGCCCCCCCCCAAAAAAAGTGGGGCTCGTGGTGGTGAGAAGGCTAGCCCTGGTGTTAGGGTGGCCACCCATCCGGTTTAAAAGAGGATGCTTATGGAAAATCCATGTTGCAGGCCTGCATTTGTTTCAGTGCTGCTCTGCACCATGTATTTTTCATAAGCGTCCTCTTTTAAATGGGAGGTATGGCCACCCTACCTGGTGCTGAACCCACGGAAGTTGGGACCCCATGCAAAACGGTGGCCTAGGCCCAACTCCTAACGTAGGACTATTTGAGGGACATGTGTTGACTCACCTATTGAGAAAAAAAGCAAATGTTTTTGTAATTAATTTTTGATGATCAATTAAATTTATCCCCTTCAGGGAGCAGGATTCCCTGTGCTGCAGGCCCTGTGGTCCCATATGTTCCTATATGTTATGCATCTGTGGTTAATTCCCAGTTTACCTTTGTGGGCTGAGTCACCATGGGCCATTCGTAGGCCAGGGGCTCCTCTCCGCACCTGAGGGCGTCTGAACCTTTAGTTTATTCTAGTGCTTCCTTCTCATGCTCATGTTGCCATGTCACATTTATTCATAGACCACTGTGATCCCACCCCCCCAACATATGAGGGGTCCCTTTAAGGGGATTTGCTGATCACCTTGGACCTTTCCCCTCTGGGGGTTCTAAGAACAGCAGACTGACTGTCTGTTGTGAGAAGCCAAGCTTAAAAGAGTTCCCAGATGCCAGTAGGGCTGGAGAGCGAGGGCCACAGATGTGGCTTTCTGAGGCTAACGACTCCAGTGGGTCTGAGAAAAACCCTGTGAACGGTTGGAGAAGAAAGAGAGCTTGGAGCCTGAACACAGCTCGCCCCGACTTCTGCTGAAGATCCAGGCTGCAGAGGGGCCCTGGAAAATGGGGCTCTGCCACAATCCCCAGTGAAGGTAACAGAGGCCTGCAAGATCCATGGGGGAAAAAAAACCCACCACGGTTTAATTTAGTCTGCCATTGCCTGGCTGTGTAGCCTTGAAAGTGACAGCTCCCGTAGCCACTGACCCCCACTGAAGCCCTCTGCTGAACCCCTAATGTATTTGTCTGCGGCACCCATACAATGTTCCTGCAGGGCAAGGGGTGGAGAACCGTTTCCCTCCCAGGAGCCGCTTTGAAAATAACAAGCTCTGAGGCCTGTGTAGAGGTTGGGGTGCTTCTGGGATGTGCTCGGGAAGAGGAGGGTCCAGACCAATGACCTGTGCCATAGAACTGTTCTCTATCCCTGTGTGCATGTCTTCTTCTCTCCTCCCTGATTCTGAGCTCAGTTTTTCAGTGCTTCGAGGGAGGAACTAGATCCACGGGCCGGATCCAGGAACTGGAAAGGAGCCACATAAAAACTAGCCGTGGACCGCATTTGGTCTGAAGTTCTCCACCCTTGCTCTAGGATCTCCCCAGCCAGGCCTGCTGATCCTGGGATCTCTAACGGGGTTGCCCAGTTGTGCTTGACTACAGGCTAGTAGGGCAGAAGCCAATGCCCTTTAATTGAGTTGATCCTTCTAAAATAATACAACTTGAGCAGAGCAGTTGAAGCCCACAATCCCACACAAATTATGGTGCGATCCCTCCAAGGAGATGGGTAGATCGGCACAGCGAGGGCCAGCCAGATGTGGATTGGTGACACTGTGGAACCAAGGAGCAGATGCCTCTGGAGCCATCCTACCAGTTAACTTGCAGCTAGAGCCCAGGGAGACCCCTAGTTCTTGCCGAGGCAATAAACATCCCCTGCTCAATGGTGTCTCCCAACTAGGCCACTGTGCAATATCCAATAATGGCCCAGCTGGAGCTGTCCAAATCCCTGGGCACATTAAGCAGCACCATTCCAGTGCATTTTCCCATCCTAGAGAGGCTGCAGCCTGTGTCATCAATGAGGCATGGAGAGGTTTGTAGGCAGGTAGAGTATCTGGTGCACACGTTTCTCTGGAGAGATGCTAATGGCATCTTGATGAGAGGATCAGCCAGGAAGGAGGTGGGCGGGGAGAGGGGTGTCTCTCAGAAAGGCCTAGTGCCTGATGCCACCAGAGATCACTGCGGGAGGTGGCGGGGCCTGCCAGTGCACAAATGCCAGCAGGATCAGGTCCAACTGTAAGTGGTTACAGGATCAGTCCAAGCCTCAACTTGGGTTATCATTCCAAAGGGGCAATTCAGGTTGTGTAGTCAAGGGGCAAGCCAGAAGGTCAGAGCCAAAAAGGGTGGATAGATACAGGGCTAGGCGTTGTCAGCGTAAGGAAGGCTGGAGTGCGGGCTTGGGAAAAGACAGGAAGGAAGGAGAGAGGACAAGGTGTTAAGCCAAAGCTGAGCAGTAGGACACAGGAAGTCAGAGACATTGTCCCCATACAGCTTCGTAGCCAATCTGGAGTTGGGGGGAGCATGGTCACAGCAAGCAGAAGCGAGCCTGCCGGGAAGCAATGTGGCCCTGCTGAGTTGGCTGGCTGCTCTAGGAGCCTAGGGTTGCTGGTTCGAGTCCTGTATCCTGACAGGAGATGCAGTAAGGAAGAAAAAGTACTCTTAGATCACAGGCACAGGAGAGCAACTTGGATGACTGCGTTCCAATGCTGGCATCCCCACAGGGTTGCTGTGTCTTTGGGATGGTGAGTGATACTGTAAAGAGAGATGCTTGTGGCCATGTAGCAGGCTGTGCTGGCCTGCAAGGGTTGATGGGCTCAGCTCTCGTGCTCCTAAATCTCCCAGCTGAAGTAAGAGGTGCCTCTGGGTTGAGGAAGGACCTGCAAAGGGGAATCCCTGCAGCAGGGGAATAAGGTTTTGTATTCTGTAAGAATGTTTGTAAGTAGGGTTGCCACCTAAGCAAGGATCAGCTATGAAAAATACATGTTGCAGGCCCTGCATTGGCACCTAAGGTGCCCTGTAACATGTATTTTTCATAAGTGTTTCTTAAAAATGTACCTAGGTGGCAACCCTATTTGTAAGAGAGAGTCTGCTGCCAGGAGAAAGCCTTGAGTGGTAAACAGAGGCATACTGGAGAAGATAGAGAATAAAGTCCTCATTGACATGAGCCTGTGCTTTTCTCCAGGGGAGAAACTGAGGCACGGACCCTGTGAAAGGGTGTGGACCCAGGGCAGATTCCCTACAGGTCACCACTTCCTTCTGCTGGCGCTGGACTTGGAGAGGGCTGACGGTGTGATGTGTCCTACGCGCTGCGGTGCCGGGAGAGCCTCCTGTAGCTCAGGCTACAGCTGCCTGCTGGGCTGCGGAAATCCTAGAATTGTAGGGTTGAAAGGAACGAGGCCCGGTTGGATCCAGGACCTAGGCTTTATGGTTAGAGAGGGCCCTGCCGGGAGGGCAGGCCAGTCCTGCTAGCCTCGGATCCAATGCTCCTGGGCTATTTCTGTGAGGCCCTCTCCTGACTCGTGACTCTAAGTCCCAGGGGTGGGTGCTGCCTGCAGGGCCCTGTCACTTTCTGTAAGTCACTGATCCCTGCCAGAGGGGGGATGTATGAAGGGAGAGTGTGTGTGTGAAAAACACATGACACTTCTTTGGTTTTGTAAGCAAACAGCAGACTGCTAAGAGGTTCAGGGCAGCTTGCAAGATAAAATAGAAACACAGCATATAAAAACGTATACAAAACATAATTAAAAACATGACAATACAAGCATAACCCCATAAGACCTCCAGACCCCCCGCCCTGCATCCCACCCTCCCATTAAAGTGCCCTTCCTCCCCAACACCCTACCCAAAAACCCAACCAACCCTTATCCCCGCCCTCCAAATGCTTTTTCAAATAAAAAACATTTTACACCGCCTCCGGAAGATGCTCCAGCTTGGGCTTGAGTGAACATCCTGAGGAAAGAAATTCCACAAAACTGGGACAGCCACCGAGAACGCCCACCTGCGCATCCCTGTCCTACAGACAAGGGTTACCGATGGAATCCCACAAGAGGGTGCTCCCGGCCGACCGTAGGGGCCGCAAAGAGACATGGAAGGACAGGCGGTCTCTCAGATATATAGGACCCAGACCGTTCAGGGCTTTAACAGTCAAAACCAGCACCTTGAATGGTGCCCAGAAAGCTATAGGGAGCCAGTGCAGACTGCGGAACACCGGTGTAATGTGCTCCCAGCGACTCGTCCCTGAAAGGATCCGAGCCACCACATTCTGCACCAGCTCCAGCTTCCAAACAGTCATCCACTTAGAGCGCATTGCAGTAATCTAGCCTCGAGGTAATGAAAGCACGGATGACAGTGGCCAGATCAAAATCAGAAAGAAAAGGCTGCAGCCTCCTCACCAGGTGGAAGTGGTAGAGCCCCTGGCCACCGCCACCCCCCGATATTCTGGGGCTGCTAACCCAATCAACCAGAGGGAACCAGACTCCATCAATTACAGGTGTCCCAATCCCCTCCAAGTCACAAGACTGGCCAACCATCATCACTTCTGTGGATTGAGCTTCAGTTGGCTCAATCCAGTCCCCAACAGCAGCCAGGCATGAGGTAAGCACCAAGACGGTGGGATCTGGGTCAGATGAAAAAGAGAGGTAGAGCTGAGTGTCATCAGCATACTGATGGCACCTCACCCCAACCCTGAAAGACCTCGCCCAGTGGCCTCAGATAGACAATGAACAGGAGGGAAGACAGACTAGAACCCTGCGGGACATTATTGCGGAGGTCCCTTGGGGACGATAAACAATTGCCCATCACCGCCTGCTGGGACCTCCCTGGCAGGAAAGAATGGAACCACTCAAGAGCAGTCCCGTGCACCACAGCTGGGTCCCACAGTGATGTCAACAACACCCCGCGATCAACTGTATCAAAGGCTGCTAAAAGTTCTAATAAGATCAACAAGGTAGAATTCCTCTTGTCCATTTTGAGGCGGAGATCATTGACCAAAGCTACAAGCGCAGTATCCGTGCCATTACCCAGGATGAAAACCTGACTGAATTGGGTCCAGGAATCCGATAGCTTCAAGATAAGCCTGAAGCTGTGGGGCAGTCACTTGTTCAATAACCTTCCCTAAAAAAGGGAAGGTTAGATACAGGCCGATAGCTGGTCTGGGAGTCAGCATCCAAAGATGGTTTCTTAAGCAGGGGCCAGACCACCGCAGTTTTAAAGGCATCCAACATCCTTCCCTGACATAGGGAGGCATTGACAACCCAAGCCAATAGTGGTGTTAAAGGGACAGAGCCACACATTTTATTTTTTTGCCCTGGGCCCCCCAAAATTCTAAGGCCAGCTCTGGAAGGGACACTAAGGGTCCTCTTATCCAACCCCTTGCTTCAAGGAATGGCTATGTTTGAGTTCCCTCCCCTCCTCCTGCAGCCATGGAGCTCTGAGGGTCTCTTGGGGTGAGGGGGAGCAGGATTGTGGGGGCAGATCCCCATTGCTGCATTTTCCTGCCCCAGAGACCCTCTGCTGTGGGGTGCTGTGAGGCTGCCGTCTTCACTCCTCAGGAGCCGACTTGTTGCTCCTAGAAGCCCAAGCCCATGGGAGAGACAAAGCGGCTCTGACTCTCCTATTCCTTCAAGTGACTCCCCACTGGCTGCCCAGGGCCTGGGGCATGTGTGGGTTTGCAGCAGGGCTGAGGCAGCGGCGGAGAAGGCTGACTGGGCTGAGGTGAAGGGCACTAAGAGGGCACAAGAGGGAGAGGGGGCCTGGCAGGTCCCGTCTGTCCCCTGTAGCTCGGTGCAGCATGGACTGGTGAATTATTTAAGCATCCCTGGAGTAAATGCAATTCATTCAAATAAATTGGCTATTTGCATCCCCTCCCCCTGGGAGGGACAGCCGCCTGCCCCCGTGCATGAAGTGAATTAATAGCAGTATCACTTCCGCACTGGAATGAATCTGTCACGTGCACAGTCCAGCCCAGACACCATTAAACACCGCCTCGCCCTCAACGGGATTGAATTTCACGAAGGGGGCGGCCGTGTCGGTAATTAAATGGCTGTCGTGCGCCTGGAGCCATCAGAGCGTTGCAGAGAGCAGGACCGGGTGGCTATTGCCAGGGACGGGAGGGACACCTGCATTGTCTGAGAGGGCAGTATTTGGGAAGAGAGGGATTGCCCTTGGCTGAACGAATGCTACAGCCCTCTCTCCCTGTGCCCATTGCACCCACCTCCCCTCCTGCCCATTGCCCATGTGGCCTCCAACAGTAGATTGACCCACCCTACAGGGGATGAACCCACCGTCCATCCATCAGTTCAAGGGCATAGGCTGTAATAGGTGAAATGAGGCAGTTGCACCAGGGCTCATGAGTTTGGGGGCGGGGGCGGAACATTTTGGAATGTGTGCATGGGGTGGGGATTCTCAGGCCAGGGGCCAAACACGGCCTGTGGCTAGTTTGTATTTGGCCTCCTTTTCAGTTACTGGATCCGGTTCCTATTCCAAGCACTGAAAGACTGAGCTCAGAGGACGGCAGCAGAGATGAGGGCCATGCACACAAGGACAGGGGACGGATCCATGATCTGGTTGGACCTTCCCCTTCTCGAGTGCACCCCTGCCCGCAACTTCTATGTGGCCCTTGGAGCTTGTTCTAATTTTTAAAGTGGCCACTGGGAGGGAAAAGCCTCCCCTTCCCTGGCTTAAGCGAAGCATCCCCTTCAAATGTAGCTCAAAGTTATGCCACTGCTTCCCATGCAGGGCTCTCTCTGCTACCTTTACTGGGAAAAGGGAGCCGGAGGAGGAGAAGGGGCTGTTAACTGCGGGGAGAGGAGGGGATGGGGCGCTGCTGGCAAGAAAAGGAAGGCAGAAGGTTCCAGGAAGGAAGGGGACCGATTCCATCTTCTGCTCCAGGGCCCAATCTAATCTAGCTACGCCTCTGCACAAACCTAAGGGGAGGACTGGCTGGCTCAGCCCCCTGATGCAGGCCTTACTCCTAGGCTGAATGAAATGCCAACCTCTGTTCTCTAGGCTGGCTCAGGCTTCCAAGAAACAGCTAGACCTCTCTCCCTGAAACACAGCCTTGCTTGAGGCTGGCTCAGACCCCTGGAATACAGCCTGACCTCTCCTTCAGCTCAGTAGAATTTGTGAGGCTCAGGATGAAGATAAAATGCAGGGGCTCTTGGGGCATGGCTCTTTCCCCTCAGGGGAACCCTCAGCAGGGCCCTCGAAGTGGCCATTTTTTGGTAGGAGGGTGAAAATGGTATTGCAACAGGGTGGCGGTGCTTAACCTTCACAGGATTAGAGCCCCAATAACGCAGTCTTTCATGGGATCAGCTCATACAGTCTTTATTTACATATATACAAGTGAGAGTCTCTCGGTAAGTCCTGTCTAGTGCTGGGTATGCAACTCCTCTGCCCCCAAGCCCTAGCTATACACCAGCTTAGCCAGACGCAGTCCCCAGGCTGGGTATCTTAGACAGCAGTGTCCCTCAGGAGGCTCTCAACCTCCAGTAGTTCCCTGCAAATTTTCAGCACCAGACAATGATTCTGCAAGTGCTCTTTCCACCTCAGCGTCCAGGCACAGACTGATTTCTCTTGAGGAAGCTGTCTTCCTCTTATCCTGGGGGAGTGGGCGGGGCCAAGCTTCCACTCTCCAGCCTTAAAGGGCCAGTGCACTGCCATGCTCCCTATTGGGTTGTCCCCTTACTTCAGGACCGGCCTTTCTAAGCCCTTCTTCACTGTCCTAGTCTGTCATGCCCAGCCAATCCAGTTCTGTGCAGCTAATGCCATAGAGGTCTCGAAACCTGGCGCGTTTTGCCAGTGCGGTCATGGGACCTGGGATGGAACTCATTATAGGGCTGTTCGGGTCAGGAACCGGCTGGCTCCCCTCTGCCCAGGATGCTGTAGGGCCGAGGGCAGAGAGACCTTCTGTGGAGGATACTGAAGCACGATGGGCAACAGTGGAGATGTACACTTTAGAGAAGAGCCTTCTCGCAGGCGCCCCAGGCTCCCCTTGCCGGCCTCCTGTCAGCACGGCTTTTACTGCTGCCATCAATTAGGGCGGCCAGTAGCAAATTAAAGTAACACCAATTAAGCAGCATGTCAACACTGCGGCAGCGCGCGAGGTGAGGAAATGCAATTACACCTCGGGAGAGGGGCCGCTTGATTTCCCAGCTGGTCAGGGCGGGCAGGCCTTGTTGGGAACCAGCTGTGCCCAGCGCGGGCAGGCAGCCAGTGCTTCGTTCTTCATGTCTGTGGCACAGGGAGGGGCGGGGCTGATGCAGGCTTCATTAGACTGCTGAAGGACGGGAAGGGAGGGCCAATCCAGGGGCGTCTTTGCCCCGGTGGTGCCAAAGGAAGGTGGAAGCGAAACGAATGGGGTGCCACTGCCCAGCTGTGGCACGGGTGCCAGGGGTGCGAATGGCCTTTCTAGAAGCAGATCATGTGGATTGGCTTGGGGAGGGAGAGGGCTAAACAAACGCAAACTGTCCGGCCCGGAAAGATTCAATCCTGCCCAGATCCTGGCATGACGGTGTCACAGGGGAGCCCTGAGAATCTCTCAGGGTTATAGGGAACGTAGCTCACCCCTGTAACATATACTCGAGGTGCCTGCTGCTCCTCCTTATATACACAAGGTAAGGAGCTTGCCTCCATGCATTTTTCATAAAAAGTCTTTCGCCTAACGTCCATGTAAACAGAAACAACCCCACCTTGGTCCTAGTGCTTTCAATCCTGAGTCCGGCCTAGACAGCCTCTCAACTCTCCCACTCAGGTACTTCCCGTACCCAGCTTCCTCAGCCTTCCGTGGGCTTGACCTTGCTCTGGTTAGCTCCTTGGGCAGGTCTGCTCCCCTCAGCAGCCTCCTTGCTTCTGACTTCTCTTCAGTTCTTTCTCTCTCATATATAACACCCAGGAGTCTTAAAAGGCCAGAGCTCTCATCATCATCATCATTTTAAATTTCTATCCCGCACTCTCTCCGAAGACTTGAGGCGGCGTACAACATCATCAATACACTTACTGGGGTTCTTTCCCTCACAGGGGACCCAGCATAAACAATATCATAGCATAGATATCAAGAATCACCCCCCCCCCCCAACTAATACCTCCTCTGACCATGCCTACACATCAGGCAAATGGTCCCATCCCTCCCACTACCTATACCCTGCTGCCACCAGGGTATACAGCTGGCTCCACCCCTCTCTCCCCGGGGGGGAGTCAGCCATCTCCACTTCCTCTTCCATACAGTACAATACCCACCCCGCCATAATACAACCCCAACAAAGAAGCCCACCTTGGTCCAACACCGGCCAAGGCAGACCCCTGAACAATATTAGATGATCAAACATTAATAATTAAACATTTCCCCCATACCCAACCACTCCCTCTCACCTAATCACAACAATCAGACCCCTCCATCCCCGACTGGCCCCAAAGGGTCGCACCCTTTGGCCGCGGCCCTTCGGCTTGCGGCCGACGATCCTGCGGCCGCCAGCGCATTGTTTTTCATGCCGCTGGGTGTGTGTCCAAGTGGGAGGGGTAGGGCAAGCGGCCGCAGCCACTTACAGTTCTCTGTTTCCCCCCTACAGGTGTCTCTCCTCGACCACCAGAACCAGCACCGCCCAGAGCCCGCTCCGCCGCCGTCGCCGCCCAGGATGGTGAGTGTAGTTCCACTCTGCCACAGACGGGCATCCATGCATACTGTAGTCTAGACCTGAGATGGATAGCACCTTTGCGACCAGCGAGTAATGCATGTAATCTCAGGTAGTCTGTCAGGCACCCAAGTACCAAGTCAGGCACCCGATGACCTGAAATACCAGGTATTACTATGACTGTTTTCCCCATTTTACGGACTGATTTTTTGGAAATGGAAAACTGGTTAATTGGCACTGAAAGTCAGTAGATCTAGTAGCCCATCAGGCTGATTAGTACCTGTCAGGAGGCGGCGCCTGCGGCGTCTCGAGGTTCCCCTACCTGGGCCCGCTCTGGCCACCCCCACAGTGCCGCCTGCTGATGGGTTCTCAGAGCCATCGGCATCTTCGGTTGCTATGACAACAGCCTTCCGGCAGTAGCGCACCGGCACTTCCAGGTGCGGTGCAGAACACGGGGCCAGGGCCTGGGCCTTTGTGGCTCCAGGCACATGGGGGGCGGGGCCTTAGGGATAAGAAGCCAGCGCTGCGCTGCGGACAGTGCTGGTAATCAGTAGGGGTGGGTCACCGGGGAAAATACCGGGTACCGGATGTACCGATATCGGATCTCCCAGGTACCGGATATACAGGTATCGGCATACCAGATTTTTAACATTGGCCGCGGTACCGGATTTTTTACATTGCAGCTATTGACTTCAATGGCCGCAATGTAAAAAATCCGGTACCGCGGCCAATGTTAAAAATCGGGTATGCCAGTACAGGTAAATATCGGATTTATCGGGTTAAGCCAATACACTCAAATACCGGCAATATCGGATCTCGGGAGAACCGATATTCCCACCCCTAGTAATCAGAGTGAGAAGCTGGCCCCCCGCCTGAGAGATAAGTGTTCTTTTGCTTGTGTTTTGAGTGCTTTGTGACCGTATTAGCGTGATTGTGATACTACATGAGCGTACATATTTGTGGCTGGATCCTGGGTGTTTCCCTTCCCCTGGGTTTGGTGTGTGAGGCGTGGAAGTGGGTGGTGGGTGAGTGCTTGGGTGTCCCCTTCTCCCCCCCAGGACTCCCCCCATATCCAGTGTGTGTGTTTCCTCCTACCTCCCCCCTTGTGTCCCTCGGGTCCCGCCTTCCTTCCCGCGCCTCATCTCACTGCCTTCCCCGAACCCCCTTCCTTGCGTGAACGTGTGTGAGTGTGACTTGTCAGGGAAGCCAAGAGGCTTCGGCTGTCCTCCTTGCTCTGCGCCCACTGATGATAAGGGTCTAGTCTCTGTGAGACGTCAAGGGCCCACCTACTATCCTGACGGGCATTTATTCCAGTTTCTGACTGGTCAGAGCTTGGTTGTGTTGCGAGTGAGTGAACGAGTGTGGGCGAGTGACAGACCCCTTTCCCTTCCCCCACTGACAGTACCCTATGTCACCAGGTCAAGTCAGGTACTGTGATTTTGATGGGTAATTATACCCGTTTTTGCGGGTATTTGCTTTAGCTCTGTAGTCTCTGAGGGATCCATTCCATGGTCCTAGCCACTAGGTGTGGGAGTGCCTTTTGTTAGTGGCACCCCAGTCTTGGCACAGAAGTGGGCAGTCTGATGCACCAATTACACAGGAACACCAGCGAGATGGGGTACATTACATAGATGTGTGCGGAACTCCTGAGTCTCGCTTACGGTGTGTTTGGGTAATGCAGCCCGAAATGGCATTTGCCTTTTACTCCTATTCAGAATATGGTCCCCCCCATAACTCCTTGATTCTTCTTTGCAGTGCTACTGCTGAGCCAGTTGTTCCCCGTTTTATATTTGTGATTCTGGCTTTTTGTTCCTCTGTGCAATACTTTACGTTTATCATCGTAAAAATCTCATTTTTGTTCCTTCCAACCCAGGTCTCTAGTTTCTTGAGAACATTTTGTATTCTAATCCTGTCCTCCCAAATGTTTGCAGCCCCTCCCAGATTTGTGTCGTGTGTAGATTCAATGAGCATACCTCTCTGCTCCCTTCTCCAGTCATGAATGAAAATGTTGAAGAGCACTGGACCCAGGACAGATCCCCTGCAGGGCTGCACTTCACACTTCCCAGTTTGATATGGGTCCGTTAATCCCAACTTTGGAACAGATTCCAGGCCCCAGTTGTTTCCTGCTAGCTCCTGACTCAGCCATAGGGGTGGGTGGGGTGCAGGAGAAGCTGGCTGTAGTGTTTCTTCATCCCTCCCCCGAGTCTCAGTCCTGCCTGCGCTGGCTCTGGTCACACCAGTCTTGGTGGGGAATGGACGGGGACCATGTTGGATGTGACTTCTCAGGATAGTGCCGGCATGCTGCACCAGTGACTAGGGAAGGCAGTGGCAGATAAAAGGCTGCAGCAAGGCAGTACCTGGTACACAGCTGCTCTGCCACAGGAAGAGGAGATGGGTGCTGAGCTGATCAAGGGCCCGTCAAATTGCAGGAGGCAGAGCGGGTGATCAAAGCAGCAAGGTAGAATGCAGGGGGCACGCCAGGCTGCCTGTTTTATCCGAAGCAGAGAAGTCTCCAGTGCCCTCAATATCCAGCCTTTGAGAGTCCCTACCCTCCATCTCCAAAATGTCACACGAGTTATTTACACCCAGTGAGCGGCCTGGAATCCAGGAGGCTGCACATCCCGCCAGATGGTAACACAAGCTGTGGGCACAGAGGGTCCCAGGAAATATGGGGGTCACTGACGTGGCAGTTCTAAGGCTGTCATACATGGAGGGGACACCAGCCATGGGGTCCATTGACCCACCATGATCCAGCCCAGATGGAGCCCGCCATGGCTGCCCATCGTAGCGGAGGGGAGGCGCGCTGGGCACAGCATGAGGGCGGGGCTGGCTGGCCAGCCACATATTTGTTGCAGCCCCCAGCTGGGTGGCAGGATGGCTCCCTGGCCAGGGTCACGTGTGGTGAGTGCCCCAACCTGACTCCAGCTGTGAGAGCAGCGCAACAGTGACCCAGTCCACGTCAGGGCATCGCTTCTGTTTTCACCCATTGGCTCACCCCATCTCCAAGCTCGAAAAAGGACTCTTTCCTGGGCGCTGCTGTGGGAAGGCAGGGACTGAACTCATGCAGGGAGCCATCTCCGTGGGCTGGTGATTTCCAGGTGCCCTTCTCAGATCTCGTGTAAAAGCCCAGTGGCAGCTCAACCTATCCCGACTTCCCAAGCCCTTTGGGGCGATATCCTCTCTGTTATCTGCTAAATGAGGGACAGGTCTCACCCATGTCTGAGGACTCACGCACTGTCCCCAGGGACGTTTAAATGATGGCAGCGCCTCCACTCTGGGGCACCGGCTTGCACCCATAGGCACCCCCACCTGTCTGGGTGCTCGACGAACACGTGGCCAGTTGTGCTGCCCCTGTCTGCACCGACCGAGTCCCTGGGCACAGACTTGCCACCCAGAGGCCTCTGCTTATTAAAGGGACTAGCTGTTTGGGGAGCGGGTAATAGAGCCATGAAAGCTTTTATCTGCCAGAGTTCAAGGCACTAATATCGCTCTGCTGTGCGTGGGAGGGGAAATTAGACAAGAGTTCCTCGGCACTGACGGCTCCTTTTCCCTGCTTCATCTTTCTCAACAATTATATTTTATTTTGATATCTTTCTATTTAAATCCACGGAATAAGAGCGAGCAGTGATCATGGAACAGCCAGCCATGGGGGAAGGAAGGGAGGTTGCAGAAGAGACAAACGTAATGGCAAGGGGAAAGGCCAGCTCTCCAGGGTCTTCAAACGGGCCATTGCCAAGGGTCAGGAAACCAACGGCAGTATTCAGGCCACTGGGGAATAAGATGGGCCTCTCGCCTGCCCTCAGTGCTAGAATAAGCGGTGGGATACCAGGACTCCTGGGTTCACTTCCCATTCATTAAGATTTAGTGCAGGGGGTTGCATAGGATTCAGGACTTCATGACCTGGGACCAGTCATCTCTCTCTCTCTCTTCCCTGCCCTTCTCCCTCTCTGCCTCGGTCTCCACACCCTTTGCTGTTTTACACACCCATCTGCAGTGGGATTGGCGTTTCTCTGCCCCAAGGCACGTAACAAGCTGCTCCTCCCTTTCCAGTTCACACCCAATCCTGGGCAGGGGAAGCCAAACAAAATCCACTGAGCATCTCTGCATGTAACGCTTGCCCCCCTCCCAGCTGCTTAACACGGCAGGCACATTTTACGTTTTGTCACACAAACCTGGGGGCTAGCCACGGAGAGGAAAGATGGGTTTGTGGAAGTTTGTGGCTCAGAACAAATCTGGGGGACTCCTCAGCAGACGCCCCCAGGGCAGTCAAGAGTACGCCCTGGGGTAAATGTCTGTTCGCCGGGCTTGACAGTTTCAGTAGCAGGGCCAGTATGAGCAAGGGGATTTATGCCTGTCAGTTTCATCAGTGGGGATGATTGCCAGGGGCAGGGAGGGGGGAGATGGGGTGACGTTGTCTAGAGTACCACACGGTTGATTTCCCCCGTGGCAGTTTTACACACACCTTAAAGTGCTGGTCTTTCAGTCTTTTGGGTTTATAAGTCCACAAGTAAGTTCTGGATGCATTCTTCACTTAGGCTCCGTTCCCATCTGTGGCGGCGGTGGTGGCAGAGGGAGGGGCCAGGAAAGACTCGGCAGCACGGAGGAGCCGGTTGACAGGAAGAGAGCTGGTGCAAACGGGAATCTGCTGCGGCTTCTCTCGCGCATGTCAGGACAGGATTTTGTGCCCTGTGCACCACCCTGTAGTCCTAAAGGGGCAGGAGCATCAGTCTAAGAGTGAACTGTGCGCCTCTGCCTTACCTAAGAAGGAGCAGGGAAACGCTGCCGAAGTAGAGACTGGAGGGGAGGAAATGGTTCGGAGTGTCCAGGGTCAAGCCGCTGCACTTGGGAAACTGAATCCTCAAGAGTTTTGTGGGGTGTGTCTGAGGGGACACTTGGGGGTTCTCACACCCACGTCACAAAGTCAGACTCCCAAGAAGGAGAAATACATGGTTATATGTACCCAGGGGATCCTGGAGGTACAAGCAGAACTTGGGGGCAGGGCAGAAGAAAGGCTGCTGACAATACCCCCTTCACAGCAAGCTTGCCGAGATCCAGAGCTTTCCAAGAGGATCCCCCCCGCCTTGCACAGAGAGACCCCCTACTAGTCCTGCTCTTCTCTTCACAACTCTCTCCCTCCTGTGTGGAGCAGCCATTGGGAATTTCAGCAGCCCTGGGAGCAGATATGGGTGCTGGGAAAGCCCCAGACTCTCACCTGCCCCCCCTCTCCTTTTGAGCCTTTTGGGTGAGGAGGGGGACAGGGCCATGTTTTAAATGGGAGGAGGCACAGAGGCTTCCTCGTCCACTTCTGACATGGCCACCTCCCCTTTCTGGGCGTTATGCCATCATGATGATCAGGAGGGGGCACGGCCAAATTGGAAAGGCCTGGGAGAAAGGGGGCCACACCCCTTCTGATGTGGCCATGCCCCTTTTCTAAGCATCGTGATGTTGCGCTGCTTGAAAGGGCGGCATGACCATGTTAGCATGAGATGCGGCCTCCCCTGAATTTAATTCTGCCAGGAAACAGTTCACAGTCAAGGGCGTAGCAGCTATATTAGGGAGAGCTGGTGGAACTGCCTACGAGCCTGGGGGGCTCACCCTCCTTGGTGCATCTCCATCCCCTGCTGCTGCGAGGAGAGGCAGCGGGGCCTCATTCCAGATTCTGCACCCGGGCTAATTCCAGTCTAGCAACGCTGCTATGGCCCTGCTCTTGATCCAAACATCCAGGCGGCTGCTAAAGTTGGCAAGCACACCATGGTGCTGTTCTGACAGCAGCCAGCAGAGGTCACTGGTGTTCCCACCCCCAAATACTTGTCTCTTGGTGTTGTGTGTACCCCTAGCTGTTAACAGCAGGAGATCTGTGGTGCATTTCCTGTCTGGGACTGCAGGAAGCCAGATGGTGCATCTCATTCAGTCAGAGTGCGCCTGCATGAAATGCATCCCATTCCAAGCTCGGGCAATCAGAGTGGTGAGTAAATGCAGCCTGCGAGGAGCAGATGGGTCCCATCTCCCAGCAGCTATCTCAGCAAAATCAAAGACAATTAAGGAGTTAATTAGCAGCCTGTGAGGCGGGGATTGGGGCCACTGGGGAGTCCCAGGAAAAATCAAATTCTCATTAAGTATTCACAGCTGAGCCGAGCCACGTGGCACTGGGATATGACACTGTTGGGTATTGGGCTGATGCACTGGAATTCTAGAGGGGGAGGACAATCCGGCAGCTCCAAAGGGATTGATGGTGATTAGGGGCCTGGAGAAGCTTCCCTCTGGAGAGACTGAATATAGTGTTCCTGCCTACAGCGGGACTTGATTACCGTGCATAAAAATATAATGAACCCAGCACAGAGAAATCAGATCAGGAACCACTGCTGTCCCTGAAAAGGTGTGCCGTGCCCTGTGTATTTAATTACACCCAAAGGCAGCATATCCAAGCAGGTCAAAGGAAATGTGTTCTCAGCCAGTAAGTCATTAACCTGTGGAACTTGTGGTCTCTTGCACTGAGAGGTTTAAGGGTTGCTGTGGTATACGCATGTCGAGCCATGTAAACGCCACACTCTCGAGATCGACTCACTAGGCTTTTTTTGCTTAGGGACTGGAACAGGAACAAATGTAGTCTCTTGCGTTGAAGGGTTCAAGAGTTGTTGCAGTACATGCATGATGAACAAGGTAGACACCACAATCTGAAGATCAGGTCACTCGTTTTATTGCTTAGGGACTGGAACAGGAACAGTGGATCTGTCCCAGAGAACCAGCAACACAGACCCTTCTAGCTAGCCAAGATGGTTCAGAGGCACTGTATAAAGGCCGGCCCGAGCTGTGTTCAGGAGGGGCGGGGTATAAATTAAATAAATAAATTAAATTATACAGCACAGGATAGCTGCAGGGCATGGGAAGGGGGGAAAGGAGAAGGCGGAGGTGAGTCAAGGTGTTAATTCAATACCTCCTCCTAGTGTGGCTCAGTAAACAAAGGGCGCTTAAGCCAGGGAGGAGCCTATGGCCACTAGATTTGATTAGGGAGGCACACTTTCTATCTCATGAAAGGACATCCGGCATCTGATTTATCCATATATGGAGCTGTAGACTGCCCTGTACATGCCTGGGCATGTCAGAACAACATGCCAACAGAACTCTCTGACACCGGAGGGGAGGGGAGGCCAAGAACATAGCAAGTCAGAGAGGAATTGTTCATCTCTCTGGGTGATGGGGATCTCCAGGGCTAAAGTAATAATGCTGTCAGATTTGGAGAAAGGATGGTTGTAGCAGGGCCCCACTTAGCAGTGGGTGAGTATATGCAGGATCAAGGCCCCCAGAGTCATCAAACAGTCATTGTGGGAAACGAGCTTCCAGTTTATTTATACATATAGTAATTTCCTTGGCCGGACACCAACCTTTGGCCATAGTCCAACCACTAGAGCCTAGCCACAACCACAGGCCCAGGCTAGCTCTTTGCCAGCTCACACAGGTCCTCACGTCAGTCTCCTTCCTTCAGGTTTGCATCACTCCATGCAGCCTTTTCAGGCGATGTGCCCCTCTCGCTCGTCAAGAGCAGACTCCTCCTAGCGGCCTGCTTGCCTCTCCTTTATACCTCAGGCCACACCCATCCACTTCCTCTTCCGGTGGGTGGGTGGCCATCTTAGGTATAGCCTGTGGCACAGCCCTGCTACAATGGTATTTTTAGATAGTTATGATAAACACTCCAAAGTTAGTGGCTACTGTAATGTGTAATTGCCGCCACCAGTTTGCAGGTGTTGGGCCGGACTGCACTACCCGCTTCTCGTGGGTGCCCATAAACAATTGTGGCCCTCGGTGAGCCGCGTAAGGCCTTCACAAGTCACAACAGCTACATGCCAATCCCCGGGGACAGGAGCGCTGGGGCTGGCAGCATCAGCAGAGGGACAGCTAGTGTTGCTCCAGCTGCCTCTGCTTGCTGCCGAGGAGCACTAGACAGTGTAGGCAGAGAAGTGGCGGCTTCCCGGGACTGGGGGACACATCAGAAGCGGCGGTGGGACTGTTGCTGCTTCCCATTCCTATCTCCCTGCTGCTACAGGAGAAGCCGTGGGTTGGAGGAGCAGCAAATGGCGGTGGCAGGAGCCATGGTGGAAATCTGCTCATCCCCAGGCCTGGTAAATATCCTGTGCACTGGTCCTTGCCGAGCTGCTTAGGCAGGAGGAGGGCAGTATAGAAATATTGAAAATAAATAATAAATAAATAAAATAAATTCCCTGCCCCCAAGCCCATGGGGAGCTGCTGGGTAGCCCAGCTGTAACGTCTAAATCTGCTTACACAATCTCTGTGTCAGTGATGGGGAACCTTTTCTATCCTGGGGGCCACTTTGACAATTAGTACAAGCTCCAAGGGTCGCAAACAAGTTGTGTCCGAGTGCATTCAGGAAAGAAGGGTCCTGATCGTAGACAGGGACCCGAGTTGACTGCGTTGCTGTAATTTGCAGTGATTTTTGCAGAATCAGCCAATCCTCGCAGAATCAGCCAATTCTGACCATGACCCAAGGGTAAATAGGCCCCTGGGAGATGAATTGTGGGTGGGTGGGGTCTGAAGGCCCTATGTTTGCGGGAGGGAGGTGCTGAAATTCCAGAGGATTTGAGTTGTGTTTGATTAGCAAAGTTGTGATTCTAGGTCAAACTTATTGGAAATTTGCTTCCCAGCATGCATAGTCATGCAAATCAAGTTAATTATGCAAATATTAATGCTCGCGGTGAATTTGCAGAATTTGGCCTCACTGGTTGCAGAATTTAAGATTTTTTGGTGCAGTCAACTCAGGTCCCTGATCATAGACCTTTCTCCTATCCTTGTGTGCATGCCCTGGCCTCATCTTTGCTCTCTTATCCTGAGCTCAGTTTTCCAGCGGTTGGAGGGAGGGACTGGATCCAGAGACCAGATCCAGGAACAAAGGGGCCACATAAAAACTTGCCACAGGCTGCATTTGGCTCCAGGCCTTGGATGTTTCCCACCCTTCCACTATGTGGGTCAGGACTGTCCATCTTGGCAATCCTGAACACTCTTCATAACCTCTAAAACCGCCTGTAAACTCTCCTGCTTCTGGCTGTTCAGGGTGAAGCTGCCAGCTTCATGGGAACAGATGATCCATCTTCTCTGCAGACTTTTCCCAGCTCCAGACCCCAGCTAGTGTGAGCTCCCGTGGATTGGGTCCTTGCCTCGGACCAGCAGGGGACGTCTTGCCCAGGACAAGGACTGGGGCTGTGTTGACTGGTAACTCTGGGTGTGGATTGACATGGGGCAGAGGGTATTGATGAGGGGAAGCCAGGCTGGGTGAGCTGCACATGTGTGGATAAGAACGGTCTGTGCAGGCAACAGCTGGTTACAAATCTGTGTGTGCGTCTGTGCAAGGCTTAATTGGGGTGGGGGCTGCCAGGGCTCAGCGCCAGCAATTAAATTCAAAGGGGGGGCTGAGTCCCAAGAAATGTTCCCAATAGGAGTGTGCCCCCCAAAATGGGAAACACCAGGAAAAGGCTGATATTGGCCATTTTGGGGTTGGAAACGGAAGCCAGAAATAACTTGGTTTATTTGGCTTTCATTGATGACTTTCCTGCCCCACCCCCTTTTGCCATGCACTTGCACTTGAGGGTAGGGGAAGGGGGATAGCTAGCAGGCTGCACTCCTGTGCCTCTGCGCTTCCTATTGCCACTCCCAGACCTGGCTGACCTGCAAATGCCAATGGGAATATGCAGAGGTTCAGGCCTGCAGCCAGCTAATCTGGGGATGCCAATGGGGAACGCACAAGGAAAGACCACTTGTTAGTAAATAGCATGAGGAGAAGTCCCAAGGAGGAAAGTGCTGGCGGGGAGGGGGGTGGGGGAGCCGGATGGGCCACAGTGACAAAGAGGAAATATTTTTCAAGGCTTTATTGATAAAACAAAAAGATAATTTGACACAATTCACCGATGCTCATTAAACTGTTGCTGGGTATTGGGGCTACCATTGCGCTTGATGTCCTGGCACAAGGCATCCCGGATCTCTCTAGCTCTGCATTGCTCCGCTTGGTTCAGCTGGTCCCAGAACAGGGGCACTGGCTCACTGGAGCTAATTGACGGAGGGTTCACCAATACGGTTCCACCGGTCTCACAGCTGTTACGGAGAACACAGGCACTGGTAGTTAGCAGTGGAGCAGTCTCCAGCTGGAAATCAATCCAAGCAGCTATTGATCTCCAGCGCTGCTTTAAAAGCCACAAAGTCGTCTTCACAACAGGGCACGTGGTTCTGAGTTGCTGGTTAAAGCACCTTTACTGCAGGGTTCAAGCAATGCTGTGTGCTTTCATGAGCCAGGGCTTCAGGGGGTCGGTAGGGTTCCCGAGAACAACAGGCCTCGTGAGCACCCCCTCAATGCATGTTTCAGTGGAGGGTCCAAAGTCTCCAGTGTACCTGTGGCCAAAGAAAGGGGACTGATGGAAGATGCGGGTATTGTGGACCACCTGGCCAGAACATCTGTGAACTGGGCATCATGGTCCACTACAGCCTGGAGAACCAGGGAGAAAACCTCCTTTCGGTTCAGGTAGTCCTCCATGCTATGGGGTGGGCAGAAGATGGCCCCCATCGATCCTCCATATATAATTTGGGAGCCCTTCCCACTGAAAGCCCTCCATTACCTGTACACCACCCGGTCCAGCAACGCTTCCACTATTGCTGTGCAAACCTCCACAAGTATGGTGCCTGCCCACCGTTGGGTGACAGCATGGCAGGAGTCTGGAGTAGTACGCTTCCAGGTGGCAACTGACACGTGCTTCTCCATGGAGATGGGCAACCACATCACTCTGCTCTGTTTATCCAGTCAAGGTCTGAGGATCTTGGATATCTGCAGGACAAGATGACGGGGCATCCTGAAATTTACTACCCACTCAGCTTCTCCTCGTGAGGACAGCACATTCTCCCACCTGTCTGTGCTTTTCTCATTCACCCAGACCAACCTCTCGGTGGGTAGTCCTGCGTATGGCATCTGTGATTGAACCCGTGTCTCCTGACAGGTACCTCTCTGCACACATCAACTGCCCTTGCGTGACTTTGATCCTCCCCAGAACAGTCTGTTGTTGCTGAAGGTAGGCAAGTGCATAGTGCCAAAGCAGGAGCTGCCTCCATAGTGCAGTGTGCCCCCCCATCCTGGCCACAGATGGAGCGAGTGCCCGTCTGTGCCTTGAAACCACATCGCTCGCGCCAACGACAGCAGAATGCTTGGATCTGTTGAATCGCTTGCAAGTTTTGCTGAGGAGTGGTAATGAAGGCCTGGCGTACGATAATGAGCACCAGGAAGTTTTCAGCATGGATCTCCATGGCTGCGGTTCCTGTGAACTCTGCAGACAATGTGCCAAATGTTTTGAACAGCTTAAAGAGCTGGGTGGCTGCCTAGCTAGGATTAGCTGTGTGCTGCATGTGAGCAACTACTGGCCACTATTGGTCATGTGTTCTCACGGGACTGGTTGCACACCTAATGTGAGCTGCTATTGGTTACAGGCCGGCTATTGGTTGAAAATGTTTTTGCAAAGCATATGCTCGTGTGTGTGTGTGTGTTGCTGCGCCAGCATTGCCAATCCAGCTGGCTATTAAACTGCATAGACATTTCTGTCACAAACACGTCAGTGCACAGACTAACTCATCTAAAAATATTACAGATGTTAGCACCACAGAAGCATGGAATATTTTAACTGGAGTGGCAGGGGGAACCACTGAAAGTTAAGAAATGGGCAGAAGGGGACATCTGCGAGGCAGTGAAGGTCACTGTGCTGAGAATGTAGGTGGAGCAGATTTACTAATCTTTTCTTATTGTTTGAAAGGAACAGTTTTTGCTTGCAACAAGCATGAGGGGTCATAGCGCCATGGAAAGCTATTGCTGCAGATTGTTTTCCCGGGAAAGCCAAATGGCTTCAGCTTTTGTCTGTGGGTGCCATGGCCGTCCAGGGTATGGGGTCCAGAGACATTGAAGGACGTGGGTGATGGATACCCTGGCTTTTGCTGACATTTGGGTGAGGCCTGATGTAGAGAGAGAACTGTCAGTCCCATCCTCCGAGGCAGCCTATGTACTCATAGGGTGGCACATGCACACAATAGAGTTCTATGTATGCATGTACGGCATACACATGCATGAACAGCATCCTATGTATGCATAGGAATGTCTTCCCTATGAAGAGTGGTTGGGGCTCTTCAGCTTGGAGAAGAGATGACTGAGATGGGATAGGACAGAAGTATATAAAATCATGCGTGGTGTGGAACATGTTAATAGGGAATGGTTATTTACCCTCTCAAATAGTATTAGGACTAGAGGACGCCCCATGAACTTAATATGTAGCAGATTTAAAACAAATAAAAGAAAGTATTTTTCACTCAACGCACAACTAAATTGTGGAATTTGTTGTCGGAGGATGTGGTCAAGACCAGCAGTATAGCTGGGTTTAAGAAAGGATTGGACAGGTTTCTGGAAGATCGGTCCATTAACAGCTATTAGCCAGGTAGATTTGGTACCTGTAACCTCTTACTGTCAGGAGCTGGGAGTGAACGACAGGGAATGGATTGCCCCATTGTGACCTGTTGGATACTTCAAGCAACTGAGATTGGCCACTGTCAGAGACAGGATGTTGGGCTCAATGGACCATTGGTCTGACCCAGTACGGCACTACTTATGTTCTTATGATGGAGCGCAGACACTGTGCAACCCTTGTGCAGTTCCAAGTTCAGAAGAATGGAAGAGTGGGACCCCCAGATGAGATGAGAGAGTGGGATGTGAACAAGATTGTGATTTTTCTGGATGTTTGTGTACTGCCAGTCGTAGGGCAGTCACTAACAGAGGCTGGACACTCACTGCTGTTTTTTTTCATCACTGCTCTGATCACAGTGAGAGGATACCCACAGGGTCACCAGAAGTGCCTCGATCAGATAGCAGAGATGAATCTCTTCAGGGACACAAGTGACTTGGGGTACAGTTGTAAAGTTAGAATTGTTCAATGGGTAAAATTGTTCAAGTGAGTTAATGGTAGTTTGGATCTGTTTTATCTGCACAGGAGAAATGCAGAGTGCCCTTGCGAGCAGGGATGTTTTTTCTGGCCCCAATGGATGATAATGCAGAAGATGTTAGAGAAGGTGATACAAAAGGTGCATGTTTGACTGGGGGGTTGTCGAGAGGGATTTCCAACACCACAGCGGGTGAGACCCCCAATAAAACTACGTGCTGCTACCTGCCACTACATCGCTGTGAGCTGGGAATGCGAGAAACGGGGTGCTGACAATATGCAAAGACTGATTAATTTTGCTTTCAGTTTTTGCCTTCAGTCTTCACAATAGGCATGCGATAAACTCAGCCTTATGTGCATGACAAAAGCTCTCCCCCAAGTGCTGGAAATGAACTTCCATGGGTGGGTGTGGATAGCAGGCACTGGACTACCTCCCTGGGTCATAATAGCCTGAAAGTAAGAAACAGCTGGTGAGGCTTCTTCCTATGGTTTGCCACAGTTGTGAGCCATTGTAGAGGGTAGGATACTGAGAAGGGGTGGGGGGGGGTGGAGTGTGGCAGGAGGAACACCCTCCCATGTGTTAGGGTGTGATCAAATGAGATGATACCCCGCTGGAGTCCGTTTTCAATCCATGCAGTTCTCACACTGCCCCCAGTCACAAGTTTGTTTGTTTAATTATTTATTTTGTCAAATTTATATGCCACCCTTCCTGTAGAGGCTCAGCATGTCCAGCTTAATAAACAGGGTGCCCTCTGCCCGTATTTCATGTGCTTGTGGCAGCTTCTACCAGTGGCGCTAGCGATCTCCCTCCCTGTGGCCGCCTCTCAGCTGAGAGGCGCGCTAGAGATCTCCCTCCCCTCCTGCAGTCTCCCTCCCCACCTCTCAGCTGAGAAGCTGCAGGGGAAAGAGACTGCAGGGGGAGGAAGATTTTTAGCACGCCTCTTAGCTGAGAGACAGCCGTGGAAGAGGTAGATTGCTACTTCTCCTGCCTCTCAGCTGGCCAGGCGTGCAGGCAGGACTCTATGTGCTGGCAGACCTGGATGCCGGCAAGGCTGCGGGTGAACCTAATTTACGAGTCATGGGCACCATCATGTTCCCAGACTCCACCATGAGTGGCAGCTCTGTGGTGACCACGTGGAGGCCATGTGATGAACACCTAATAGATGGGCATGCGGGAACGTGCCTTGTGAAGGCTAATGTGAGCTATCATCTCATTTGATTCCACCTTGTCAGGCTAAACCTCTGAGTAGGGGGGCTGCCCACAAGAAATACACATGGGTGTGGGGGCTGCCCCTATTAGGCTCTACATGCTAAACATGTGGCTGTGGGCTGCACAGACCCAACCCCGACTGCAGGGAGCTAACGTCTTGTTTGAAAACACCCTTTGTCTCTCTCTCTCCTATCCTGAAAGAGGGATTTGACCCCTGCAAGAGGGATGATGAGACTCAGCACCCAAAGAAGGACTGTCCCCCCCATATATAGGGACTATTGAGATGTGTGTATGTATATAAAAAGCACCAATTTCAGCACCCACCCACTTAAAGCACGGCCTGGTCTTGCTGTGTACACAGAGCCAAGTTGTGTTTCCAAAATATCTTAGGGTGATGGAATGGCTTAGAAGTGAGGATGTGGCTGTGTGGCTGATTTGTTCCCATCTGCATTTCTAGGAGGGCACAATCCTCCTACGTTAAAGTCAGTGGGAATTTTGCCATCGACTTCAGTAGCTTCAGGATGACATTCTTAGCTGCGTACCAGCAACGAATCAGTTGGGGTCTCAAGGTCCAGCTGGATCAGGCCTCTTGCCCCTGGCTGAGTGGGTATTCTCCAAGCACAGGGCAACCCCCTTCTTGCTGCCTCCTGTTGCCAGCTGGTGTCTGTTTACCCTCCTGGCCTGTTCCCCTCTGCTTCCCATCAGCTGAGCTAATAGAGTATGGACTTGCTAGACTTGTAAACGGTTTGCGATTCAGTCGCCTGGGGCCGGCGTGCAGCTTCGATGATCCCCCTTTGCCTGCCTGTCTGGAAGATAAGGGTGGCAGCGGCTTTAATTCTCCACCAAAGCCTCGCCTGCCAACTCCCGCTGCCCACTCACCCTTAATAAACACAGCGCAAGGATTTGGCAACCAATGTGCTGGAGATAAAGGGCCGATCCTTCCACGGCGCCTTCCTCCAGCCCTTTTGTCTCCTTACGCATCCAATTTGTTAAACAATTCACCTGTCTTACAAAAGTGGGGAGGCTGAGGCTTGTGGTGTGTGTGTGTGTGTGTGTTTGGTTTCTTATTAAGTCTCCTTCCTGCATGAAACCCGGGCTGCATGTTTAGGAATAAAAGGTCCCTAGCAGCTATTACCGGACCTCGAATTACCATTGATCGGATGATCAATAGCAAAGTCTGTCTCCACTTGGCTTGCTGCCATCTTGTGTTTGTGGTGGGAGCCTGACGGCTGGAGCCTGCTGCAGCTGCCACCAGTGTCCAGGACTGCAGACCCCAGGATTTTGCCCTACGTGGGGAAGCAGGTTTGGCTGAGTCCAGCGGCCTTAATGCAGAATCCCCTTTATCCCCCCCACTCAGTCTCTTCCCTGTTGAAAGGATGTCACAAGGGGAAGTGAAAGGAGGGGTGGAATTAGGATGCTAGAGCGGTTAGATTTATTGGGATCACGGAGAGTTTCCCTCTCTCCTGGCCTAGAGCTTCTTCTACTTTCAGATCTCTTGGTAGGGGGAGAGAGGGAGGACTGTGACGTGAAATGGAGTTTGATGCCAAGTATGGAGGTTTGTGTCTTTACACCAGGAGTTTGGAGGCAGCTTGAACATCCTGTTGCTGGGGAAGACTGGCTCAGCGCCCAGGGCACACGGCTGAGACATTACAGATACAGGAAGAGGTAGGGTTGCCACCTATGCACATTTTTAAGAAACACTTAGGAAAATACATGTTGCAGGGCCTGCACTGGCCCCTTAGGCACCAATGCAGGCCCTGCAACATGTATTTTCATAGGTGTTCCTTAAAAATTTGCATAGGTGGCAACCCTAGTAAGAGGAATGATGCTCTCGTAACCCTTCCAGCTAAGGGGAGTGTGATGGGGTTGGGTTTCTTTCTGCTGGGCCCCCCTCCCGACCGGCCATGACTCAGTTTCTCCGCTTGCAGTCTCCACTGGCCATATCCAGAACTGTCCCAGTCTGTAAAGGGGTAACTATCACCCGTGTCCCTGGAGGTGCCCAGTCACAGAAATTGTCTTAAAGTTCGCCCAAGTGTCTAACCTGGGAGGTCCCCTTCATCTGTGTTATGCAATGTCCATATCACACGCACGCACCAATACTTGGTTAAAAGAATTTGTATTTATAAATGTATTCATTTATTTAATTTTATTTATTTATAGCAGTATTTATATACCGCCCCCTCCTGTCCAGTGGCAGCTCAGGACGGTGTACAATTTATAATAAAACATAATACAAAAATATAAATATAAATTCTCCATTAAAATCAGAAAACAACAAATGCCCAGGGAAAACAAAACCCCTTCCCCAAAGAGACACTCACCCACTACCCATCCCCTTTTAACCCTGCCCTCCAGAAGGGAGGCATTGACAACGCCCACCAGCAACGGCCCCAGTGTCTCCCGGCTGGCTTCCACCAGCCAGGACAGGCAAGGGTTGAGTTCACAAGTCGTGGCCCTCACAGCCGCCAGCATCTCCACCACATCAGCGGATGATACCTGCTGGAACTGATCCCATAAAACTGGACCATACGGGGCACTCATAACTTCTGATACATCCACTGCATTAACCGTGGCGGCGAAGTTGTGGTGGGTAACGAGCAATTTTATCTGCAGAATAGTTGATAAACATGTCACAGCGAGCACTGGAAGATTCCAGTTCCAGGTGGAGAGGGGCCGGACTGATCAGCCCCTTCACCACCCGGAAAAGCTGAGTTGGACATGACTTTGCAGATGATATGATGGCAGCAAAGAAACTTCGCTTTGCTTCCCGTGTAGCCACGGCATAGGCTTTTAATATAGCTCTGTGCTGCAATCAGTCAGCTTCAGTGCAAGTATGGCGCACCTTC
Organism: Sphenodon punctatus; assembly: GCA_003113815.1. NCBI lineage: Eukaryota > Metazoa > Chordata > Lepidosauria > Sphenodontia > Sphenodontidae > Sphenodon > Sphenodon punctatus. The sequence continues at coordinate 3,674,535 of QEPC01008474.1, forward strand.
ACTCTAACCGTCTCCCCTCCTGCTTCAGCTGACGCAGGTCATCCGTAAACCACAGATCTCTGTGTTGCCTGTGCTGGGGGAGCGGATGCCTGGGAGCTGTCCGGTCGATGGCCTCGCTCAACAAGATGTCCGTTCCAAAGAGCGACAAGGTCATTGAGTGATCAGCTGTCAAGATCGGAAGGTATATACCCCAGAGCATTCTGGAACCGCTCCGGTTCCCTAAGTCTCCGGGGGCAAACCATACAAATGGGTTCTACACCCTGCCGGGGGAAGACACATGCCAGGAGACTGGTCTGTGGGAGATAATGGTGGTCTGTCCATGACAAGGGCAGATTCAGATTAATTACAAGACAAAACTGATTTGAGAGTGCAAGTCTAAAAAAATGATTCAAAAAGTAATGCAATGCTAGATTCACTAGAAATCTCCTAACATGTTACCCTACTCATCTGCCCACCCCATAGCAATGATGACTACCTGAACTGCAAGGGTTTTTTCTCTGTGGTTCTCCACGCCCAAGTGGACCACCGTGCCCGGTTCGTGGATTTGCTGGCCAGGTGGTCTCGGAAGTACCGTGATGCCTGCATCTTCCATCAGTCCCCGTTCTTTGGCCGCAGGTATACCAGAGACTTTGGACGCTCCACTGAAACATACATTGACGGGTGCTCATGAAGCCTGTTGTCCGCAGGGACCCTGCCTACCTCCCAAAGCCCTGGTTCATGAAGGCATACAGCATGGCCCGCACCCCAGAGCAAAGGTACTTTTAACCAGCGGCTCAGCACCACCCACTCTGTTATGGAGAGGGCTTTTGAAGCAGCACTGGAGATCAATAGCTGCTAGGATTGATTTCCAGGCCGAGACTGCTCCACTGCTAACTACCATTGCCTGTGTTTTCCATAACATCTGCGAGACTGGCGTGAGTACCTCTCAAGTGTCCTGAATTGGGCGGAACATCACAGGTTTCAGCTTTTTTTCGCTAATGTACTGCCTGTCCTCCCTCACAGTTCCACTGGCCCGGTTTTGGGAATTGGGAGACTATAATCTGATATAGAAGAGCTAAGTATTATTTAGCACTCTTTTGCTTACAAGTAAATGGTTAATCTGGCATGGTGACTCATGGGAGTTGTAGGCAGGCGGCATCATGGGAGTTGTAGTAAAGCCACTGCCATGTATTCCTATGTATTGCCTGCGTACGATGCTGAGGTAACATGCTTTATTTCCTGTGGGACAAACTTCCCCTCACCCCACCCCAAGGTAACATACTTTATTTCCTCTGGGACAAACCTCCCCCTCCCACCCCCACAGTGTAAGCGTAGGCTCAGATGCTGCCAGCCTGTGTGGTGGGAGCAGTGCAGAGGATGGCAGGAGAGTAACTGGTTGGGCTCAGCTGGCATAAGTTAAGAATAGTGGAAAGTGAGGAGGAACATTGTTTTGTTTGCACTTTGCACTTGTTTCTGCTGCCTTCCTCCCCTTTGTTATCGTCTTGTAGTAGAGATACCCCACATCCACACAGGACATGCCAAGGGTCCCAGTTCTGAAAGGATGGGGCTCTCATGCTAGCAAAGCACTGTCTTCCCCGCTTTGGTCTCCCCACACTCTCCCCTGTTCTGGTGTATTTCGATGGGGCTGAAAGGAATGAGCTCATTTTTGTTCTTGTTAGTAACCATTCCAAGTTGGTTCATTTGGGGTGGGGGGTGGGGTTCATGACTCCCCCCCCCCCCTGTGTTTGTTCCTTTGTCATTTCCTTTTATTAAAAATAAAAAACTAGTGCCCATGTGCAAAATGGCTGCCGGGGCCATTCAGCGCACATGCGCTCTTTCCCAAAATGACACCGCAGCATCGGCACCATTTTGGAAAAGGACAGCCGGTCTTGGTCCATACATGTGCAGACCGGCTGCCCTTTTCCAAAATGACACCGCAGCATCGGCACCATTTTGGAAAAGGACAGCCGGTCTTGGTCCATACATGTGCAGACTGGCTGCCCTTTTCCAAAATGACACCGCAGCATCGGCACCATTTTGGAAAAGGACAGCCGGTCTTGGTCCATACATGTGCAGACCGGCTGCCCTTTTCCAAAATGACACCGCAGCATCGGCACCATTTTGGAAAAGGACAGCCGGTCTTGGTCCATACATGTGCAGACTGGCTGCCCTTTTCCAAAATGACACCGCAGCATCGGCACCATTTTGGAAAAGGACAGCCGGTCTTGGTCCGTACATGTGCAGACCGGCTGTCTTTCCCCAAAATGACACAGCAGCATTGGTGCCATTTTGGAAAAGGACAGCCGGTCTTGGTCTGTACATGTGCAGACCAGCTGCTCTTTTCCAAAATGACACCAATGCCATTTTGGGAACGGGAGCGCATATGCTGAATGGTCCCAGCGACCATGCATTTGCACTGATCTCTTTTTATTAATTTTTTATTTTGGTAACGACAATGGATGATTTTTTTCTTTGTTTTCATCCATTGTCATTATCCCCGTCTGTCATTTTTGTGTTCTAATTACTAAAACGAATGAAGCCTCATTCGTTTTAGTAATAAACAAATGCACAACCCCTAGTACCAATGTTCCAACTTCCCTTACCAACTTACCGACTCTCCGTAGCAATTTTCTGACTACCAATACCATTTTGCCAACTTTCTGTCCTGATTACTGTACCTGCTTACTGGTCGGTAAATTGGTAATGGTAATATCCAGTATTTTTGAATAATCGGGTTCCCAATAGGTATTTGGGTAGCCCATCGGGCAGCTGATATAGTACTTGAAATTTCGGGTATTGCTCGCTAGTAGTGAATGAACTACCTGTTCCAGCACTAGGTATGTGACATAAGACGCAGGGCCATTAAGGCAGCACAGAGCCCAAGACCAACCACGGCCAAGAGCCATGCTTGATCTCCCTGATATGCAGCCACCGAGCCATAGTTTGCTCACTCCTGGAAGAGAATAAAACCACAGAGCTCAAATTCCAGCCGGGTTTCCTTGTTCACCATGGGTCACACTCTGTCCACACCCACATAATGCCCCTTGTTTTTAACTGTCTGTGTCTTATAGGTTGTATGCTCCTTGAAGCACGGACAATCCTTGATATGTGTATCTGATCAGCCCTGCGTAAGACTGGTAGCACCATAGAAATGGTAAGTAGGAGTCGTTGAGTTGTCAGGCGCTTTATGTAGACACCTAGTGGCTGTCTCGGGTCCTGCAAGCCAACCTATAACTACAGGCTGGGTGAGTGGCTCAGCATTTCCTGTGTTCTACACATGGGGAAGCTCAGGTACAGAAACAATAGGCTGTTGGCCTAAGGTTACTCAGGGAGTCAGAAGCAGGCTGACAGTTCCCTGTGCAATAACTGCTGGACACTATCCCTAGCAAGAACTAGGCCCTGAACCCAGGATTTCTGTCCTGACCCTGAGACATCATCCTGCAGCAGATTTGGGTTCGTTGCCTGATTTATTTCCCCCCTACACCCCAGCCAGCTCTGGGTGGTTCATATTTTCTGACTGGGTGGTGGTTAGGAAGGCAGCAGCTGCCATTAGAAGGTACAGCACAGCCTGCTGATTGTACGTAATCCCAAGGGCCTAATCCTGCTGATCGTGGAGCCAATGACAAAACTGCAGTGGATTCAGGATCAGTCTCTAACCCAACAGGCTGGGTGCCCTGCTCTCTTAAGTGGACAGGGGCTCACACAGGGGATATAACTTACTGGTTTCCAAAAAAAGACCTCTCCTGGGTTATTCGAGGTGGCCTCAGCTTGTTACTGGCCAAGCACGAAACCAGCAAAGGGATCTGTGGAACACCCAAGAGATTATAAGCATCAGCAGAAAGTCAAATCAAACTGGTTTTCAGGAAAGTGCTGGATCCACGAGGATTAGTGCAGCCCAGGAGCCTGGCTCCCTCACTGTAGCACTTGGTTGCACCGGACCTGCCGACTGCATTCGGTGTCTGCCTGTCTAAGCAGCCTTGGGGCTCATTAACAGGGGATTTTCCTCACCTCTAGCTGAGCAAAAGCTTTCCTAATAGCCCCTTGGGTTAAGCTTCGAGACTCAGATAAAACCCTGCTTTCTCACTGCTCAAAATTGGCACTGGCTTCTGCAGGAGGAGGAAGCATCTTGGGGGGATGGAGAGAGAGCGAGGGCTTGGCCCCGTGGTTCACCCCTGCAAAGACATTTGCTCCATTTAGAGCAGGAATGAATATGGAAAGCCTGGATCAAATTCCAGTTATTCAGGTTCCAAAACAAGAAACCCGCACATTCACTGCGGTTGCAAAGTTCGTTGTTTCAATATTTGGCCATACCGGCTGTTTATTCTTGGGGAGGCTGAGATTTGTAATGTTGGTATTTGGTAGGGCCAACACAAAGAATTGGGGGAAATGTAGACTGACAAATTTGCTCGATTGTTTCCTTCCCAACAAAGGGGATACAAAATGCTATTTTCTTCCCCCTTTGTCTGCCAAAATGAATATTCGTTTCCAGTTCATTTTGGTTGCTTCACTAGTTTATTTTTATTTAGTTAGTTAGTTTCATTTCTAAGCTGCCCCTCTAGCACAAAGCAACTCGGGGCGGCGAACAATACAAACAATAAAACAACTGTATAAAACAATGCAATCCAATATAACAATATAAAATTTGGTGTAGTAATAGGTGAGTCAAGCAGGGTGACGGCCTTGGAGCCTAGACATTCAGGAGAAGCTACTGGCCCCGCTCATAGGTATTGCATTGACACTGACTATTGGGGGAGACTCGGGGGTTCAAGCCTCCACCTTTTGTAATTTTATGGTTTTGGGGGTTTTTCCCTGCCACTCAAGTGCCCAGGGTTTGGGATAAGTGGGCAGGTTTGAGAATGCTCTGGGTGCTTGCTAGGAAAAAGGAGATGAACTGACCCTAGCACAGGGGTCGTGAGGGTTTGTCAGTGAGTGCAGCCAAGATCAGTTACGGAGAAGAGGGTGCAGCTGGCCCACAGGCTAATGGGGGCTTCCCGGCCCCCATCTCCCTTGTGCCACAAAGAAGCTGGGCCAGTAAAGCTCATTGTCAACTCCTAGCATCTGGCAGTGGCCTTGGCCCTGGTGACCAGGATGCCATTCAGGCTGCGGGACTTGCGACTTGATCACAGTCTCTTCAAAGGCCATTAAAATGCCAATGCAAAGTGCTACAAATAAGCCTCTGATTATCAGCTGGGGCCTAATGTTATTCTCTGAAGATAACGAGCTTCCTCTGGGCCATACAATAATCGCCCCAATTACTCCTGAGCAGCAGTTATTAAACTCTCGGCAGTGCATTTGTTTACAAAGCACCGCTAATTAAGCAGGTGCCCAGGATAGTGATGCTGTTGGGAGCGTGCAGGGTTATTTCTGCTCCGGCCTCTGGAAGAAGCCCCAGGAAGAGCCCAGCATATGTCCCCCAAGTTATGTGGTACTCCCATCCCACTGCTAGCTTGTTAACACGGGGTGGTGGTGAGGGGGGGGAGCCCATTCATCTCCAGCACTCCTCCCACTCCCCTCCCCAAGCTGCACAAGTGGCCTGACTATTAGGTGAGTGGAAAGTCAAACTCCGAGCAAGACCCCGCTTCAGCCTGCTTGGCAGGGAGTTAAGTCTCCAGCACAACAGGGCAGTAATCCTCAGCCAGTTAGAGAGAGGAGGGACATAACTTCCCTGCATGTCTGGTTCCCCCCTCCTGCTGCCTCCAGTCACCTCATGGTGGCTCCCACTACTGTCAGAATTGCCTCACGCTCGGCTGATGTTGTCTCCTCCTCCCTGCACCCCCAGCCATTCCTGCTCTTGGATTTCAATGTGGATCCTGGATTGTTTTTTTTTTAAAAAGAACTATGTTTTGGTGGTTCTCCACTCACAAAAAGGTTGAGAATCACTGCTCTGGGGAACCAGCATTTCCTCTCGTGCTCCAGTGTTTCAGCCTTCGCGCGACAATAACATAACATTAACTCATCATTCCTCCTGCTCACAGAGACAGCTTGAGTCTGCGACAGCCAAAGCTCTGGCTTTGGATGGATCCACTACGCTCTATCCCAGTTCTCTGCATGCAGGAGCGCCGATCTCACCCCTGGGCTCAGTAACTCTGGGTGGAAAAAACTGGGACGGCCGTGTGGCAGTGGCTCAACCTGGACTGGGAAGTCGCAGCAGAAATGTGCCTGCGGCCGGGCCGCCAGGAAGGGCGGGGAGACACACCAATGAGCAGACAAGCGTGCCCCCGCACTGCGCCCAGTGCCCTGCTCCTGCCATGATGGGCAGCCATGGTGGCCAATGACAGGCAGGCAGCAATGGCGGCTGGCCATGGTGGACCCAATCCGGGTTGTGTCTGCTGAGCCACAGCAGATGTGATCGCTCGCTTTGGCCCGATCAGGCGGACAACATAGTCTGAGGGTGAGAGCCTGGGCTAGCCGCTGACACAGCCTGGTGCAATCCCAGGCCAACATCTGGCGGTGCCTGCACAAATGTGCAGGTGAGGTCCGGTGCAAAGTGGGCCACAGCGGCCCAACCTCTGGTCTGTTTCCACCCTCTGACAACGTTCCTCCCCTCCCCGGTGACCACAGGTTTCTGATTGGCTAGTCAGTCTGCAATCCCCATTGGCTGCCTTGGGTCACATGAGGGTGGCAGAAGCAAGACCCACCTGACTGCTGGCCTGGACCCTAGTGTGGTCCAGCTGCTGCCTTGGACCCCGGTTTCTGAGTCCTGCCCTGTCCCTCATCTCCTCGTTGTCTCACTCGCTCCTGCCATGGCTCTGGCTTCCTGGCTCTTGACTTCTCATTCCTGACCTTGCTTGACTCTGGCCATGGTCCAAGCTCACCCCTGTGGCTGCTGATCCTCTTGAGGCCAAGGACAAAGGGGTTGGGGAAAGGTGGAATGGAAGAAAATGCACAAACCTGAGAGCTGGGGACAGGGACAGCTGCACTGCCTCGGGAGCCGTGGAGCAGGGAGCTGTGCTGCTCCAGGAGGGAAGTCGTGCTACCCTGAGAATTGGGAGTGAGATGCGTTACCTTCTCATTTTGACCCCAAGACTCCAGTTTTGGCCTACAGGTGTCTCAGGGACAAACCATAAGAGGTGGCAACCCTAGGGTCAAGAGTGGGCGGCGTGCAGGAAGTTGTGCTTCTGCCACTTCTCAAGCTCGCTGCTGCTGCTTGTGGAAAACTGTGGGAGACTGATGGGCAGTGGTGCCGGTGCTTCCAGGCCCCTTAGGAGCAGATGAGGGCCCCTGAGAAGTGGGGATGGAGCTCCGGCCCACTCCTGGACTCTAGGCAGATGCTTCCTGTGGTGTCTAGGGCAGCTGCACCTACTGTCCTGTCCTAATGCCGGCCTTGCCCCCTAGAGCCTGACCAGCTCAGAAGGAGTCATGAATTGTGCCCTTAAGGATCCCTGTCAAGGGTTAGTCAACTCTGAGGACTAATAATAATAGCCGAGTGCCGGTACTGACCTACATAGCCAACAGCTGAAGGGACGAAGCAGAATAAGGCCTATCAAGAAGAGCGTCTGTGAGAGGAATTTTCTTGGCAGCAGTGGCATCAATTGGATTGGCTTGCCTGGCACTGCACGCTAAAAGTAGCACCGCGATATTGTCTGTGTTGTGGGCTGGGACTGGGAGCTGTCTTGTTCAGGCTGAGTTAGTGCAAGTTTGTGTTACTTGGCATCTGACAAGAGGTCAGGGCTGGCCTTAGAATTTGCAGGGCAGAAGGCAAAGAGATAAGGTGGGCCCCTGGTGAATGCACCCTGCGCGGAGCCCTAAAGGTGGTCATGTTTGAGGCCTTGCTGGGAGACCCCACACCCTGCTTTGGCAAAAACAGGGGTCATTGTGAGTCCCCCCAGAAAAGTGGGGTGTTTCCTTGTGGTGAGGCCGGCCCTGCGTGAGGTAAACAAGGTGAGTTAATTTCATGGCCTAGGTCATGTCAGCTATTAAAGGCACCCAATTAAAACGTCAGTCTGTCCTCCCAAATCCACCCCTTCTCCAAGCTAATCTGTCCATCTAGGCATTTATACTGAACATCTTCTCTGACTCACAGTGCCCCTTGGGTAGAGCAGGAGCTCATCAATCCTATGACTACTTGTCCAGCACAGAAGGAGTTAAGAACATTTACGTGTTCATTGTGACTGTTGACACAGGCAGTGTGTGTGTGTGTGTGTGTCTGACTGACACCCTGGCAGGTATTTTGAAGAGACATTACGGCCTGATGCTCACGCTTCTCTCAGTCAGGAGCCCCAGGGTGGACCCTGGAGACATCCCTCGCTGTGCGTTTGCCTTGTTATCTGTCCATCCTCCCCTAGCCTTCATGCTCCACAACTTATGCACCTCTTTGCCTTGCAAATGGGTCTCGCTTTCAATCTGTGCACTGCGGAGCCACGTGGAGGCCTGTTCTGCTCCTCTTGCTGCAACAGCGGCACGTGGGTACAGATGGCTTATCTCTGTCATGTCACATCCCCTGATTTGTGGTGTCAACATGCTGTCTCTTCTCGCGTGGTAAGGGCTTTGCCAGCGACATTGCCTGGAACATAGATGGTGGAGAAACAAAGGGAAGGAAAAGGGAGAGAACGCCATCCGTTGCTTGATCCCCCACCCCCTGCTCCTTGAAAAAAACCCTCTAAGCTAAATGGATCTGAAGTCTTCATGCTTGAAAGGAAGCAGCAGTTTTACATCCCCCCAGAGCCGTTTTCATTCATTTGGCTTGTAGGTAAAATGGAATTTGGAAATTATTTATAGACCGCTTGGGCTTTGGCTGAAAGAACCAGCCAGGGATCAAGCTGGGCTCAAGGCACGAGACTTTGCTTGCAAGTGTCATGGAATGAAAACCTGGCAGGTTACAACAAGGAAGCTGGGAGCAAGAGGGATTGGGAGCCCTGACTGCTGCAAATCTCTGGTATGACTCCAGCTATTTTCCCCTAGGAAGCTCTAGGAGGCTCCCCTGCCCCTATGACCTCACAGTACCATGCCACCATCCTTGATGCTTCTCTGTCGGTGGCTACAGCCTTGGATTTGGACCAGGGAGACAAGCGTTCAGATCCCCAATTCTTGCCCTTACTAAATGGCTGTGAGCAAATCACTGGTCTGTCTAAGCCTCAGTTCCCTGTGTGTTTGCAATGGGAACATGCCTTCATCACCTCGAGGCTGGATTACTGCAACGCGCTCTACGTGGGGCTGCCCGAGAAGCTGGTCCGGAGGCTGCAGCTGGTGCAGAATGCCACAGTCCGTCTCCTTACAGGGGCGGGTCGCAGGGAGCACATGACACCAGTGCTCCGGGCTCCGCACTGGCTGCCTATAAAGCACCGGGCCAGGTTCAAGGTGCTGGTTTTAACCTTTAAAGCCCTTCACGGCCTGGGCCCTGCTTATCTGCGGGACCGCCTGACTCCCCATATGCCCGTGTGACCCTTGAGATTGTCCGTGGGAGCCTTTTTGGAGGTTCCCTGGGCAAAGCGGGTGGCCACCGATGTTAGATCTTTTTCGGTGGCCGCCCCTGTGCTGTGGAATTCACTCCCGGAGGAGGCTCGGCTGGCTCCCACTCTCCTGCTGTTGCGGTGTATATGTAAGACCTGGCTGTTCCGTCAGGCTTTTGGCAAGGGGTAGGGTTGGGGGTGGGTTTTTCCACCACATATTGTATTTTAAAATTGTTTTAAAAAAATTATATTGTTTTATTGAGTGCTGTTCACCGCCCCGGACTGCCCTGTGGGCAGGAGGGGCGGGATATAAAGTTTAAATAAAAATAAAAAACAGTAATACTAACTGACACCTGCCCCCCTCCCCCCCGTGGTGAAGATGACGGGGATAACGACTGTATAACACTCCAGTGTTGTGGTGGTAGCACCCAGGCACGCCTGTCTAGGACAGTCTCGCCACCACCTGAGGGACGAAATGCACTGCGTGGCGGCCCCAGTGCTAGATGTGGCTTGTGATGTTAGCAAACCACTGCAACAAAATGCTGAGCCTTTGGGAATTTTTGTTGTTCTTCCTTTCTGCTATGTAAGAGGTTGCTTGTTTGTAGCCGAGAGAACTGCCCTGGCTTGGGGCGCACAAAAATGTTGTTGAATTTGATCCTCTGAACTTCTTATTTGTTCGGGACTCCACAAAACAAGTTTGAGGGCCACTGGTCCGTTCACACAGCTATCCATCATCGTCTCTTACACACAATGACGTATACCACCCATTAGCTCATACTCCTGTTCATGGCGCAGCTGAGAGCTGAAATGAATACCCACAAAATGAATACCCCTGATGGGGGGGGGGGTTCGCCCTCTGATGGCTCAGCAGGTTCAGAGTCTGGGGGTGGTGTTGGACTCAGATCTCCGCCCGGATCGACAGGTGGAGGTGGTGGCGAAGGCTGCCTTCCGCCAGTTGTATCTAGTGCGGAGGCTGCATCCGTACGTCTCCGGGCTGGACCTGACCTGGCCTCCCTCATCCATGCCTTCGTCGCCTCAAGGCTGGACTAATGTAATGCGCTCTACGTGGGGCTGCCCTTGTTCCTGGTCCAGAGGCTGCAGCTAGTGCAGAATGCGGCGGCCTGGCTCCTGACGGGGACGGGTCGTCAGGAGCGTATAACACCTGTGCTCCGGACTCCTCATTGGCTGCCAATAGTGTGCCGAGCCAGGTTCAAGGTATTGGTGTTGATCTATAAATCCCTTCACAGTGTGGGCCCCTCATACCTCAGGGACCGCCTCGCCCTCCGCGTCCCAGAGCGGCTCCTTCGGTCTGCCGAGGGTGCCTTTTTGGAACTCCCTCCCGGAGGAAGCTCGCCTGGCCCCAAGCCTTTTGACATTTCGGTGGGCTTGTAAAACCTGGCTGTTCGCCCAGGCCTTAGGGGGGGAGCGGGGGTTAGGGTTTTAGCTCTTCCCTTCCCTTTTCATTTTTATTTATTTTCCCCGACCCTGCTTTGGTTTTAAATTGTTGGATTTTTAAAAATGTTTTTATTTTTGTGAATGTTTTTTATTGAATTGTACGTCGCCCCGGGATGCCATTGGCATGGGGGGCGACTAATAAATGTATAAAATAAAAATAAAAATAAATAAAAACAGGTATCGTTGCCAAAATCACAGTACTTGACTTAACTTGATGGTGGTTCTAATCGCTACTCAGGACTCGATTACTGCCAGACAGGTTGCTGATTCCCTGATTTACTAACTTCTGCTGCTGGAATGCTGACTTCTGGTACCGATTTGGAGAGTTTCTGCCACCCCATTCATTTTAGTAACTTAAGACCTGAAAATGAATGAATAAGCAAACAGTGTTTGTTTGCTTTCATTTGTTTTTGTTTAAATTTTTTTTTTTTAAATGTTGAAAAAATAGTGCAAAAATGGCTACCGGACTGTTCTGCACATGTACAGCCTTTTCTAAAATGGTGGCGGCAACGTTGCTGCCATTTTGGAAAAGGACAGCCATTTTGCACATCACAAAATGTCCACTGCGCATGTACAGACTGATTGCCCTTTTCCAAAGGTTTTGGAGATATAGGGTGTTAATAAATGCGGCCATAGCCCTAGTTGTGAACTATAAGAGTCCTGTGACACTTGCTCACATCGCCATGTATTAGGGACCACCACTCACAGGATGTAGACGAGTGGCACATGACACTCGCAGTTTGCAAATGGGGCTATCACCCCTCAGGTCCCCTTCCCAGCTGGCTGCTCTGCGCACTGGCCGTGAGCCCCATTGGCTTCTTTCCCACCTGGGAAGGAGGTGAGTGGAGCTCGCGGCCAGGAAGAAGGTTCCAAGTGCCAGCCTGTCCGTAGGCCGACACACGGAGCCTCCTTCCAGCAGGTGCTCTTCCGTAGCCGTCAGCACATCCATGTGTTGGCCCACACGTGGGCTGCACAGCGTTCCCTACCTGCCGTGGCAGGACACCATGTGGGGGCACTGGACGGGGAACACGTGGTCCTGGTCTTGGGGGAGGTTGTTGGCTGGCTACTGTGCTGTTTGTTCCCATCCATCCATGTAAATAACACACTAATGTCTGAAAACGCAAATACACGCAAGCATAAATCGACATGTCAACACACACCTGCAAGCTCACACATACTCATGCACACAGCATATGCCGTTGCACAGACACCTCAAACACACACACACACACATTTGCACACCACCACACCGAGATAAACGCACAGCCACAAGCTAGCAAGTACCGGCATGCTTCCAAACACACTTGCAGATGCAGTGACATGATCACTCATACGCTCCAGAGCACACACAGCCATGCACGCTTATTCTGCCCCTACAACTTCTACACAACGCATTTGTATGTACCTCCAGACACACCCGAGCACGCTCCTCCCTTTGCTGCCGGAGGCTCTGCCATGACTCTAGGAACCAAGCAGTTAAAACAAGAGAGGCCAATGAAGCCGCTGAGTGGTGTGTGGGGCTGACTGAGAGCTGAGCTCATGCAGTGCTGGGGAGGTGATGCCTGGTGAATTATGCATGACACAGGGAAGGGAAGCCTTTATCTGTGTGGACAAAGACCTGTGCCAGCCGGTTGGGCTCTCTGCCGTACCTGTACTTCCCTCTCACTTGTGCTTTATCTCCACTCCCAGCTTGTAATTCAGCCCAAATATCAGAGGAGACTCGGAGATTAATTTTCTCCCATTTGCATGGCAAAGAGGTGGGGATGGGGGGGGAATCGCACTCGCTCGCTCCAGGCTCCCAGCTGCTTAATCCGCAGATGAAGCCTGCGGAGGAGAAAAGGCAAAATGCAAAAATTCTATCCGTGATGGGAAGAGAAATCAAAGGCGATTTTATGGTGTTGGACATGGCATTCAGACCCTAGCGCTGGGCTGCTTTGTGTGTGTGCATGTGCACACACTCACTCTCACACACACACATGTTTGTACACTGGTGCAAGCAGCTGTCATCTTAATTGGTGATTGAAGAGTGTGGGAGGGCCTGTGTACCCCTTTTCTCCTACTCTCTCAAGCCAGACCCTCTGGCACTCTTCCTCTCACAGGAGGCCTTGGTCATGCCCACTTGTGAGCTGACCACGCTCATGTTTCTCAGTGCACCTGCAACCTACACCAACGCCAGGCTCATTTACAGAACATCTTCCCCGCTTCTTCCTCCGTCTGGGTTTGCCTTGCCCTGTAGCAGTGCGTTGACCCAGCTTCTGACTTCTCTGCATTTCAACGGCTCACGCCCAGGGCCGGCCTTAGAATTTGTGGGGCCCAGGGTGAAGATAAAAGGTGGGCGCCCTGGGGGCCCCTCCCCAGTTGCGGGCACCCCAGTCTCCATGTGGTCCTAATGTTGCTTGTGTTCCCATACCCTGCCTTGCTGATAACAGCACCTATTGCAGGGCTCCGAGGAAGAGTAAGGAAGCCCAGGGCGGTTGCCCCTCGGGGTGGGTGGGTGTGCCCAGTGGTTAGGCTGGCTCCGCCCATGCCTTGTACTGGAGAATGCAGGTTCATTAAGAAGAATAGGTAGTGGTAAGGATTCACACAACTCCCACATGGTTGGGTTGTGCCACTGTTAGGCAACAGCCACTAGGCCTCCCAGACCACCCACAATCTTTCTTAGATTGTAAGCCCTCCCGTGCAAGGACCCTGTCTATTTTCAGCACTTGGATATTTGGAGTGGATTTATTGTGCGTAGGCAGAGCACAGCGGTGGAGGAATAGCTTTCTTAGATTGTAAGCCCCCTTGGAACAGGGACTGTGTCTATTTTCAACAGTTGTAAAGTGCCAGGTAGCTTGCTGGTGCTATATACATTCATAATAATAATCAATAATAAATGCAGCGGTGTGAGCACTTCAAATATAGTTGTTTTTCATGTGACCGTATACTGTCTTAGTGCTGCCCTTTCCTGTGACAGCCCCTTTGAATTCTGTCCCTCTTCTTGTGTGATTTGATGCTTGAGAAAAATGAACTTTGAGTATTTAAATTGGCTGGTTGGGATATTTTGGTGGGTACATAGTGCAAAAAAATCACAGACAAAATATAGAAGCTTTCCCAAAGAATTTATTTGGTGACATAGTTGTTTGGTGACTAATGACACTTAGACAATACTTGCTGATTTTGCACGCAGCCTTGTCTGGTTTTAGTGTTTTTGAAGGAGGAAATAGTTGCATTCGCGAATTTGGGATTGTAAGGATTTTTCTGTGTATTTTTTTCTCTTGTTCACTGATCTGGGAGCTTTCAGCTTGTAGAAAGGTCTGAAAGTGCTATATCAGAGGTAGGGAATTTTTCCCCTCCCATGGACCAGTTTCAGCATTTATGGTGTGCAATTTAGGATTCCACACAATCCTGCTGGGTTTTGCAGCATTTTCCATGCATTTCCATGTAGGGTGGGTGGGTGGGTGGGGAGGGAGTGGGTTAGGGTGGGGGGTGATGTGGGATTTATTTATTTTTATCCTCCCTTTTATGTGTGGCTTTAGATGATGATGTTTTATTTTGTGTTATTGTAAGCCGCCCAGAGCTGCCTGTGATAGAATGGACGGGATACTAAGTTTTTAAAATAAATAAATAAAATAAATTTTAGCTGTGTCCTATGCTGCCTGTGTATTTCAGTTATTGTAATGTTTGCTTGAATTACACCTTAAGTAAGGAACTGGAAATTTCTGAAATCTGAGCTAGCTGTTATGGTAATTCTGTTTTCTCTGCTATGGTACTCCTGCCTTTGAACACATTGCCTGCTGGTGGTTACTGGAGTGAGACAGATCCCTGCCTAGTGAGCTAACAATATAAGGACAAGGGTGAGGGGAAGACAGGGACACACACACACTCCCATTTTTTACAGATGGGGCACTAAGGCTTTAAAATTCCATATTAATTTCAAAATTCTAGTTAGCCTCGCCTACCATTGGCTTGACCCTGCTTACCGTTGGCTTGACCCCACCTACCGCTGTCCCCGCCCACTGCCCCCACCAGCCTTGGAACCCACCAGCCCTAAAAATAGGGATAAAGGCTGCCCAAGACATGGTAGCCCATGTGCCTGGACCTCTTCTTCCCTGCCATGAGGTGAGCTCCGGAGTGGGGCTTTCAGCAGTGGGTGCTGTTGCTCATCACGTGCGATCATGGGTGAGATTTTGGTCAGCTCAGGGGCCAGGCTGGGCACCTGCTTGTGTAGCCCGTGCCTTGGCCCTCCCCGGCCATGGTGGGAGATCTGATAGAGGTCTGCCCACCCAGTTGCCACATGGTTGAATCCCGACAAGACGGAGGTGATGCTAGTGGGGAAGGCGGTGGGTGTGGCGTACCCCGTCATTGAAGGGGTCCACCCTCCGCTGGTTCCCCAGGTTCAGAGTTTGGGAGTGCTCCTTGACGTGCAGCTTTGTGGAGTTGTGGCGAGGAGCGCATTCCGCCAATTACACCTTTGTGACAGCTTCGGCCGTACATCTCAGACTCTGACCTGACCACTATCACCCACGCTTTCATCACCTCAAGACTGGACTATTGTAACGCGCTCTACGTGGGGCTGCCCATGGTGACGGTTCAGCGACTGCAACTGGTGCAGAATGCGGTGGCCCCTCTCCTTAGAGGGACGGGCCGCCGGGAGCATATTACACCGGTGCTCCGTTCTCCCCATTGGCTGCCGATAGTCTTCTGGGCCCGATTCAAGGTGCTGGTTCTTACCTATAAAGCTCTATATGTCTTTGGCCCCGTATATCTGCGGGATCGCCTCACTCCCCGTGCTCTGGATTGGCCCCTGTGGTTGACTGGGAGCACCCTTCTCAAAGTCCCCGTGGTATCCCGGGGGGCGACTATGGAGAGGGCATTCTCAGTGGCCGCGCCGAGGCTGTGGAACTCCTTCCTGGCATAGGCCCGGGTGGCCCCGGACCTCTCCTCTTTTCGACGTCAATGCAAGACCTGGCTGTTCCACCAGGCCTTTGGCGAGGGAGACGGGGGAGGGTGGGTTTTTATTTTTATGGGGCGTGGTAAGGGTGGGGTATTTTCTTTTTTCCCCTCCTTCCTCTTTTCCCGGGGGGGGGATGTTTCCCCCCTTTTTTTCCTCTTCCCCGTATTTTAGATGGTTTATGTTGCTGTTTGTTTTATACTTTTATATATTGTAAGCCGCCCTGAGCTGCCTTTGGCAGGAGGAGTGGGATATCAAATGTTTTAATAAATAAATAAATTTAATAAATGGGGTTGGGCCAACCATCTGCCCAACTCCCCATGCTGGTCTCACAGTGTGGCGGCTGCATTTGCCCGCCTCGGGACCGTGTAGGGATCAGGCCCTCCGCAGCTTGTTTGGCTTCACCCTCTGTTTAATACACCCACTACACATTCCTGTGTATGCTGTGCATGGGCACTCCACACTTACACACACTAGGGATGGAAAATCATATTGAAGTTTGGGATCAGTTCAGAATTGGACCAAAATGACTTTATTTTGGAATTTCAATCGTATAGATCAGATTCGAGTCTGATTCCGAGCAATATGAGGCTAAATCCAATGTCTTCCCCCAGCTCTGCCTGCCCTGGACCCCTGCCCAGGTGCTGGGCAGGGACTCAGGGGAGGCAGCGCTGATGGTAGAGTGGCCGCGCAGGAGTGGGGAGGCGGTAGTTCTGCGCATACATGGCCATTTCCCAAAATGGTGCCGGCAGCATTGGCACCATTTTGGAAAATGGCAGTCGGTCTGCGCATGCCCTGCACAGCCCCTCTGCCCGCAGCTCAAGCCTCTGCCTCCCCTGGATTCCTGTCCTTGCCCCCCCACCCCCAAGTGCCCGGCCTGTCTGCCCCAGCAGCGCTGCTGCGGCAGGTGGGCACAGGCAGGGATCCGTTGGAGGCAGAGCTGGGTGCAGGATGGGTTTGGCACAAGCTGAAGGCTCCTTGAAGGGCCCCAGCACCGCTCCAAGGGGCTAATTGCCAGGGGATCCAGTGGGAGATAGTATCGTATTCCCCGGTAAGATCGGATCAATATGATTTGTCCAATTTCATCCAAAATCAGACAATACGTATTGATCTGATCCTGATCTTCCCATCCATCTCTCTCTCACACACAGACACACACGCACACACACACAGAGCCTGCACCCCATGTGGGATCTTTGGGAGCTGCCCTGGTTCATTAATGCTGATTGTGCTGCATGTCAGGTTCAGTGCTTTCCCAGCTGAGCCCGATCTATTACAGAGACAGCCTCAGCACCAAAGGCTCCAAGTCATAATTAGTAATTTATGCAGCTCCTAATCAATGTGGAATGTGAATTTTTAATCCTTCTGGCTTCACAACAGGAGCTGCTTTCTCCGAGCTGGTTTTCTGTGAACAGAAGGAGAAGGCAGGCCGTCAGCAATGGGATGGACAGCCACACAGCCACGTGCTGAGAAGCTCAGGTGAGTACATGCCAAGTGGTAGCCGGGCATGAGGATGTGGCATGAAGCTGGAGACTTCATGAAGAGATGGCACCAGAGCCAGGCTTTGTCTTCAAATATGCTCCAATTTCTCTATCAGTACCAGTGGTGTGGCGAGGCCCAGTGAAGCCCTCTGAAGTGGCGGCAGACCCACCAGGAAGGATGTTTTAAGTGTTGGAGAAGCTGTCGCTCCACCCCTGCCCACTCTGAAAATTTATTTCTTGGCGGGGCCCTTTGCAAGTGGTCTGAGCACTACTGGACAATTTTCAGAATGAGGGGAGGCAGAGACTTGGCCCTGCTCTTTCCCCCACCCACTCTGAACATTTTCTAGTGGTGTCAGGGTGCTGGCACAGCGGCCCTCCAAGAGACCAGGGCCCTGGTTCAGCTGATTCCCCCTCACTCCATGGTAGCTACCCTCCTGGGCAGCACTGCTGTGCTTTTGCTGCACCAAGAAGGTGAGGCATGTGCATGGGAGCTTTCTGCAATAAGGAATGCAGGGCACAGGGGTAGGAGCACCTCTTGCTTAAGACTGGTGGATAAAGGTTTACTGTGTACTGGTGAGGTTCCTCCAGCAACTAGGATCTGCTAGAAACCCAGAGACCCCTATTTGGCTTCACCCCATGGAACATCACTGGAAGTTTCCACTCCAGCTCCTATCTCCCACCCCCTTCTGTTCCAGAGTTAGTGTCAGCACCAGGCAGTCAGGCAGGCAGGCAGGGATCAGGCCCTGGGGTAGCCTGATAAGCTCATTTCCCACAGAAGAAAAGGGGCCTTTGATCTCTGTTGAGTTCCCTCATCCCTTATGCAAGCTGTTTGTGTAGCTGGCGGGAGGGAAGGATAAGAGATTGGATGCAAGAGCACAACAGCGCAGGAGGCACCCTTGTGTGCCAAGGCTCGGTGCCAGGGGCGTAGGCTTGTGTGTTACCTGGTTTACCTTCTGCCCTTGCCTCCCCATTGGTTGATACAGGGCCTGGTCCCCGGTTGATGTAAACCAGTCTTTCTCCATGGGAGTCGATGGCTGGATTCCTAGCTGCTGGGAATTGGCTGGTATAAATCAACCCCCAACAATTAGAATCAATGGGCTTCCCTTTTAAAAAGAGTATGATTATGGAAAACACATGGTGCAGGGCTGCATTGGTTCCAGTGCAGGCCTGCAACATGTATTTTTCATAAGCGCCCTCTTTTAAAGGGGAGGTATGGTAACCGTATGTAACTGTAACGGTGCAGCCCAGGGTGGACTGCGGCCCCTTTAAGGAGACAGTGAGAACCAGCCTGAAGACTGGGTGGGCTGGACTGAAGCTGTGGATTGGAGTAAAATTAGCTGGGTATGGGCTCACTAGAGCCAGGCCAGCTGAGACAGGTAAAATAGAGGCAAAGTCCAGAGTTGCGCGTGGGAGAGGACGGGCCCTTTAAGGGATGGAAGACTGGAGGGTCAGCCACACCCGCTCTGGGGATATAAAGAGAACTAAGCCGGAGGGAAGGGAGTCAGTGCCTGGCTGGGGGAGAAGGAAGAATCTTTGCTGAAAACTGGGCTGTAGAGGGGCCTTCTCCAGGGGATGATTAGGAGCTTGGACTCGAGGGGGCTGACTCCCAGGCTGGGCAGCTAGGAGAAGCTTGCAGAGTCTGGGCTGGTTGGCTCGAGGTCAGAGAAACCAGGGAAGCGCTTTATGCTCTCCAAGGTGCTGGAGTGAGCGTATTGGACCCCAGAGGCTTGGGCCTAAGTTCGAGGCCCTGGACAGTAAGGAACTGCCAGAAGAGCGTTCTCTGACTGGCTAAGACTAGGTGTCAGAGAGCTGTTTCCTGACAAAGTAATAGTAGAGACGTTGTGTATATATATATGGCGGAGAAATGCATGTGAAGAGACTAAGATATTGAGAGAAACAACTGTATGTCAATAAAGGGCTGTCTGAGCTAAGTGCCCTAAGGAGTGTGACTGGCTTGGGCAGCATCCTGCAGGGACTTACCTCAGGGAATCGCACCCTGCTACAGTAACACTTTACAGACCTTTTTCTAGTTTACTCTCACAACAACTCTGTGAGGTAGGCTGCTATTCTCCCCATTTGGCAGATGAGGAACTGAGGCGCTGAGAGAGTGAACGTCCAACTCCTTATCCAGGAGGCTACGCTGGCTCTTTTAGGATCTGATTCATCTCCGTCAATGGTGTAACAAGGCTGTGGCAGGCCCAGGCTCACGTCCCAATTGTGGGTCCCCCTATAAGCAAGGGGATGGAAGTAGTGGCCTTTCTGACGAGTCTCATCTTGGCCAGCCTCGGCCTTCCCCCGCAACTTGCTGCCCTGGCTCCCAACGAGCCCCCGTAGAGCAGCAGCAACCCTGCCAGGAAGAAAGTTTTCAGAGTGGGTGGACCCAGTGCTCCATCCCTGCCCGCTCTGAAATCTAGAGAAAGAGTATGGTTGCTGTGTTGGTCCCAAATGCTTCTGCATGGGACCCTCTGCAAATGGCCTGAGCACCATGAGGAAATTTTCAGAGAGGGTGGGGGCAGAGTTTTGGCTGTGCTCACTCTGCAAACTTCCTAATGGTGTTCAATTGGGCCACTTAAGAAGGGTCCCCCTCCCTCTAGAGTCCAGGGCCTGGGCTCTACTGAGCCTCCTTGCTTCATGCTATGTCCCTGATCTCCCTCTTACATCAGCACAGCCCCCTTGATTCCACTCCTGTTTCCCAGCTGAAGAAACAATGGTTTCACATGAATGTGTTTCTGTTTCTGCTACACGCTTATCCTGGTGAAATCTCGCCATGTGGAAGAGGTGGGAGGGTATCAAAATGGCATCATGGCATCCAAAGGGTATGAGTAATCTGGAGCGGGGCTGATGGCAGCCAATCAGACTGCACATGGCGGGATCCTTTCCTGACAAATAATATTTAATGTCACAAAGGAAGACGGAAGCCTTAGCCAGCCAGCCAAGCAGGCACTGATTCATAAAAAAAATAATTATAGTAGAGTTTAAAAATAAGTTGGATGCAACTGCTCATCTGCTGTCCACTTGACTGGAGCACGTGACAAAGCACAGATAGTAATGTTGTCTGCTACAGTCTGGGTAGCGCAGGCAACGCAGACTAAACTCTGATCGGCAAGATCAAGTTCAACGTAAACTCCCAGATGGAAGGGAGAGGTAGCCAGCCCTGATTGGGCAACAGGGAGCTTTGGATTCTGGAGATTCAGAGAGATTGTGGCAGAGTGCAAATACCCCAAGGGGTAAGGGCCCCCAGCAGCAAAGTACCCCTGTGCAGCCCAAGGCTAATATACACTCACAGAAGCAAAAGAAACAGGAGTATTAATGAATAAAATGTATAAAGTAATTCTGTAAGGGCAATATAAGGCCTCTTGTGCCTCAATACAATCAAGTAAAGGTATCAACCCAAGGGTAATGCACGCAGGCATATGATCAGTCCTGGAATGAAACACAGGGTGATTTCAGACCTTACGGCCGGGCGCTTTCACCACGGGCTGTGGGGTGGTTTGGACCACGGCCGGGGGTGAAGGGGCGCGCCAACAGACGTGCGCCCCATTGCCCCCGGCCGTGGTCCGAACCACCTCACAGCCCGTGGAGAAAGTGCTCGGCCGTAACATCGAAAGCGGCACACACACCCCGGAGGGGGCGGGGCTGCATGGCACAGCGTGGTGCCGCACGGCCCCGCCCCCTGCATTTCCTCGGAGGCCCTCCCCCACTGCCGACGGATGGAGTCAGCGGCCAATCCGGCTGCTGCCACAACCACAGCGAGGGTGACTGCCATTGACCACGGTGAACAGTAAGTAACCAGACGTTACTTTCCGTTCACCACGGCCGTGGTGGCCTTTCACCACACTTCTCGACCTCCTCGTGTCCGGAGGTCCAGAAGCGCGGTGAATGCAATCATGGGCTGCGTTTGACTGTGGTTCAGCCGGGGTGAATTTCAGACGCGTAACGTCTGAAATTACCCACAAATACAAATAACAAGAGATATAATATTAAAATAATAAAACAATTCTATAATTCATGGAAAAATGAATCCCAAACGCGTTTCGGGGTCACAGCCCCTTCTTCGGTGGGATATATGCATTAAAATGAAGCCAAAATGCTCTCATCATAAATGACCCAGTTTGTGGTCTGTCCTATCCATCCTTTGGACTCTCCTTTTGGTTCTATATAAGTCACCCACCGAGTCTTATATGTATGTATAGTTGATCAGTTATAAGCTTTCCATTTTCTCAGGCTCACTGCCTGATGTGGCTCACAAAGCCCAAATCCAATGTTCAACTCATTGCTTGCATTGCTTGCTTGCAATGAGTTGAGTTGCAGTGTTCAACTCAAGCCCTATGCGACCAGGGATAGGGCACCTAAGAACAGGGAAGCCTGGTCAAAGTCAGACCACTAGGGCAGAGTGGGGTTTAGGAGAGGTTATCTGCTGGTAATCCCAGCCATGGGAGAGGGGAACGGGAACAACCAGCCTCCAGCTCTGTAAGAGTTGGTAAGGGGGGGACTGAACAGGCCCAAGGGATGAGATAGGATCTGAGAGTTGCCTGGAGTTAGGGCAAGGGTGTAGTTAATAGGGACAGATTGTGCAGCTGCATTGGGGCCTGTGAGCTTGTGGGGGCATGCTTCCTTGTTCACTTTTGTTCCCTGCCACTGGGAGGAGCCCATTCCCCCTTCTGCACCAGGACCCATTCCAACCTAGTTACATCTAAAATCATAGAGTTGGAAGGGTATCTCAGAGGTCATCTAGTCCCCCCCTGCTCAGTGCAGGGAATCCACAGCTACAGCATCCCTGACAAAAGGCCGTAGAGGGCCTAGGAGGGTGGTGGTGGTGGTGGCTGGACTAGTGAGACTCATGGGGAGGGGACAAGCTGGCATTGGGGAGAGGTGTTTATTCACCGAGGAGCAGGGACCAAGGATCAGGCCCATGACAGCCCTCCCACCGAGAAGGGGGCAGAGCCAGATCTTTGGCAGGGGTCTAAATGGGTCCCAGTTTAAGACAGGGAATCCAGAGCCAGGAAGATGAAGCTGGGTATTGGGGGTGGGGGTGCTAACGTGGAGTCCAGCAGAGAATAAGGACCCTAGAGAGGGAGATGATCCAAACCCTGGTGAAGGGCAGGGATGCCACCTATGCAAATTGTTAAGGAACACATAAAAATACATGTTCCAGGGCCTGCATTCGTGCCTTAGGTGCCAATACAGGGCCTGCAACATGCATTTTTCATAAGTGTTCCTGTGAGAATAGCCCACCCCCACCCCCGGTGCCGGGGGCTCCGCGGGCGACCAACACGGGGCTGCCAGAATGCCCTACCCCCGACACCCCCCTCAGGGCTGCAAGACACAGCGGCAGCACCAGAAACACCCGGCACCCCAGGGGGATTCCCCCCCCCCCAACGTCACAACAGGCCCGGAGACCGGGACTTCCTTCCCCAGCCCCGCAGAGCGTGGGGGCAGGTGCGTCGCTCGCAACGTCTGCAGGCGCGCCGAGGGGGCATGACCGGCAGCATAAAGGCCGGCGCGGCGAGGCACACAGCGCCGGTGATCAGAGAAACTGGCCCCTGGATTGAAAATGTTGCTGCCCGAGATCTCCCTTATTGCCTGTTTCCTTGAGTCCTTCCCTTCCTCCCTGCCTCGACAAGGCGACGATGGAGACGAGCGCTCTGCTGCGTGTGTCTGGTGCGTGAGTGACCCCTCGTGTTTTCCTTAGTGTGTCAGAACGAGGGATAGAGTGATTGAGCGAGAGTCTGTGTCCCCCCCCGTCCCCCCCCCCGGGGTTCCATCCGTCCCTTCTCCGTGAGAGTGACCCGCTCCCTTCCCTTCGTCCTCCCGGGCCCTTGACCCCTCCAAACCCATTGTGCTCACCAGCCTTTCCCTTCCCTTGTGGGGTGTGTTGTGGTTGAACAGTGGGACAGGGCACTCCAGTACCATCTGCTTGGCGCCCTATGATAGGGGCCTAATCCATTATAGGATATCAGGGCCCAAACGCTATCCTGACGGGCATCTTAACCCCACATTCTCCACTGGGAGCAGTGGTCGGAGTTGCCCGTGTCTCTCTCACGCCACAGCTTCTGCGATCTCCCATGTCTCTGGCTCCTTATCTAGCGTCGCTAGCACCTAGCACCCCCTCCCCCTCACAGTTGCTTAAAAATGTGCATAGTTGGGCAACCCTAGTGAAGGGTGAGGTGAGGCCTGGTAGACTGTCTCCCTTGAGTGCCAGAGCTCCTAAAGTTACGAAAGGGGAGGTACAGAAGGGGAGATGGTAACATCTGGGAGACAGACCAAAGACTGCAGGGCCAAGAACTATTGCTCTGGAAGGGGAACAATGGAGAGGAATGGGCTGTTGGAAGATAAGCTCTTAGTACGGTGAAGGAACTGCTGCCGGAGCCAGTGAAATGTGAGTCCAGGGTCCTGTTTCTGCAAATAACTAAGGCTCAGCTTGGCCTTCCCAGCATGGATGCCCTCATCAGGAACCAGCACCACTCATCTCAACACCAAGTGCTGCCGCCAGTCAACCACCAACATCCACTATCGGCTCCCGTGCCCCTTTGCCTGGCACCACCAGCGTTTATACAGCCACCACAAGGTGCTCCAGGACTCGATAAGCATTGGACAGGACAGGACCTCTGCTCTGTTCAAAGGGGACAGAGCAGAGCCCTTTCCCAAAATTAGAACAAGAAGAGATCCAGGAACTGGAATGGGGCCAAATAAAAACTAACCACGGGATGCATTTGGCCCCTGGGGCCTGATGTTCCCTGGCCTAACTTTTAGGGATAAAACTGTGAAATCATAAACGTGCAGAAGATGGGGAGAGGGGAGAATAGCATCTCCTGTTGGGCTGGTTCATCTTCTGGTGCTGTGTTCGCCTGGGTGATATTCCTGCTGTGGGACCTTGCCCTCTCATTGCCTTTTCTCCAGTGGCTGCCGACGCAACACACCCCAGCACCAGCCGCCGCAGAGTGGGGTGGACTGTTACCGTGGCGACCAGCAGGCAGACAGTCGAGAATCTGGCCCCGGGAGGCCCGATTAGCTGGCAGGCCGGTCCCTCCGTTTAATCAGCAGCTTAAGTGGCTGTTTTCGGTCCTATGGAATCAGCTCTCTCTCTGGGGGCCTTTTCAGGCGCGAGGGTAGTAGTGGGGTTGCGAGATGGGGCGACGAGAGTCTGCCAGTCCTCTGTGAGTAATGCCGACCCACGCTCTTGCAGCCCTGGCCGCTCTGCTCGCCCCTTGGTTTTGATCAAATGATTATCATTTCAGCCTGTTGGGCTTGTTGGAGTCGGCGCGGGGCTGCAAGGGCCCCAGGAGGGTTAGGAATCAAATATTCCCTCTCTACTCTGGCCGTGTTATTGCGAATGACAGCAAATACATTGCTCTAATCTTTTTTTATTTTGCTCGTCTACTCCGTGATGTGACCTCCCTTAACAGCTTTCAAGGCTGCACCAAGCAGAGAGCAGGCGCTGCCTGACAACCCGCTCCCAAGCAGAGTGGCCTTGGCCCCACAGATAGCCATGACACCACAGCCCTCGAAGCTTCCCCAGGTTCTGCAGCTTGGGGAAGGCTGGGCATGGACAGGTTTCTTGTCCCACCCCACCCCCTGCTCCCCAGCCTGCATATGCAGGGCTAGGACACAACGTGGAAGGATATTTTCAGTGACAACTTCCGTCCCGTGAAGCTTTGAGTCAGCTGGGCAGAACACTCATTGGAAAACTGAATGCAGGAGGCAGTGGCATTTAGGGTTTAGAACAGGGAGGGGACGGGAGCCATGATCCTGTTCTAAGCTCTGGGAAGGGAGTGGGTTAGCAGCTGTGTTCAGCAAGTGGGGCTGAACCTACCAATAGGCTTCCAGGAGGGTCTTGGGAGGGCAGGTGGGGCCTGGGCAACCCATGAGCTCTGGTGGAGCCGTGCCATGGCCCTTCCTCCCGCTTGGTCTGGCTGCCTGTCCCTTGCCGTGTCACCTCCTCCCGCTTGGTCTGGCTGCCCGTGCCACTGAGGGCTGCTGACAAGAGAAGGAAAGAAGGGGCGTGGCTTTCTGCAGCTTTCCTGCCTCTCTGGTCCTTGCCCGTTGCTGCTTCCTGCCACCTCCTGCTGGCTGGCTCCCTGCTGTGACTGGTGCTGGGATCAAGGGCCCTTTGTTTACTGCCACCTGACCCCTCCTGGTTCTGAAGTGTGGGGGGAGGAAACGTGTTGGTGGATCTTGCCCACAAAAAAGCACTGGGTTAGAGTGAAGAGGGAGAGGGTGGCTGGGAGCTTGGAGGCCTGGATTCTCTTTGTAGCTCTGCCCCTCTTAAACTCTGCTGATTACTGCCTGAACCTCACTCTTGGATTCTTCCTTCTCCTCCTTGGCATGTGATGTCACCCATTACATCAGTGATGGTGCTACCCCCTACCTCTCCTCTCCAGGCACCATATGAATCGCAAAGGGGGTCCTCATCTTGGAGAGGCTGGACTGGCTCCGTTGCAACCCCCTTGTTCTGGGTTCTGATAAAACAATCTCTCTCTTTCCTTCACTCCTCCCCAAATCCTGTCAGATTCCATGCACTATAAACACAGAGGAAGGACTCAGAAACCCAAATAGGAGCTAAACCTCTGAAAGGAGCCATCCTCTTCCTTTCCCAGCATCTTTTCCTCCTCCTCACAGCTCCCAAAAGGCAGGGAGAGAAAACAAATGGACCAGCCTGTTGATGCCACCGGCATGGAGGCCTTGGAAGAGTCTGTGTGTGTGTGTGTGTGTGTGTGTGTGTGAGGTGGGGGAGACATCTAGTAATGGACAGATTTTTAACTCTCTCCTTGTGCTCCAGGTATAGATACCAAGCTATGGCAATAAAATAGGTTAGACAGAACTAAGGCCGTACATTCAGGCTTCAATAAAACACACAAAAGAAGACCTTTTCAGGTTTCATATCTGAAACACAAATACGTGGGCTTGTGTATTCAGGGTATGAGTGAAGCCAACATTTCCTTGAGAATGCATCTGAGGTTTCAAACTGGGCCCCCACAAAGTGTAGCAATTTTAAAGGAACGCTTATGAAAAATACATGTTGCAGGGCCTGCATCGGTGCCAAAATCTACATAGGTGGCAACCCTAAGCACACATCCATCTTGCTCTCTGACTCGGCTTAACTGCCTGTGTGGGGAGCTTGTATTGAGCGCCCCCACCTGCAGGGACCACTGGGGTCTCAGAACTGCAAGCTCCAGCACGGCAGCCTGTCCCAGCCCAGTGAAAGCCACCCACCCACATTCCCCCTCCCCAAGCCAGCAACTTCCCCTGAACCTAGTTCCATGCCCCATTCCCTTTTCCCCAAACCAGCAAGCCGGATCCATCCTCAGCTCCCCAAGCTAACAATCTCCTTGCCAAGCCAGACGTATTCTCTACCCTCCCTCAAACCAGCATCCCCCCCCCCCTTTTAAATTGGAAGCAGACTTAGCAGCAGTTTTAACTGCATTTTTCTTCTTCTCTTATGGACCTTTCAAACTGGCAGAACCTCACTGAACTTCTTCATCAAAATAACCCATACACGGGGACCCATATTATTGTGTTTTCCACATTGACGACAACGGGGTAAATGCAGTGAATGTGGGCAAAAACACAAACACAGATAAATACAAATACATGACCCTGCGCACACCCCTAGGTAGAACTGTAGGTTTGACAGGGAGTTTAGGAGATTTTCTAGATTGTCTTCTCTGCCCTTGACTCTGAAGCAGGAAGAATTATATACCAAAGCCACCCTTGACAAATTATTTATCAAACCTGTTTTTTAAAATTCCTAGTGACGGGGACTTTCCAGCAAAGCTGACCTTAGATTTTACAGGGCCCAAGGCAAAAATAAAATGCAGGGACCTTATGACCCTGTCCTCCATAGCCACAACCCGTTAGCAATTGGCAGTCTGGCGTTTGCTTACAAAAACATAGAAGGGTCGTACATTTTCACATACATGCTTGTACTAGGGATGAAAATCAGAATCGTATCAAAATCTGAATTGGTTTAATCATCAAAATCGGAACGTATTTTTTTCCCCATTGACTTCAATGGGAAAATTTCCCATTGAAGTCAACGGGAAACCGAACCTATTCAGTTCAATGGGCCATTCATCATTCTAAGCCACAATCCTAGAATGATTAATGGGGCAAAGAAGAGCCCAGCAAATTGCAACAGCGGAGAGGGGAAAACGAGCAAGAATGCACCCCTGAATGAATCCGATCCAATGAAAACCGTGGGGATCGGATGAATCCGAGTCTGATTTTTCCCATCCCCTAGTTTGTACACACGCTGGCTTTGCCATGCACCCAAGCGCTCTCTCCCCCTTTCATACACACACATTTGGGGGGGGGGGGTTTTCAAGAATTGATGATTTACTGAAAGTGGGGGATGAGGGGACAGGGCCACCCTGGGAGCTGAGAGTTGCAGGCAGGGAGAGGGCCCCACGGAAATAACCCATCCTGGGGCCTTGGGAGAGCTGGATCTGAGGCTACCAGGACTGGCCTCTCTGTGGGGCCTCCATTGTCCGCGCTGGGCCCAGACCGTGGTCCCCGCTGACCCTGCTTAACGTTGGTCCTGTTCCACAGCTTCCCTTGCAACATGATCCTCTGCCCAGCTATTCTTAATAGTTACACATTTTGAGCCTAAATCTTTCTTTGTATAATTTAAGCCGGTTCCTCCTTGTGCTGCCCTCAGTGGCCCACAGAGAACGATTGATCTCCAGCCTCCTTGTAAACATCTTTTACATACTGGCAAAGGGTTATCAGGTTACCCTCTGTCCCACATCACTCTCTCCTCAAGACTAAACACTCCCTCTTCCTTCAGACGGCATTATCCTCTTTGTGGGGCCTGGGCAGCACTGGCTGTGGATATGGGGCAGCAATGAAGGAGCAAGGACGTGGCAGGCCTGGGAAATTATGGCCCCTCCTTAAGGGTAAG
>QEPC01008474.1:3729350-3758064 GCA_003113815.1 Sphenodon punctatus
GAGTTCAATTGGTTGGTTGTGTCTTTGGATTAGGGGGTTCCCTTGGCTGGGCCCAGGGTTTGTGGGGCAGGAGTGGTTTATAGTGCGTGGGGGTGTTTATGGGGCAGGGGGATTAAATTGGCTGGGAGAGTCTGGGGGTGAGTTTATAATAGAGAGTGGTGTCTGTGGGGTGGGTAGTTCACTGAAATGTGGGGGGGGGATTTGGGTGGGGGGCGAGTAGTGTTTGGGGTCTGGAGTGGGGGTGTCTATAGTGGAGGGTGAGTAGGGTGGTTCCCTGGGCTGGGGGAGTTGGTGGGGTGGGGGTGTCTGAGGGATGATGATGATGATAGGGGTCTGGGAGTCAATTAGGGAGGTTCTTTTCTGGATGACTGGCTGTCGGGGGCTTCCTCCGTCTGGCTGCTGATGGGATTGGGGGAGCCCCCTGAGGCTAGTTGGGGAGGGGTGGGGAGGGCCCCAGTCTTGAGGGGTTGGGGGCACTGGACTCAAATCCAGTGGGAGGGGGCCCAGGCAGATGGTCGACCTCTGCCCGCAAACAGCACAGCAAAAACCCTTCCCGAGTCACTACCCTGGGGACATCAGCTGCTAATGGCAGCAGGTTTCCCTGCCCGTGTCACCTGGAGATTCATTCATTCATTCCTCAGGCCCCTATCGCCCTGGTGTCTGAGCCCTAGGGGCAGGAAACCCTAGAGGTCGGTGGATGATTGGTTTCTAGGAACCATAGGCTTGAGCGTGCTTCATCTTGAGTATTTTTGGATGCGTCGTTAACCCAAGGGGTCACTTGCAGAAAATCTTGCAGTGAAACCTATCATGGTGCATTGTTAGACCTTCTTTCTGTCCAGGACTGACATTGCATAGTACACAGGTCCTAAAACATCTAGCTTTTCCAGCCAGATGCCAATAGCTTTTTCAGATAATTCCTTTGCCAAGGCACTCTGGGTCTATGACATAAACTTATGATGATGATTTAGTACTTTTAGATCTTGTACACTTGAAGAGATAGTTATAATCTGTAAGCAGCATTATCTATTTTGACTTTGCTGAAGAGAATTGCTCAGTGGTTGCTAAGGTCTGGTAGTATTTTGTCTGAAGGATGTGAATTATCTTGAAATGAGCTTGAACAGGGCTGAATATTTAATTTTGACCCCTTAGCAGGAATCTGCTGCTCTCTTTTAGCTTATCTGTGATCTTTATTGTCTTATGCTTATCTATACATTTGTCAACTCAGTAAATACCATATGTTTGGAGAATGGCTGTTTGCTGATGTAAAAACCTTGTCTATAATTCCTTTAGAGAACTTACTAAAACGTTCTTCTCTGCCATCTGTCTTTCTTTCATCACCTTTGTATTGGCTATTGTAATGCAAAAGAGTGGGGTGGCTTCTTTTATTCTTTTATAAACCTGACTACTTAGAATTTACCTCTAGAAAGTAGCCTGGAAAACATAGCTTTTATACAGTTGGTGCCCCACCACCAGCTGTATTGTAAGGCCTGCTGATTCTATGCAGCACCATAAAAATCCGCTTGCCTCTGGAGAGTGTCCTACTTGAGCTGGTGAGCAGATTTTGACAATCCTGGGTCGCCTCCCAGATGAAAGATCCTGGCAAGTAGCTTATTTTTGCGTGGTTAGTTGAATGTGCAAATACATTTACAACTCTGCTTATGAGACTTGTAAGACTTATGAAGTCAAGGACCTTTAGCAGTTGTGGAAATGCTCCCTTAACACTCTTGGTTGTATGGAAGCTAGAAGAAACAGCTCAGTTTTGTAACAACTAACTGACTTCCTTATGCAGTTACGTTGGACCACCATACAGTCAGACTTGGAAGCTTACCATATTTTTTCATACTGCCAGTTTTATTTGTGGGAATCTGCTTCACCTAGTTCTCTCCTGTTGTCTTTTGAGGGACTGCTCCTGCAAAACATATGTAGCAAGACGTGATCTAGGCTACTGTATATACTAGGGCTCTGGTTATGATGAAATGAGTGCCTCTGCTCACCAGCCGACTTCCAGAGAAATGCTGTAAGAGTTGCTGGTATCTCTCTATGGTGGGAGATACTCGGAAGCAAGCATGCTAAGGTGTTCGTGTATCAAGACATCCTCTGATCCCACCTGGAAGTTGATGTGACATTCTTGTTGGTGTTGCCTCCAGAAATCCAAAGTGGCTAAGGAAGACATTCCTAGACAGCTAGGAATTCCTGGCACTAATTGGTTGAGGCAATGAATTTGAATTGCAAGAACACTCCCTTATGAGTAGACACAAATCTTATGTAATCCGTGGAATGTGGAGACTGATTCCCAGGGCTGTTGGAACGTGGAGGTGGATGCCTAGGGCTCTGGTAGGTTGGTTTGGCAGCACTTGCCTGTCACGTTGAGGTAGCAATAAATGACACCACTGTAGTAAAATAAGTATGCAATCGCACTTAACGGAGTGGAGAAGGGGCAACCTTTCTGAATTCAATTTTCCTTCGCGAAAATGATAGCAGGGTTACTGACTCCTTCCCACTTTGGTTTCCCATAATCGTGTCTAATCCACCTAGCCACATAGATTGTGACATACATATCTGTATTTCTGATCATTGAGCTGGTTAGCCTGCTTGAATGCTTAAGCATAGGTTCCAATGAACAGTGTTAAAGTGAAGTAACTTACTACTCCAGTACAGTTCACAATGCATCTACAAACAATAGTTACTTTACAGTCTTCCCCCTCATGGTCAAAACAGCGTTGCCCTTTCAACTTAAACTATAGTTACTTCAATGTAAAAAGCAAAGAGTATGTACTCACTTTCAAGAATCTTTACTTCTCTTTGTACTCCTGAATGACTTTGGTTTAGAGCTCCAAATGTGTGAACAATTCAGGAGTAAAAGTGCATTAAGACTTTGAGGTCGTTGTTGGAACATGACCTGTATTCTCCTGGTGACATATGGAATTGATTAACTGGAACCCCTCATGCAGTCAGTGTTGGTATTCATGACTGGGTTTTGTGCATTTGAAGTCCTAATTAATTTAGTTTCTGATCCCCCCCAAAGCCTCAAATTGTGAGATCACAGATTACTTCTTAATAAGGCTTTCTTAGAGGGAACCATTAGCTGAACATCTCAGTTAAAATAAAACAATTAGGCAGAAGGGTCATTTAAACTGTTTAAAGAAGTGAGAGGTGTAAATGTTGGTCACTAATACTGAAATAAGACGGGAATGAAGCAGGGCAGCTGTAGCATGGTGCAGAGAATTCTTTCAAGTGAAGGCTTATTCCATGACACATCAGCAGGTCCTTAAGAGAACCTAAGATTTTTCTATGCTGAACAGGAACCAAAGCTTTTTTGCTCAGAAATCTTTGTATGATATGCTTTTTAAATGTTCCTCTCTGCCCTTCCTGCTGTGAAGGTGGTGTATTGTCTGGCACATATACCAGGATGTGGTACAATGTAATCAGCCTCTACTTGCTATTAATTTATTAGCCATAGTCCCCACACACATTCCAGCAGAAACCTGCATTAGAGAAGTAATTTCTGGTCTGCTGAGCTAGTGATTTTTTTTCTGTTCCTTAATCACTTGCTGTGATGTCATTGGTGCTGCTGGTCAGAAAATATGCTGACCATGCCCAGCGTTTTAAAAGCTATTTATGTACCTATTTATTTATTTATTTTGAGAAACTTTTATCCTGCTCCTTCCTGCTCACATGTTAGCTTGGGGTGGCTCACAACCAAGATAATACAATATAAAAACAGTTTAAAAATTTAAAACACAGATACAATTTATAAAACTACCAGAAGCACAACCAATTCCCATCCTCCCCGACTCCCTCCCCAAAGGCCTGGCAGAACAGCCAGGTCTTGCACTGTCTCCAGAAAGAGGGGAGGTCTGGGGCTAGACAGGCCTCCGTTAGGAGGGAATTCCACAGCCTAGGAGCAGCCACTGAGAATGCCCTCACAATGGTTGCCACCCAGGGGACCTTGAGTCGGGTGTCCACAGCCTTTGCAAAAGGAGCAGCTTTTTTTTATTTTTAAAAATGAAGTGAGATCCAAATGTGTTCAGAGATCTCACAAGAATAATGCTGCTGTGTTCGTCCTATGTATTGTCTGAATGGTGAAAGTATTACCAGTGCCAGTTTGCAAGCTTGATTTGCTATTGCAAGCTTGATTTGAAACAATACTTTTTACCCTCCAAATAATTTGGCAAGGAATCTGGATTGTGACTTGTTTGAATGTGAACCTTCATAGCCTATCGTACACATTCCTAAAAGCATCAGTGGGAGATGCTGGTGCCTTTTTGTACAAAGAGGTCTTGGCCATGTTCACATTTCTCGAAAGATCCTTTATTTACCAGACCAGGGGCGGATTCCGACGTGCATTTAAATCGCACAGAATCCTCGGCGGCATAGTGCTATTTAAAAAACCCCGCACTTCCGGGCTGGAGTGAATGCGCTGAGCACGCACATTTCCACCTAGCCCGAATTTTTGGAGCATGGTTTGAAAAGCTGCTCGGAGCAACTTTTCAATCCGCACTCCAAACATTCGGGTTAAGTGGAAATGTGCACGCTCAGCACATTCACACCAGCCCGGAAGTGCGGGTTTTTTTAAATCGCACTGTGCCGCCGAGGATTCTGTGCGATTTAAATGCACGTCGGAATCCGCCCTAAGGTGAGAAATTCGTGGGTCAGTGCAGCAGCTGGATTACTCAATATTTTTGTGTTTGGCTGTAAATGGCAATGCCCAGATGTTATGCTATTGACCTTTGAGCTACAGAGCGGTTCAAGGCTGGCAATGAATCTCTCTGAGAGGAGCAGGGTAATCTCTCAACATTTTGTTTTTTTGGCAGGAAGATGGAGACAGCAGTTATGAACTTACGGAATCTGTTTGACCAGCTTGTGCGCCAGGCAGAATTTCTGAATGAAGGCAGTGAATATCGTAAGTCATGTCACTGTGTGAACTTGCTTGCTGCGCTTTGCATATATGGATACAAGCAGCCCCTACCATGTTCAGAATTCACTGAATCAGAGAGCTCGGGGATAGCTTTGTGGGGAGTCAGTGGATTCTTAGGGTGCAAATCAGTTACTTGTTTCAATCTGGAAGCTGTGTTTTGGAAGGATGTCTAATGCTGTAGCAAACTGACATGTGGAACTTCAGAGATGGTCTATATAGTATCTAAGCAGCTATGGTGAGGATGTATAGGTTTTTAAAAAAAAACCCTGTGCTGAAGTGGATAAAGAGCTGATTCTTCTAGCACTTGCCTTGGGGATGTGAAGTTCCTTTGGCATGTGCTGTTGCAGGTCTAGAAGGGCCATAGGGAAGTCTGTTATCTGGGTCTAACAACTTCCATAAATAGCAGGGGGAAAAACTCTGGCTGGAGGCAAACTTGTGCAATCTGCTCTGGCTGTAACTTAGTGGGGTGGAATGTTTTTCTATTCCCTTAAGGGCAATGTTAAACAGCTAAAGCAAATTGGCTTTTTTACTTTCAAATCAATATTTGTATAATTATCTAGCTGAATGGAGTTGTAGGACCAGACATCTGTAATACTAAACTACATCTACTGGAGCGTATTACAGCAGTTACATTTAAGTTTTCTGTTGAATGTCTTTCTGGTGGTTTACTCTGTGATTATGAAGTAGTCTGTGCTCAAGTTAATTATAGCTGTTGCTCCATCCTGGTGTATGACAACTGATGGCAGGATGGTCTTAACCTGTTCTAGGGATAGTGTCTGAAGCCAGATTCATGACTAGTTTTACACAGAAATAACAGATTCTGCTCACTAGACTGAGTGGCCAGTCAATTAGGAATCTTTGACTCTGGAATGAAGAACTTGTTCTGAAGCCTGGTGCCGTTTGGGTGGGGTAAACAGCATATGTCCAGGCTCTTTTGCAGATGTTCTCTTCAGCTGCTTATGCCAATTTTGCCTTCATATAAACAGTATCTAAATGTGATGGGAGGGCTTCTTCCTGCATAAGTGGAAATAGGTGTGTCCTCTCCCCAGAGTTTATCCAGCTAGCTAAGAGCTTTGAAGAGTTTCGCAAGAAGTGGCAGAAAGCTGAATATGAGTTGGCCAGGACCAAAGATCTTCTGATGAAAACAGAAACGGAGCGTAGTGCTCTGGATGTGAAGTTGAAACATGCCCGCAATCAGGTGGATGTGGAAATCAAGCGAAGACAGCGAGCTGAAGTGGACTGCGAGAAGCTGGTGGGTCTCATGTTACCTAGAAGGTGGCTCTTTTATGGTCTTGGTGAAATATGTTTACCTTAAATGAACGTTTGTTTTGTAGAGAAGTGCAATCAGAGAAGGATTGAAGATATTACAGTAGAGGCTGCCTATATATGTGCTGGCACAAAAATGTTAATTCCTGTGCTGTGTTCAGTGTCTGAGCACATCTTAGCCTGTCCATTTATCAAAACAGAAGAGTCCCAAGAGCCCAAGGATTGGTGCATGAGGCATCTTCACCTGATGAGAAAGTTCAGTGTTGAAGCAACATAGAAGAACCGAGTACAACTCACTCAAATACTGAGTTGGAGAGGCTATGCGTAGTTCCGAAGTTAAAAGTAGGGCTTGTAGGAGCTCCGTTCTGTGTGTAGTCTTAGGTAGAGAATGGATCATTGAATTAAAATGTTCTCCCCATGCTGCCACATCAAAGGCAGAAGTGTTGAACCGAGAATAGTGCAAAAGCCAGGGTGCTCGTGAATAAATTTTGACTGAGACTTCTGCCGGCATTGGCTTTCCAGCTCTCCAAGTTTCAGGACCATACTTTAGTTCTTTATCACTGTGCCATTAGAGGATGTTGGCAGATCTCTAGTATAGGGTTAAACTCCCCTCCATGCCGTGTTTGGAAGATGCCTTGTTGGCTTCCGGACCAGCAAACTGGTCTCTTGTTTCAAGAAATTTTATTTTGGTTACTGTATAGCTTTCTTGTCTGAAAGCTATGATTTCATCTATCACATTTTTGTAGTCTACTTAAGTGCTACCTCTTTATGTTCTTTAATATGCTGCTGGTGTAGCAGTCTTCCTTGGAGTCTAACTGAATAATGCTGTATGATAGGCTGTCTGTTCCATAAATCTGAAGTGACTCTACTTCTGATGTTTCCTATCTTGTAGGAGCGACAGATCCAGCTGATTAGAGAGCTGCTCATGTGTGATTCAGCGGGCAGTATTCATCTAAGTGAAGAACAGAAATCTGCCCTGGCTTTCCTTAACAAGCCTCGCACTTCCGCTGGGGGTTCTGGAAACAAAAGGTAGGCAAGGGCAATAGCAACAATACTGCAGACAGGTGTTTAAGCTCCTGTACAGCAGGTCCTTAAATATGCAAGTATCTCCAACAAGAGCAAGGAGACTACCTCAAAGCTATCTGTTTTTTCATATAATTGTTCTGGAATATCTCCTACAGCCCTGCCAGGAGAAGATACGTTCAAAGACCTGAAATTTAATCATCCTTATTGAAATCTCTAAGAATAGCACATTCCCCCCTGAACCCAATCATTCTTGAGGCTTTTTTTTCTTTCAATCAGAGGGTCAGAAACAATTGTCTGAAAATAAAGTCTTCAGATCTGCAGAAAATTGATAACCAGCTGCTAGCTCTTAGCTGCAGAGGCTGAGGACCACCATTCAGGGGAGTAGGATTGCTTGCTGCTAGGATTTTTGCAGTGCCGGTGAGGAATGAAAAGCACAGGCCAATGCATCTTTGTTCAGAACACTCCTTTTCTCTGAAAAAAGAATCTGTCCTTGGCTTCCGTTACGTCTATAGCCCCATCACTTGTAAAAGACTTTTCTTTAATGTAGCTCTGCTAAACTACATGTCAATAACGCAGACTGCACATCAATAATAAACCTGAAGGTGGGAAATGCTACTTTCAGCCACTGGCCTGATTCTAAAGAGGGATTGTGTTTCTCATTGTTTTGGCAAGGATTTTTTGAGGTGAATCCAAGCAGGGAGGACTCCTTGAGGACGACTAAATGAAAGCCCCTGTATTATGTTTATCAGCCGTCAGACAAGTAAACCTGTTAGGATGTGTAAGAAATGGCAGAGAAAACACTAAATATTACAGTGCTGTTATACATCAGTTGTGTGGCCTCACTGGGAGTGCTATAATTGGTTCTGGATAGTGAGGCTTAAAGAACATAAAAACAGGGCATTTAGAGAGATGTGACTGAAGCAATTAGTGGGATGGGAAAATCTTTACATCTCTTGAGGAGCTGCTGGTTTGCTTAGGGAAGTGCTGAGATGGTAGAGAGTAAACTGGGCATTGTTGTGTTTTTCTTCATTTAATTGAGGATGCTGAACAAAATGTAAAGGCGGCAACCTTTACCAACAGCAGAGAGAAGCTTTATTTGGGGGTGATGGTGGTTTGCATTCTTCAAAGGGGGAAAGTCTTGCATTCCCCCAAATGCTCATTTGCTGAACATGGTTCATATGGCAAGGATTTGGCTGCCCCTGGTACATCACAAATGACAGTGTAGCTATAAATCAGGTGAGCTCAACTTTATTCCTCCCAAGGGCTGGACTATTTGATTCAGGCCCTGCCCCTAATTTGCATGGCTCCCAGGGCCAACTCAAGGTGAACCCACAGCAAACTTACTATTTAAATGGCAATGGGGGGGAAAGGGGAGAGAGATCCTTTCACAAAGAGGGAGAAGCTGGCACCTAGATTGCCTCGCACTCAAAGTCAGAAATACTTCCCTTGTTCCTGATTCGGAGGCTGCAGCTAGTGCAGAATGCGGCGGCTCGTCTTCTGACGGGGACGGGCCGTCGGGAGCATATTACACCTGTGCTCCGAGCTCTGCACTGGTTGCCGATAGCGTGCTGAGCCAGGTTCAAGGTTTTTGTGTTGATCTATAAAGCCCTTTACGGTCTGGGCCCCTCGTACCTCAGGGACCGCCTCGCCCTCTGCACCCCAGAGCGGCTCCTTCGGCCTGCTGGGGGTACCTTCTTGGAGGTCCCCCGTGTTAAGCGGGGGGCCACAATGGAGAGGGCATTTTCGGTGGCCGCGCCTTTGGAACTCTCTTCTGGAGGAAGCTCGCCTGGTGCCCAGCCTTTTGACATTCCGGCGAAGTTGCAAAACCTGACTGTTCGCCCAGGCCTTTTGGGAAGGTGGGGTAAGGTTTTTTTAGCCTCCCACCTTATTTATTTATTGTTTGTTTGTTAGCCCTGTTTTAATGATTGTATGTTTATTTATGGTTTTAAATTGTTTTTATGTATGCTGCTTTTATTGTTGGAAGCTGCCCCGGGCTGCTTGCAGGAGGGGCGGGTTACACATGTATAAAATAAATAAATAAATAAATAAATAAGTAAATAAATAGGAAACAGGAGGCTGAGCAGTGCCTGCTACTGCATACAATGCTGTCAGCTCACATCCAGGGGAGCAAAATGGGGGTGGGTATAGAGGACAACCCCTTTGTGGGGTCTAGCGGCAGCCCCCTCAATTTCCACCCTCACAATCCGTCATAGGGCCTAAAATTCAGGGGACAGATTCCTTCCATCTGTCCCCCCTTGCCCTCCTGAGGAAGTACTGTCCTCACTTTAGGCTGTTGTCACTCTGGCTCCCGGATCTCTTGTACCCCGTTCCCATCCCCATCTGGGCCTTCCCTGCCTGGTACCTGTAGCACGCCAGTAAGGCAGGACCCTCCAGAGGCACAAGGCGAGAAGGAAGTGCCTAGCAGCTGCTTTGCTGGGAGCTGGGCTGCTGCCGCTGCCCAGGTCAGCCTGGATGTGGGCGCTCTGGGCACTTCTTCTGCTTCCTGCCTCCCCCACAACCCACCTCCCCCACTGCACCGAGTGTGCCCGCATCCAGGCTGACTCAGGCAGCAGTGGGAGCTGCTGCCAGCTCCACCCACCAGCGCAGGCAAAAGCCGCTGCGGGCCGCACACGATGAACAGAGGCCTGTTTGAAAGCCAGCCTCACGAAATATATCGGTGGGGTGCATGCGGCCCCCGGGCTGCACGTTGTGTAGCCCTGCTGTAAATAAATCTGTGCTGCTATTAATGCTTCACTTACAGCAGCAAGGTCTTGCCAGTGTTTCAGACTAGAATACATAACAGTGATCTAAACCAATAACCTTGCTCTGGAAGTCTGAAATAGAGGTCTGAAGATAGTCTGCAAGCTAATGATTTTATTTTCCTTTAGACTGTCGACAATAGATGAATCTGGTTCGATTCTCTCGGATATCAGCTTTGACAAAACGGACGAGTCACTGGTAGTGTATCCCCACTGCTCATATTGCGTTTTCAACAGCTTTGTGTCTTTGAATATCATCTGTGCTGCACTGGAAAATACTGCTGTGTGTGTAAGGTGGTGGTTGTGTGTTGCCTACTAAATGAATGAATTATTCTGAAACTTTTCCACTAAACGTCTATGATGTACTGTGTACATAATACCAAATCGGTGTTCTGCATACTAACAGGCTCTCAAGTGAAGGAAATTGAAAAGGGAGGTTGAATGAATGACCTAGCCTATGTTGGTAGAATTCTGTGAGACGCTAATCTGATGCCTTGTCATATCCCTAGGACTGGGATTCCACAGTTGTGAGGACTATCAGACTGAAGAAAAGAGAGAAAAGGGTATGGTTTTTTTATTCTTTATTAGTGGCACTCTGAGGGCACCACAGGTGCTGTTGTGCCATGGGGATTGGACCTTGAGCTGGTTGGTGCTCAGCATCCAGCAAATTAGATTGCATTGTGCCCTTCAACAGGAGTAAGAAAATGCTTGCTGGTGACTTGGTTCATAATGCTAGAATACATAGCATACTATTCAAATTCATAATGCCTTACATCTAGCCTTTATTACTTTAAATTTAGGCTTAGGTTTTGGATAAAAGTTCCAGAACTTGGAACTTTCATGTGTCAGCTGGAGATTGAAGTAGAATTCCCATGTTTCATACCACTTTGGTGGTCTGTAGCATGCAGTGGAAAGGTACTTTGAATGAAATTTATTTCATGTATACTAGGCCAAAGACAAAGGGAGAAAATCAAAGCTAGACATTGCCAGCATAATTGGGTTCATGATTTGTCCTGCTTTTACTTCAGTTAGTGTGGGAATGGGCTGGGAAGAACTTCCATGATCTCCGAAGCAATGATACTTAGAGGGAGATGTTGAGGCATTTGGGTTGGCCAGCAAAACCCTGAAGATCAGCATTGCTGGTCAGTGAAGCTCATCTGTTGTATGGATTCTTCTGCCCTGGGAGTACAGAGGCTATACTGGAATTTAAACCAATCCTTGAAGGTTAGGTTGGGAGGTCAGAAGTTTAATGTATATTTTCTTCATAGCGTTCATCCAGGCAGTTCATAGAAGGCCCACCTGGTCCTTCAAAGAAAACACGTTCAGTTGGCTCCGCAGTGGATCAGGTAGGCAGTTCCACTGAGAATCAGATTGGTTTGTGCCTGTCTGAGGCAGCTGTGTTTGTACAATGTGATTGTGCTTGTTAACTAGAAAGAGCTCTTGCAGACAGTGTTCAGTTAATTTCCAAAACACTATTGTTTTGGAATAAACGCATAAACGTCCCTCTTGCCACCCTGGAATCTGACATGGGATTAGTCCAGCTACTGGACTAATGCAATGTGGGAAGTGTCCTGCTAGGACCCATTGGACTGCTTAAATTGATTTAGAATGGACTTTTTGTCTCTTGCTAGATCCTTTCTTTTTGGGGGTCAAGGCTTTCGTTCCACATGGTGTGCCTAGCAGGTACATAAGGCTCAGGCTGGGTTACAGCTTTCTCGTGAAGCTGGAAGATGCGGCTTGTCCTCTTGCTTAACTATTGCCATTGCTAATCTTTCAAACATCTCGTTTCAGGGAAATGAGTCTATAGTTGCAAAAACAACTCTTACGGTCCCAGGTGATGGGGGTCCAATTGAAGCCATCTCTACTATTGAGACCATACCTTATGTCAGAAACCAGAGAAAAACAGGTGAGCAAGTCCACAGGCACGTTCAGAGTCCTGTGGACTGACCTGGCTTCACACTTGAAATGCTGATAGCTTGTCACCACACTCCTGCGTGCTTGTTCTGCCTGCAACTCTGCAGACACTAATGGAAATTAGGATGATTGCTATGTTGGAAAGTTGAATGTTTCTGAAAGAGGTTGGGCGCTTTCATGGGTCTTGCTGGCTACTAGGGGAAACTTGACCAATGATGGAAACAAATGACATTAGCTACTTGTTGGGAGTTTAATGTTACAGATAAAATAACTTGGTGGGTAGCCAGTTGCACTGAGCTGTCGGGGGGGAGGAGGAGGAGAAGAAAGGGTTAGTTGGAGGCTGTGGCTGGGAACCGACCAGGTTTTATCTCCTCTCTTCTTCATGCAGCTGGAGACTTCTCCCAAGCTGGTTCCCCAGGTCTCTCTCCCACTGCTACCCTGGTGGCAGCAGTAGCACAGGACAGGCTCAGACTTCTCCTGAGCTGGTTTCCTCTTCTCTGCTTATGCATAGCTGTGGCGCGATCCCCTTTCAGACCTCGCCACAACTACGTACAAGTAACTTACACCCATGGTGGGCCCTCTATCACCTGGGCCATGCCATGAGTGGAGGTAACGGCTACATAGCTGCTATTATCTCAAATCCTACCGCCTAACAAACTTGATGGTACCCACTTGTGGTGGTCATCTACAGTTGGTAAGAACTTGTTTGCATTGCGATGTCCAACTTCATAATGAATAAACCAGAGACTTGCTTTGCCAAATAAAACGGGTTTAGTCAAGGCTAGCACTGGAGAGGATGGACTAAGGAAGAGGGCAGCTTTGTTCTGAAACACGTAGTGGTCCTACTCATTTCATCCTTTCTCCTGTAATCCTCACTATTCCTGTGCTCCTCTTACCCCATCTCCTGGTTAGCAGCTCTACAGCCCTGGAACAGTGACTCGAGCCTGGGCAGCAGGCAGCTGGAAACTAAATCGGAAACTGATGGCTCTAGCACTCCTCAGAGCAATGGCGGGATGAGGCTACATGATTTTGTCTCTAAAACGGTAAGCATGTAGGCAGTAGTTCATCCAGCAGCTTTTTTTTTCAGCTCTTCTGATTGTGTGTGAGTCCTAGAAGTGATTTTATTTGGACCTATTGCTATTGCTGTGAAGCATCTTGAGCGTGGAGTAGATATATGAAAATGGCTAGTTCTCATGTTGCTACAAAACTGGTTGTGTGTCCATGACTGTAAAAACAGTGAAGGCTAGCTGAGGAGCTAAAACCAGCAGCTGAGGGTTAGCTAGAAGAATCCCCAGCCCATTACTCTGCCTTACATGTCTTTGCTGCAGTGTCATTTGTGTTTTGCTATTGTCCAGCGTTTCTATGTGGCTAAACTGTGCTACTTGGTGCTTCCTTGTGGCACTAGCCATTTCTTCTCACATACTCTGTGCATTCTCACATGCAGGTTATCAAGCCAGAGTCCTGTGTTCCATGCGGAAAACGGATAAAGTTTGGGAAGCTCTCCCTAAAATGCAGAGACTGCCGGGTGGTGACTCACCCCGAGTGTCGGGACCGCTGCCCCCTGCCCTGCATCCCAACCTTAGCAGGCACTCCTGTCAGAATTGGAGAGGTACAGTGTTGAGAGGCCTCAAAGTGTCTGGATACCCAATGACAAATGGCCAGCAGGTGAACTAGAGAAGGTTGCCTAGGACCTCCAGAGCCTTGCTTCTCGCCTGTTGCGGTTGTGTAGATGGTCTATCTGATACAGCTCCAGTTTAGCTATGGGCAGGAATGTGAGAGGGGGTTGACTTATTGTGGGTGGAGAACAGTGATGGCTCTAGAAATACCTACCTGTGAGGCAACTTATGCTACTTGCAGCAGCCTTCCCAGGAGCTGTTTTCTGTTCTTTGTGGGCCAGTGTCTTTAGGGATTCATCTGTTGTTCTGGAAGCGCTTAGCTAGCATATTTTTCTTTCTGTGGCGCTTTAAGACGTACTACAGCTCCGCTACTTCTGTCTTGAGCAGCCTACTTTTCCTGGATCCTTCCCTGCTACCTCTTAAAGTAATAGCCCTTCTGTCTGACCCAGAAAACTGAGTTAAGTTGAAGAATTTCTAGTGTGCCTATGAACCTAGATAGCAGAATTCTGGTGATGAGTTGAATAGGTGATGCTACCCTCATGTATCATGTCTGCTGCATGGTTCATTGACCTGAGAAGCAGGGATCCTGTGACTGGAATTTTAGCATATGATAAAACATGGTTCAGTTTGTTAGACTTGGCTCTTAGGGAGCACAAGGATAGTGTGTGTGCACAATTCTGGGTAGGTTACTACCAAGCTGTCTGCTAAACTGCCTGGTATAGGAGCAGGGAGGACACAGACAATACCAGCATTTGTGGCTGTGCAATGTTACCACTAAATTTTCAATTGAAAGTTACTTGAATTATGTCAACGCCCTAAAGTTCTGCAAATGTCAGCACTGCAAAATCACTGGTTCTTTTCTTTCAGGGAGCCCTGGTAGACTTTGTGCCTCGGACTGCTCCAATGATTCCCTCCATTATAGTTCATTGTGTGAATGAGATTGAGCAGCGAGGGTTGCATGAGGTAAGGATCAACAGAACAGATGGGACACTAAGAGTGCAACTGATCATGTCTGTGGGCAAGGAGATGGAGGCTACTGAAGGATCTAGGCATTGCATTTTCAAGGTGCTTGCTTGTGCAGATGATAGCGTGACTGAACAATATTGCTTTCCTAACAGACAGGCCTCTACCGAATTTCTGGCTGTGATCGCACAATAAAAGAGCTAAAGGAGAAATTCCTTCGAGGGAAGACCGTGCCTCTGCTCAGCAAAGTGGACGATATCCACGCCATTTGTGGCCTCCTGAAAGATTTTCTCCGTAACCTCAAGGAGCCCCTTCTCACCTTCCGACTAAACAAGACCTTCATGGAGACAACAGGTGAGGGTGAAATGCATACACAGCTGCATCTCTAGTTTGTAAGCTCCTTGGGGCAGGAGCCTGCCTCTAATTAATGATCGTACAGCACCAGGTGCATTCTTGATGCTATATAAACAATAATATGCTCTCCAAAGCACTAGAGATTATTTGCGTAGAGCCATGTGAGCTGGCTAAGCTGCTTCCTTCTGTTGAGTAGCTTCTGGAACTGTCTGCCTGATAGTTAAGTTGTTACCTGATAAGTTCCTAAGCACTTAAACTGTCTTGCCCTGCTACCCTGCTTCTGTGTGGTTGATTAAGCAGGCTGCCACAATTAGATGGATATTCTGCAGATTTCATCTTTCTAAACTAATTATAAATTGTCTGTTCTCAATTTTCTAGGATCAAAAAAGGTTTGGTTTGAGAGGTGTTAAGGCTCTTACAAATTCAATCATGCTTCCAAAAGCATAGGAATTGTAAGTTAAGGCTCCTGCTTTGCATACCATGTAAGCAGTAAAGATTTAGTCTCGCATATTGTGCTCACTTAAACTTTGCCTTGGCTTTTCAGCCCCAATTCTTTTCCTCTGCAGGTTGGGGGCAACACTGAAGCTGGGGATAGCAAGCTCCTTCCCACCCCAGAATTATGGACTTGATTCCTATCCACTGTAGCCACAATTTCCCCATCAATTATAGCTTCCCCCTCAGGCAGCAGCTGTCCCACAAACTTTGTCCCTGCCTGAATACGCACTCCTGCCTACCCTTGGCGCTGAACCTCGTGTCTCCCACCCCCACCTCCCGTATGCACCCTCTCAGCATCTGGCTGCCTGTTGACCATACATGCACTGCTCTCAACCCCTGGTTACCCCTAGTCTTGTCTCCGTTATACATTTTGTGCCTATCAACCTTCTCTCCTCCCCCTGCCCCCCCAGTACGTTGATGTCCCGTTGTCCCCAACCTAATTGAAAACATATGCAAAAAGTATAAGTAACCTTCACATCAAACCCTAACTATCTCCCCAAACTTTGTCTCTGAATACACCTCACCCATTTGTTGCCCAATATTACACCCCTTCCAGCACCTGTCTGCCTATTGCTGATGCATACAGTTCACCCACCCCTGCCTGCCTCCGCCTCATCCATGCATACACATCACCCATTTCTCAGCCTTATTCCTCATCAACACTTTCCCAGCATCTGACTTGCCTCACCTGATATTTTTCCCACTGCCTGTCTGCCCCAGTCTTGCCCCAGTGTACACATCCTGCATCCATCAGCCTTCTTCCTCTGAGATACAGCCACTGCAGTACTCAGCTGTCCTGTTCTTTCCAACACAAACAAAAGCATATAGGGAAAGTGGCTTCAGTGTTGCCCTTAACTTAAAGAGGAAGAGAATTATGGCTGAAAGATAATGGGTTCGTGAAACCAGTAAGTGAACACTATGCGAGACTGTACAACATCTTTACTGCGGGGAGCCTTAACGTACAATTTCATGCTTTCTGGAGCACAATTAAATCTGAGCTTGAAGTTCTCTATTAAACTGAAGGTTTTTTGGAAAGGTGAATATGCTAAATTCATCCTCCTACAACACTACCAGCTTCTTGCTCTAACCTACTATCCCCCACTCCTCCCAGAGAACCCAGGAGTCCTGGCTTTCAGCTGCCCATGCTCCTAATGCACTACCCTGCACCCCAACTCCCTTCCCCTAGAACCCAGGAGTCCTGACTCTCAGCCCCCACCCCCTCTCAGAGAACCCAGCAGTCTTGGCTCCCA
Source organism: Sphenodon punctatus (assembly GCA_003113815.1). Classification (NCBI taxonomy): domain Eukaryota; kingdom Metazoa; phylum Chordata; class Lepidosauria; order Sphenodontia; family Sphenodontidae; genus Sphenodon; species Sphenodon punctatus. The sequence continues at coordinate 3,745,912 of QEPC01008474.1, forward strand.
GCTCCCCGCAATGTGATCATCAGGGAAACCTCAAATTATTTTACAACCATAAGCCTTGTACATCACAGCTCTGATATGAGTAATATAGCTGTTTGAGACACAATACTGATATGTGGTGTGTAAACCACATGCCCAAGGGCAGGTAATAAATGGTGTTGGAGTAAGAATCCAGGATTCATCGGTTCTCTAATGCTAGTTTACCCCACTTCCTTCTTACATGGAATGTGCTGCCTGAGAAAAGCAACTGTACAGGCATCTCATTCTGTTCCCTTTGTTTTTTGAAGAAATTTTGGATGAGGACAACAGTGTTGCTGCCATGTACCAGGTGGTTGGTGAGCTTCCCCCAGCCAACAGGGACACTCTGGCTTTCCTCATGATACATCTGCAGAGGTTGGTTCAGCCAGGCTTGGGTTTGTGAAGTTAGAATGTAGAGGTGGCACTGAAATTAGTTTGTACAGACTCCCATTGGTGGGTAAGGGCAGGCAAGTTTTTACCATGAAGAGCTTTTAAATTGGGGGACGGGTCACAGATTTGGCATAATCCTGGTTTGGGGATTTTCTCTCCTGTGAAAACCATCTGCCTCTGTAACCTTCGCTCTCTTGTCTAGAGTGGCTCAGAGTCTCGACACCAGAATGGGCACTACCAACCTGGCCAAAGTCTTTGGTCCTACCATAGTTGGCCATGCTGTTCCTGATCCTGACCCAATGACACTTCTACAGGACACAAAACGGCAACCCAAGGTAGGTGGGTGGCGCGGACCCGCCAAACGTGCGATAAAAGAATCTCAAACCTATTGGGGCTAAAATACCCAGGCCTGGGTATGAGTCAGCATGTCAATGTCTCTCTCTAGGTGATGGAGCGGCTGCTGTCTCTGCCACTAGAATACTGGAGCCAGTTCATGATGGCAGAGCAGGAAAACAATGATCCCTCACATATCATTGAAAACTACAATGCCTACTCAATGCCTGGCACACCAGATGTTAAAGGTAATTCTCGCTTTTCTGTTGTGTCATGAACAAACAACTGCTAGCAACACAGTGATCCCAGTGCAACAACTAAGGCCTTTGATTTGAATAATTGCTGCAGTTGCTAATGGCTACTGACTTTCTAGCAGTGCATTTAAAACCAAGGTGATCCTTGGTTCAGTCTTCCTCCCCAGGAATAACTTTTCTTTGCTTTACTCAAGTTACCAGCTTAGGGCTACATGGTGGTGGTCAGGGTGCTCCACATACATACTGTTGTGCAGTCTGGACATTGAGACTTGCAACAGTAAAGAGTTAGCTTCATATCCAGGGCTGTGTGTGTATTTTTGTGAAGTAACTGGTTGAAGAATGAGGAGGCTGGTGGAAAGACTGTCTGGCAGTTCAACAGAGCTCATAGACAGGGATCCACGTTCACTGTGTTGTGCCCTTTACTGGTAATGGGGTGGGTGAAACGCAGTGAACACATGGGGTCCCTGTCATAGGAGACACACACGTCCCTTGCCTCAAATGTCTTGTCATGGGATGACTAGCTCTTTTGCCTAAACATGGCTCATAACTGTATAGAACGCTTTGGGTCAGTTCTGCTAGCTCTAGTGACAATCTGGCAACCCCTTGGAACAGATTGGCAGTAAATCTTGTTGCTCCCTGCCTCCCTGTGGTTATGGCTCACCTATTTGAGATGTCTGGATTTTTCTTACATCTGTTAGTTCAAGCATCTCTGCTCTTTGGTCCTGGTTTCTACTTGTCACAGATTTTTTTTAATAGACCCTGTGTCTTGTTGGATAGACAGCCCCACCCTTTCCCCAGGTAGTTTGGTTATGGTGTGGTGAGTCCTGTATTGGTGCAGGAAGCCGGATTAGATGGCCCTTGCAAGTGTTTCTTCCAACTCAGCCTCTCACTGGTGTGGGTGGAGCACAAGCTAGCCCTAGGTTCTTGGTACGAAAAATGGCTGTTAGCATCAAATGGCATTCAGTGCATGTTCTATCTTGTTCAAAGTGAGCATGCTGGGGCCCCTCACCACTCCAGAGCAACAAATGACAAAGACGCCTTCAAGCAGCTCGCTGTCCCAGAAGGTCAGGTCTACGTTCAGCAAGACTACACCCAAGTAAGTGGGGCTGGCTGACTGTGAAATAAGCTGCAGATGGAGCATTCCTTAGTTGAATGAGCATGGGATGGGGGGAGTCAAGGGGTCCTGGATCCAGTGCAAACTGTGTGTGCTCTGGACAAGATAGCTCCTGGCTAACTGAGGCTTCATGAACCAGTGATGGGGTGCAATACTTGGAAGAGCATGTCCATGCTTGATGCTTACAAAGCACTGGATGCATTGGGATGTGGGTGGCCCCAGCAGGTTGGGGATGCTGTTCCAAGTGCAGTAACCATGCATGGTCTCTGAAACCTACCCTGCTGGTCACAATGCGACCTGCTCGGTGGTCTAGCCGACCGGCCCAGCTGCTTTTGGTCTCCTATGTCTGTGGACTTGGCTTAAACTGTGAAGTCAAGTTTTACAGAGCCACTAACAGAAACTCCTGTCCTAAGCAATAGGTAAAGGCTTGCATGGGGAACGGGGCCCAACAAAGGGAAGAAGCAGGAGATGACAGCGACTGGACAAATGGCCAAACTAACAGCCTTGAGCAAGAGCATACAGGGTAGTGGAGGAGGTCCCTGCATGAGGCACATTACACACACCACCTCTTTCACTTCTCTTTCCTAGATTTGGTAGCAAAAGCAAATCTGCAACGAACCTTGGGCGTCAGGGCAACTTCTTTGCCTCTCCGATGCTTAAATGAAATGCGAGTCCTCCAGTTCAACCCCTTCTGAATGTCTACCCCCTGGGATGGGATGCACAGCGGCAATAAAGAGCGGACTCCCTCCTTGTTTGGCGCACACAGCCTTATGTATTGAACTGTATGGTATACATTTGTGTTCAGCTTAGCTGAAGGTTTTAGCGAAAGGTTTTATTGTACAGTGTATTTTAAGTCTCTATCGAGCTCTAATTCTCATCTACTATAGTGAAGTAACTGGCAGCATTCCGCTCTGCATGTTGCTGGAAACTGTATGAAGACTTTTTCGAAAAGCTCTTCCATAGGTAGAAAGCTGCCTCAATCTATTATGAGCGCCCATTAGCGTTCCATTTGCAGGCTGTGTCAGGAAAGGCTGGGATGGGTTTGTACTGGGAGTAATCCTCCCGTTTCTACAGAACAGCTTTAATCCTTTGTAGTACAAGTTCTGATCCAGTGTACAAGGACGTTGTGCATGCTGGGAGCCTACACTTGTTCTCCGTGGCTGGTCTATTTTGAGCAAACCTGGTGACTTTTTTAAAAAAAGGAACACTGGAAACCTGGTAATGTGAAAAATTGCAAACCAAGGTTCCATAGCTTGCTCACCTTGTACATCTGAAACTTGCTTGTGTGCTACCAAGCAGCACAGCCTATAAATATGGTACTGAGCGGGTTCTCTTCTGTACACAGTGGACCCTTTGCCCACTTTAACAGAAATCTACTTTGGGTTATTGAACTTCTGTTTGCCCTTTAACCTAGACACTGGTACAAAGCAGTGGGGTAAGTCTGGGGGTCCTCTCTTAACAAACAAAAACACTCTATGTAAGAGTGCTACTGTGCCCTGATACTGTTACCGTTTCCTACAACATAGTCATTCTCCAATGGTTTGAGGTGGAATAGTTCTTAATGGTATTTTCGCTTGTGGAAGCAGGATCCGTCTGAGGCAGCAGGCACAAATTTACCCAGCCCAGTACTACTAGCTAAGAGTTTTGCTTGTACTAATATCTGTAATAAGTTCATGGACAACTGTACTGACTTATTTCCAAGAATAATCAACTGTTGGTATGATGCTTCACAGTAAAACACACTTTAACATAGCTCAGGCTACGGCAGTTCTGGCTGAGTTGCGTATGGGTGTACAGGAGTGCGTTAACATCAACATTGTCCACAATAGCCTGCCAGGTCAGAGTGTGAAAACTTCACCCCAATGTTTCTGGGTGCAGTGCTAATGCTCTAGGTGTACGTCCACAGCAGGAGCTTTGTCGTTGCCATGAATGGATATTGCTCTGTCCTGCTCAATTGAACATAGCCATGAATCGAATATGAAAAAGGCAAAGACCATGATTCTAATTCTGCGGAGGCTGGAAAAAGAGCACATTCACATGCACATTAAATTAGCACCTTTTTCTTTCCCCTGTATATTAGAATGATGTGGGAAAGACTCCATATGCTTGTTTAGCAGTTATCCTGTTTACCAAGCGCATGGAGGGGCAGCCACAAGCTACCTTTACAAACACGCATTTGAAATGACCTGCATAAATCCTCTTGTCAGAATGTCAGTGTCATGTCAGTTACACAGCACCTCGCTTCCCCGGGTCTGGACTCAGCTCCCCTCCCCGGGAGCCTAGAGCCAAGGAAGCAAGGCCCCGGGCTGTGCACTTCTTACTAGCTCATCTTCCACTTTTACAAACACGCATTTGAAATGACCTGCATAAATCCTCTTGTCAGAATGTCAGTGTCATGTCAGTTACACAGCGCCTCGCTTCCCTGGGTCTGGACTCAGCTCCCCTCCCCGGGAGCCTAGAGCCAAGGAAGCAAGGCCCCGGGCTGTGCACTTCTTACTAGCTCATCTTCCACTTGCGCTAAGTCTGGTAGGACAGATCAAGTGCTTACAACAAATAACATGGGCAAGACCTTTGATAAGTGTGTGATTGAGATGACTGGGCCAGAGTTTGTTAGTGCAAAATACAATTTAGCAAGAGACTTAAACTCTAGCAACCTACCCCTTCCCTTACCCTTTTCTATCAGATGACTCGGGCTGCTTAATGAAGTTCCATGGAACAGCGGCTGTGCTTAAGTATTTCCAGTAAGTTTAGTCTATTAGTGCCAGTCCTTGGTGAGAGCAGCAGGAGCCATATCTTCTCCTCCCCTCCCCGCCCCCACGTGAGGTGGACTGTGTGTGTGTGTGTGTGTGTGTGTGTGTGTGTGTGTGCGCGCGCGCGCGCGCGTGCCTAAGCAAGAGCTCAGTTTGATGACTTTTTCAAAGGGAAACAGGAGAATGCATTCAGGCCACAGGTAAGTGGCCTATAAAACTAGCTGCAGCAGTGACAAAATCACAGGCTTTTCCCCCCCTCAAGCTGGTGTGACCCCACAGTTGAGCAGTTGCTCCATGTTAGCTTTACTAAGCAGTGCAGGGGACTACCCCCTCTTCGTTAACCGTACACTAATTCACAAAGTGTTTGATAAAATGAACTTCAGTTACTGGCCTATAGCAATCGATAACTTGTTTTAGCACCAACTCTGCTATCCACATACCCTGTTAAGCATTCTCAACCCAGTGGGGGAAAAATATACTCCTCCCCACGACACACTCATGCTGACAACAGAGATTTAAAAAGTGATTATGGCGTTAGAGGCAAAATATGTCTGACTGCTACTTTTGCAGGTCGGTCATGCTTCCACAAAAGGTGAACTGCTAGCTGTAAACTTTTCCTTTCTCAAGACACTGGATTATTAGGATTACTGCTGACACAGCTAGACAAGGGCCACATGCATACCAGGAAGAGAGCAAAGCCTTTTAGCTACTTTATGTAATTGAGGCTAAAAAAAGCCATCCACTGTAGCTTTCTAATCTCAGATTAGTGTTTTATAGCAGACTTGGATGTCTGCTCTGGGGCACAGAGAGGAGAGTCACTGATCCGGCAGTTCAAACATCAACGCTTGTTTGTTCAGAAAAGGTTTTTAGTTGGATGAGAACAAATATCAAATTCAGCACACTGGCTTTTGTTTCAACAAAGCACCATCTCTTCACAGAACTAAACTGTCTTCTTGCCTTCAATTGGGTTATTTTGTATTTACTTACTAACTAGTAATGTTTGGCATTAAACACTACTACTGCAGCAGTGATTCCAAAAGTATTACGGCCAGTTGGGACCAACATGGCAACGATAAAATCTATGGATTGCAGTGTAAGACTGAAATTTGGTGCCTGAAAAGGAATCTTCACCCTTGGAGCAATACAGCAACCAGATGCGACCTCTGGATTTCACAGGGAGTACATGGGCGTGTGATGTGTGACAAAAGTGTGCTTTGAAAAATGTTACTTTGAAAGAGATGCAACAAAAAGCAGGTGTAAGTGTGAAATGTGCTGCTAGTTTTAATCCAGAAAGTGTGGGTGCCAAGTATCTAGTCTCATAAAAAAAGTAACTAAAGCACAATTGAGCTAAAGTTTTACATAAGTAGCAAAGAACTTGGTTGCTGAGTTACAATGATAGTTACAAGTATGAAACGCTTTAGTTTCAGCCCTAAGTTGTGGCCCACAAAGCACATTTGCTCTAGAAAAGTCTTTACAAGGTAGCATTCCATAAGTGGCTCAACTCACAAAAGGCCAGAGCACAGGTGTGTTGCGCAAGTAGGCCTGGAACTCAGCATCTTTTCCCCATTGCCTCATGGCCTCTCGCTCTAGGATAGGAATCCCACTGACATAGTTCAGCAAAAACCAGACCAGCAATGGTGAGATGGCGCTGAGGTACTGCCACCCCTGCAGCACTGATGCAGCTGACGTAAAGAGCCCTGTCCACAGGAGGATCTCACCCAGGTAGTTGGGGTGGCGACTGTAAGCCCAGAGGCCACTCTGGATAAATTTTCCCTAGGGAAGGAAGAGGAAAAATCCAGTTACGTCTAAATCGGCAGGGCAGGAGCAGCCGCTAGTGGCATGTAGAAAAACAGAAACAGGGTTGAGCAGACACCTGCTTCCCCTCCCCTGTGTTGTGGAGGAGAAATGATTACTAACAACTAGAGTGAGACAGAAGAGCCTCTCTTAGGTAGCTGGCTGCAGAACAGTGACCAAGCTGAATCCTGCAGGCATGAAAAGCTAACCGTTCTGGCCTGGGGACTAGCATTTGTATTGCACACATGTCTGCAGTGCTTCACACTTTTCATCCAGCTCTCTTAGAGCAAGCTTGGGAAGTAGATCATTACCATTTTTTCAAGGTGAGAGAACAGAGGCTATTTGTGCAAGGCTATCCAGTGATTTTTGTGGCAAAGATGGAACTTGTGGCTCTCTGAGACTAGGGCTCATCAACACCTTACCCACTAGACTACATATTGGTTTTCACTTCCAGGTTCATACTTTCACTAATTTTTGATTAGGGTGAAAAGATGCAGTAATTTTTTTGACACCCCCCCCCAAGGAACTTGCTTCCTTATACCACCAACCCTATGTTATCCTGGCGTGGGTTTTGCCAATATCACCTGATAAATAATTCAGTGCTACCGGGGCGCTAAAAAAAAGTAGAAGGATCTTGATTTCAATAGGCAGCTGAAGCAGGAAGAGTGTTCATCTTCAGTAGTTCTAGCTCCCAGATGACTAATAATTACTCCTGGTTTTGCATTTCCTGGCCATCTCCCCCTGCCTGAGCAGTATTATTATAAACATTTATATAGCGCCAGCTATGCGCCTGGCGCTGTACAGAACATAGAAATAGATGTGGTCCCTGCCTGTGGCTTACAATCTAAAAGACGAGGGGGAGACGGAGAGGGGACAGTGGGAGAGAGAGGGGAGAAGACTGACAAACATTCAGGCGGATGCGAAGTCTCAGGTGCGTGTGCTTGGCTTGGTTACAATCAGGTTGGTTGCAGCAGTCTGCAGAGGAGGGCAGGCAGTAAGTATATGGGGAACGACTAGCAGGCATTGGGAAAGGTGGTGAGGAAAAAGTGGGTCTTGAGGAATTTGAAGGAGCGGAGAAAGGAGGCAAGGTGGATGTGGGTAGGGAGGGAGTTCCAGGCATGCGGGGCAGCGAGAGAGAAGGGTCGAAGGCGTTTAGGTGAGCAGGAGAAACGAGGGAGGGAGGGAACAGAGGAAGAGCGGGTGCAGGAGTGCGTAGGGACCCTTAAGGAAAGAACACATGTGGCAGCACAGTTGAGTACTGTATGCGTTCCACCGGGTAAGGATTCCAAATGTGGAATTAAGGGTTAGGATTGGAATTACAAAGGAGGCCCAGCGCAGTTCACGATTACTTTTTATATAGCCCCGCCTTTCCCAGTCCTGGATCTGACCTCTGGATCCCATTGCTACTGCAAGCATGGAAAATGCCAGCTCAGAAGCCGGGTGCAGGGGTGAGGCCAAACACACGGGGACAGACCCATGGGGTGGATTCTCCTCCTGCAAAGCACATCCCTTAAGCATCCACACCCCAACTTATTAGCTGCCCTCTAGCTCTGTACTGATTTTTTAAAAGCAGCCCCAGGAGGGAGAAGGTTCCCTAGGCCTGATTTTTTGGGGGGGCGGTGGGGTGGGGTTGCTAGGTGCATGATGTCTGTCACATGTAGGGTGGACATACCTCCTCTTTAAATGAGGACACCCATGAAAAATACAGTTTTTCATGGCAGCGCTGCACCATGTATTGTCCATAAGCATCATCCTTTAAAGGGGAGGGATGGCCACCCTAATCACGTGCCAGAGGTGTGTGTAATGTAAACAGACACACACCCCCTTGCAGGATTTCCAGGCTCCCCGCCCCGCAGTAAGAGGCTGGAGAGCAGCCCCGCCCCACAGATTTTTGGGGAGAAAGATGTGCCCCTGCCCCCCAGGCCGGGGGTGGTGGTGCAGAGAGACCTTACTGCCCCTTGTGGCCAGAACTTCAGAAGGGGGCTGCTGTACCCACATGGCTGGGGGGGGGGAGCTGTTGAGCCCCCAAAACCACCCCCCCTCGCTGCTAGGCCTGGCCCTCAGTACAAGACAGAAGCTGTAGGTTGGGACAGTACTAACTTTTCTTCAACTGGCAGCCTTATGGGTCAGATCTGGCTTGGGGTAAGGTTCTATCCTTTCCCTGCCACCAGGTCCTTGAGTGGCACAGTTGGATACTGTTGTCTGAGAAGGGCCTTCTCCACTGTCAGTTGGTGTATATGTAAGTCCTGCGTGCTGGTGTGTCAGAATGTGTCTGCCCTGCCTGTGAGTTTGTGTTAAAGCAGCCTAATTATGCATGCAAAATTTGTGTAAATGTGGTTGATAGACAGATTTTTGTGCAGTTTGGGGAAAGCCATCGCTTTTGGTATGCAGCTCCTAGGCTTGACAGCTTCCCCATCTCTTCCTGCAACTGGCCGCTGCTTTTTTCTACTTGCCATCACAAGGAACAGGTGGCAAAGGTCGAGGCAGCTCAGCATAGAGATAGATCCAGCTTGTTCCAAGCCTGCGCATTCGCACAGGCAAGCGGAACAGTTAACCTGAAATACTCGCTTAGTGCAACCAACAGGAGTGTTTCCACCTCTTATTTGAGAAGGGGAAAGTCAGATGCAGCACAGAAGCAGCTTTCCTGCCCCAGGGGCTTGTTCATTAGCACAGTTAAGCTAATAACAGGACCTCCTCTTACAGGCTGGAATTCTCCGAGCACAGGTCCTTGCACGAGATGAGTGGTGGGAGGAGCTCAAGGAGGTTTTGTATCAACTACATCTTTAAAACGCAATAGGGCCAATTTGTAGCCAATGTGAAGACCTCGAAACAGAAGCAGGATAGGATCCTGGCTTCCTCATTCAACAGTGAAAATTCAGTGTCTGCTGTAGTTCCACCGGGGGCTGCTACTCACTGCATTATCAGGATCGCTTCTGAAATGCCACTTCTGCTGGTCAGCTACAGCCTCTGTAAGGAATCCCATTGCCCAGATGCTCCAGCCAAGGTAGTCCCAGAGCCCTAAAGGCTTGTTGTGCTTCTCCAAGTTCAACAGCAGAGTAGGGAGCAGTGTCAAAATTATCCAGGCACCTGCAAAAACAGCTAGACTGAGCCGAGAGTCCTGGCCGGATCACACTGACCAGTAGCTGGAATCGGTCTCTCTGCCTCCAACACATGCCCATTTTCCCTGCTGCTTCTGTGGGCAAAGCCTCCTTGCAGCAGCTGTTCCTCTCATCAGGGGAGAAGCTAGAGAAAGCTTAGCATGACAGCAAGAGAAGGTTCACCAAGCAAAAAAACCCTCACCTTGCATTGTCCAAAAAACAAAGAAAGTGCCTGGACTGTCCCGGACATGGTTGAATCGTCGGTCATGGCCCTCCTTCAGGATCCGCAGGAAGAGGAAGAGGCCGAGCCTGGGACCAGTAAAGACAATTAGGGGCTTGGATAAGGATCATTAGACAGAGCAACCTCCAGGCATGAATTGCATTTGCAGAGAGAACAGCTCTAACCTGAGCTTTAGGGTGGCCAGATATACAGACTTCGTTTATTTTTTAGCAACCTCTATATCCCACACCCTCCTGCTCACAGAACAGCTTGGGGTGGCTCACAACAGAATCAACATAAAATCAACTATTAAAACATTAATATTTACTAAAACAGCAGAACCAACCCCCCCAGTCTTCTTCAAAGGCCTGGCACAACAGTCACATCCACAGTGTTCAGAAAGAGGGGCCTGGGGCCAAGCAGGCCTCCGTCAGGAAAGGATTCCACAGCTTAGGAGCAGCTACCGCGAATGTCCTTCCCCTCATTGCCACTGGGGGACTTTGAGTCTAGTGTCTCAGGCTGGCTGCAGGGACTGCACCATGGCATGAGGCGTTCCCACAGGTAAACGGCCCAGGCCATTTAGGGCTTTATAGGTCATTACCAACACCTGGAATTGGACACGGAAGATAGGCAGCCAGTGCAGAGAACCTCCGGAGCACTGGTGTAATGTGCTTGTGCCAACCTGTCCCTGTGAAAGATGGGCTGCCGCATTGTGCACCAGCTGCAGCCTCCGGCCCATCACCAAACGTAGCCTCACGTAGAGCGCGTTGCAATAGTCCAATCTAGAGGACACTTATGAGAAATACAGGGCTGTATAGGCACCAATGCAACATGCATTTCTCATAAGTGTCCTCTAGAATTTGCATATCTGGCCACCCTACTAAGCTTGGCACGATGAACTGGGCAGGCTCTCTTTTAGTTCATCAGACCCAATGTAGCCAAGGGCTGTACAACCTCAAGCTGCTCAATTAATGCCTTGGAACAAGAGATAAAATGAGCTCACGTTCTAGAAGCCTGGTCTACAGATGCTAGCTGATTCCGTCACCCTTATCTCTTCCTCCTTCCATCCTCACTGGTTATAAAATTAACATACCTCCTAACACTCCCTCGTTGGGTGCTAAATCCCACTGCCCTGCTATTCAAGCCTCAAGTGCCTCTTGGCTAGTTCATTTCTAAGAAAAGCACTTTAGGGGACAATGGGGAGATGACAAAATAAGAAACTTTAGAGTGATCAGCCTGAGAGCTTCCGTCCCTCTTTTTACACTCGGCTGGATAGGTGCATGGGGCTTGTTTTCGGGGGGGCTTACTGGGCAAGGCATGGATCTTATTGGCAGAGGGTGGGACTTATCCCTCTGGTTGCGGAAAACGTTCGGCAGTATACCAGATACCTCAAAGTTCAAGCATTTCACAAAGACTATGCAAAACATATTTGGCAGGGGAGGATGGCTTCTGGGGAGCTGGTTTTAATATTTTTACATCATTCTGGTATTCTTGTTACCTGCTCTCATTCTACAGGAAAAGGGGGACTTGAAATCGACATAGAAGTGGCTGTGATCCCTGCCTCTCCTCCTATCAGGGCCACTAGGAAATGTCAGGTCAGCCACAGCCTGTCATGCTTTTCGACAGGCTGCTATGCAAGGGACCTCTCTCAGTACAGCCAGGCTCGCCAGGGGGCTGCACCATGGTCAGTCACACTGAACAGGGCAGAGACAAGGACTCAGGAAGACAATAAGCACATGCTCATCCCGAGGGGTCACACATTCATTTGGGAAAGACAAAGGAACACACACACAATCTAACACTCCTTGCACTTTAGACCAGTACCTGCCGGAGAAACTAGGGCAGCTGCAGTGCTCACCTGAGTCCCCATAGAGTCACCAGCCCGGTCTGGACCTGTTGCCGAGGGTACTGAGTGTTGCCCCAGTTGAGGCTCAGGTGGGCCAGCAAGATGAAGGTCCCACTTCCTAGAATGAGACAAGAGCTGCATTCCTGCAGACGGAAGCAGCCATCCTCCCCTGGCTCAGAATGGCTGTATGAGGGTTGGGACAGCAGCAGTTCCTAAATGGCAGCATTGCTCTTGCCACAGAAATCACCCAACACTGGCCTTGGAAGTAGAATATTGATTGTGATTTATTTTATGTCCTGGTAGGAGAGAGCAGTCAGCCTCAAGTCAAACTGGGCCCCT